>NW_017547239.1:684599-756111 GCF_001854935.1 Bemisia tabaci
ATTTTGCGAGGAAAGCTCCGTACTTTTGATGGATACCTGCCATTACTAATATATTAGAGCGCCTTCAGTTTCGTATGATACTGTGCAAGACCTCTGGTGTGAAATAGTTGCTTCAAGGGCCGTGGCAGGCGGGCAACTAGCGCGAAACACGCATTGGCGCCTACAAACCTAACTGGGATACTTCACGCGTTGCGCAATGCGTGCAGTATCCCTGTTAGGTTTGTAGGCGCCAGTGCGTCGCCGCTCCGCTTTGTGTTAGGATCTAATAATTAATCTGGCGGAGTCGGCGTTATTCAACTCATGATTTTGAAATGTTTGCACGTCCTCTGTGGATTATTCTCATTTTAATTGATGAAAAAAAATATGTATTAAAGGAAAATATAACGTGTGTTTTGTAAATATTAAGGTGGTTCCGTATCAAACTTAATGATTTCCAAAGCACACGAATTTCTACACAATTTCTTATAGCCTTTTATAATCGATGGCGAAAAAGCAACAGCCAGGCGATAAAGTGTAAGGCCCGGCGACAGAAACTATAGCCCGGCTGCATAATTTTTTATCGCTTCGTATAGCCCGGCCGTATGATTTTCTCCGCATTCTACAGCCAGCTNTCATTTTAATTGATGAAAAAAAATATGTATTAAAGGAAAATATAACGTGTGTTTTGTAAATATTAAGGTGGTTCCGTATCAAACTTAATGATTTCCAAAGCACACGAATTTCTACACAATTTCTTATAGCCTTTTATAATCGATGGCGAAAAAGCAACAGCCAAGCGATAAAGTGTAGAGCCCGGCGATAGGAACTATAGCCCGGCTGCATAATTTTTTATCGCTTCGTATAGCCCGGCCGTATGATCTTCTCCGCATTCTACAGCCAGCTATATGATTTTCTGTAGCCTTCTTTAGCCGGCTGTAAAAATTTCTATGGTATTTTGAAACGCAGCTCTTATCGCCAATTTTTACCAGGGAAAACAAGGAAACAGCGGAGACAAGGCTAAAATACAAAAAATTATTCGGGACGTTTCGACGTTTCGACGTCTCGCGACATCATTATCAACCGCTAAAAACAGTAAAGTGAAATAAAAAAGAATCTAAAATCAAAGGAAACCAGCACAGCGTTACATGATGATGGTATGACAAACATCTAGGTTAACTATTTTTAAAAGAAAAAAAGGGTTTGCACGATTTTAAAAACTCTGTGATCGCGCTGGTTCCTTTTTGCTTAGTGCGATCCATTTTATGTTTAGAAAACCAGTAGACGTGTAATTTCTCGAAAATCTCCTAAATTTTTCATTCCTGCTAGCAGGATACATTTCAAGTTATAAAATTGGCTTGTTTATGTCTCTAAAAAATAAAATCGGAGCGGAAATTTTCAAACAGCTCAATGACGTGACGTGGTTTTTCATTATGACCATCGATATGTTGGCTGTAAAATGAGCCAAAAATAGTTGTTTCCAATTGTAAAATTTAGTCCAAGTGATACACGTCTTTACATCTGCACCAGAGTTAGACTCACTGACTTCACCTGTAGTGTCTATTGTTCCGCACGATTCTTTAATGTACGCATGTGCTGGGCTAATCAAAAGTTAGGCTTAAAACATGTTGCTGTTTGTACTGACTGTATGTTGGTCGTGCATTTGCGGTTACCTGTCTTTAGGTAATTACGGCTGCGCCCCATGAGTGAACGCCCAGGCAGCTATCATGAGCCGCATTAGCTGCTATAGAGAATAGCTGTGATGCCAAGCTGCTCAGAAGGAATTCAAGAGTGAATGAAGAGGTTGCATGTGTGAGGAATTTGCGATTTGACTGTTGATTCCAACGTAAAAGTTTGCGAGAAACACGATGGTGCCACTGGTTTTCTCTGAAATCAACTCCCAAGCTCAGAAAAAGCTCTCAAGTAGAGGCCAAAATGGAGGGGATATCCCACGCTATCCTGAGAGTCCACCTCTACATCAAAACAAACTCTTCATGCAAAGATAGGGAGCGAATACATTAGCAATGATGCCGTGTTTTCAGTTTTAGAGCCCCAAATAAAGTGGCAGCCCTGTCAATGTATTTGCTCCCTATCTTTGCACGGAGAGTTTGTTTTGATGTAGAGGTGGACTCTCAGGATAGCGTGGGAATTCCCCTCCATTTTGGCCTCAAGTTGAGAGCTTTTTTTGAGCTTGGGAGTTGATTTCGGTGAAAACCAGTGGCACCATCGTGTTTCTCGCGAACTTTTACAAAAGAATCAGCAGGCAATTCGCAAATTCCTTACACATGCAACATCTCCATTCAGATGTACAAAGCCAATATTTTCAAAGTTCTCCCAGCCTCCCAGGACTTTTTTGAGGTACCATCAAAGATAACTCCTTCAGCACATTCCAAACCGCATCAACAGCACATCGCAGTCTCAACCAAGTTTTGTGTATGACTTCATCGAAAAAAAAATTGATGTTGATTTAACCATCCGGATGTGCGAGTAAAAAAATGTGCGAAAACTCACAAAACGCTGAATTAACCGCTGCAGTTACTTTAGCAATGTCAACATGTAAAACTAACTACGGTGGCAGTTAATTCAGTGTTTTGTGAGTTCTCGCACACTTTTTTACATATTTGCTGAAGCATTCTCAAGCGGATAGAAATTTTATTTTACATCTGCAGCTATGCCTTTTTTTTAAATTCCAGCCTGATTGTTAAAATGTTGTGTTTGTCTGGGAGACAAGCCTGAGGAAAAATGGAATCACGTGATTGGTCGGCTTAAACAGTCATCCTCTTTGTCATACCTATAGGCGAATTTCTGCAAGTGGTTTTGGTTAACTTTTTTATTCACTGCCAACCTCCCTTGCAACAAAACGAGAACCCCTCAGAGCGACGATTCGCCTAAAATATTCGATGTCATGTTGGCAGCAATGACGACCACATCCAAAATTTTTCATGAATGAAAGAATTCGACCAAAGTAACTCGCGGAAATTCACCTATTGAACCCACCAAAAAAAAAAACAAAAAACCTCCGGCCGTTGAAGCCGTACATACGGGCTATATAGACATACCGTCCGCGTTCCGGGCTTAGAAGCCAAAAATTCCGGGTGTAGCGCCCGGAGCAATCGAAGCTACGGCTCCAGCACCCTGAACTTTCGGTCTATGAGTCCGGAACGGAAATTATGACTGTATAGCCTTCACATTTTAATTTCCTATCACATTCCTCCATTCTTCCTTAGTCTTGTCTTGTCCAATGAACGAGCACAAAGTAACTCGAGGCTACAGTCCGGCAATAGACAGAAGCGCTGCGAGAAGGACACGACACACGACATGCGCGGAGCATGACATCTGGAACCTGGAATCTGGAAGACAGAGCGACAGCTTACCCGGCCCTGACGGTGAGGGTCTCCGGCTGGAAGGTGCAGAGGACGAGGAAGCGGCGCGTGCTGTGCGTGAGGATGGGGAGGTTCTCCTGGACGAGGATGAACGTCTGGACGGTGGTGCGGTTGACCTTGCTCCCGCAGAGCTTGTGGTCGATGCGCAGGATGTAGGAGTCGCGGGCGCTGTCCGCCTCGCCTTTGATGGCGCACAGGTCCTCCTTCGAGGGGTCCTCCTTCCCGCCGACCGGCTCCACGGAGATCCGGCCCCCGAAGTGCGGGCCCGTCGAGACCTCCACCTCAGACACGTCCGGCAGGCACAGGCTCGCTTTCGCTGAAACTGGAAACACAAATCGAAAAGAAATCAATATTGCCGCGGTATCGAGGAGAGCAGCAACGACTAAAGAAGGAGAGAATTGAAACATGAGTGAACAAGGCTAAAACATTGAAAACACTAAAAGGCAGGACGTTTCGAGCTGTTACCAGCTCATTTTCAGCTGCAAGAAAACACAAAAAACAAGTAAAAAATTGAGTGGCGACCTGACCCCCGCCGTTATCACGTAACCATTCAAAAAAACATGCTGGTAATAAAAATAAAAAAAAAAAATAAAAAAGATAAAAAGGAAAAAAAAGAAAACGATAAAGCACGACGGCTGGGGTCAGGTCGCCACTAAATTTTTCACTTGTTTTTTGTGTTTTTTTGCAGCTAGAAATGAGCTGGTAACAGCTAGAAACGTCCTGCCTTTTAGTGTTTTTAGTCCAGACATGAGAGGAATAAGAGGACATTCCAAAATTGAGTGAACGAAAAAAGAATTAATGGTCTCTACACTATAAGGTGGTTTCAGTGCGGGTTGCATACCAGCTAATGGAATATGAAAGTTTCATCTTTTGATGAAAGCAGCTTTTTGAATTTTATATTTTTTAGCGGAAATTTTCAATTTTCCATTAGTTTAAATAAATTTAACTTTCTTGTCAGCCTTGGGCACATTATCAATATAATTCTCACCTCAGTTTAGTATTCAGGCACAGCGCACAGCCTATTTACGAACGAGCCTCGTTATTCCGAGAACACAAACAAGATGAAGTCTGCCCGCGTATGCGGTGACATTGCGCGATACAAATGAAAGATAAAAAATGCAGTTTGCAGGATTAATTGCCCCGCGAGGACTTGCCGCGGTGGGGCACTCCAAGAGTTATCTTGTCATCTCGGAGAGGAGCAAAGTACTTAAAGATATGGGAAAAATTCCTCAGAATTGAAAGAATTTTTTAATAAATGGTGGCACGGCTGCCCGAGCTCATCTTCGGTGCATTGATGAAGTATGTGTTTCAAGATCGAACCGAAACTAATAATTTACTCTCAACTACACTGACTAGAATGGATCCTCCCGACTTGTAGCATATTTTTGTAAGAGGAGGATGGAAAATCACTTTCATCCACTTTTTACACTAATTATCACTCAATTTGTATCCTCTCTCTGTGTTCCTTACGAAAGCGGGGACAATATTGCATTACGAAAAATCTAATCATCAGGTATACCCCAGACCAAGATTATAGGATCGGTGCAATTTCAAATTCCTTGAATTTACCCTGATCTTCCCTGACTTCAGCGACATTACTGTTGTTCAAATTATTTGACTTTTTCAACAACTTCATTGACAAATGGCGGGAATGCATATATAATAACCGAGGGGTACGCCCCATGGCCGCTACGCGGCCCAACCCCCAGGGGGCGCTTCGCGCTCCCTTAGGCCCTTTTCGACAACAGAACGACCAAAAAAAAAAAAAAATGAAAAGATATTCATACCCGACTCTCATTTTTCATATCTCCCTATGGCTGGGAGCGATTGGACTAAAAATAATCGAAAGAATAAAATCGTCATTTATTTCAAACTTCACGCCAAGACTTGAACGTAACGGAACAAACGGAATGGATCGTTTCGTCTCTTTTGGATACATAGTCTGTTGCAAAAGAGCGTACCTTCGAATCACTTAATTTACCCTACTGACAGACCAACATTCAACATTTCCCGCTTTGTTCGGTTGAGCGCAGAGGAGAACTTCATGAGCCGCCGCCCGCGGCACAATGTGGTCCAAAACTCAAGAACAGGAAGAAGTAAGTCGGATGATCACTGAAAGATCACGAAAGTTTCGTCACCAATGGTTTTTGAGTCGCTAATTTCGAATTTGATGTCAAATTGCCCAGATTTAAAAAACTCGGACATACTAATTGTGAGCAAAATTTTGTGGGCGCTGCAGCGCGGCGTGCTGCCGCTGCCAGCTTGAAACGCGCACTGAGGCCTACAAACCTAAGGGGATGCCTTCAAGCATTGCACAATGCGTATGGCACGCTGCGGCGCGGCGTGTTGCCGCTGCCAGTTTGAATCTGCTCTGACGCCTACAAACCTAAGGGGATACTTCAAGCATTGCACAATGCGTGTAGTATCCCCGTAGGTTTGTAGGTGTCAGTGCGCGTTTCGCGCTGGAGGCACGCCGCGGCGCTCACGGCGGGCGCGTGGTGAAAGATTTCTCGCTGGGAGAGCTCCCTGGCGGAGAAACTCGTAAATCGCTAGATTTTTTTTTTTTTTTTTTTTCAAATTTTCGACTTTTAAAATTACACACTGGCCGTGTGAAGTATTAAGAGAACTCTCAACGCTTGATGAAGTGTAATAATGAAAGATGGCACATGCACGCTGCTGCGGACGGCACAGGGCGGCTCATGAAATTCTCCCCTGTGCTCTGTCGCGCTTTGTTCAATTTTGTCCCCCATTCTAAGCTTCCTGATCTACACTTATATGAAAAAAAAAAACCCAAGTTAGTATCCCCCAAGGCCCAAGGTAGTACATTTCCAAAATCTGATTACAGCGGGCTCATCTCTTTCAGCCTTGGTTACCCATTTTATTCGTATTTTTAATTGAACCACTCCGGCTATTTTTGTGTATTATTCTCATTCGAATCGGTCGCAGAGCCCAAAAAATGTAATATGATTCGCCAATATTTTTGATTTTCAAAACAAAGCCTAGGGTGACAGGTAGGAGAGATGGAGAAATGGGGACACATCAATCGGTGGGAGGGGGAGGGGGGAGCACGCGTGCGCTAAACGCAACACTTTCGCGTCGGTGACCGCAAATCATAACTGAGATTCTAACTGGGCGTCATTCCCAGTCGTAGCTGAAGCGTGTAACTGCGTTTAGAGCATATTGCCCTCGTTCACGCAACTGAATTAGCATCATATTATGATGCTAATGCGTATATTGTTCTAAAAAAAAATTCACACGCCAATTAATGAGCACAACTGGAATGCACTGCCCTGCTGACCGAAAGCCGCCTATCTGTAATGGATTTCCAGTGTAAAAACCGTCTTTTTTACACGAGACTCGCATCATGAATGTAAACAGTTAATTGTCCCTTTGTACGTAAAGCCCTGCTTTTTTAAAACTGTGATATCATCACCGAAGATTTGCCCCATCGCGCTAACGTAACGGTTTAGTAATTTTACTGCTTGTTCCGTAATTTTTATCGTGGGTTTATTTTCATTTAGCTCATCGTTTTACAAAAATAACTTGGTTATGAAGTTTAACCATTCCCTTCTGCGAGAGGAAAAATTAAAATATTTAAAAATGGCACATCGTAGAGATGAGAATATTAGACTTTTCATTGTAAAACCTTAATTTGCTGATTTTAACATCTAGTGTGTCCAAAGGGGTCGTCACACAGAGAGGCACATCACAGGAGGATCAAGTAGATTTCGAGAGGGAAGGAGCCAGAACTTCTGCAGGCTAATTATAAAAATTGATAGACAAAGCCATAGACAAAGGAGACAAAAGGGAAATGGAGAGATCCTATAGATTGAAACAGGTGGTGCTTACAGAGTTAAGAGAGAAAATGACGAGCGAACTGTTGGGTCTCCCGCCAGTTGCTGTTCGTTAGTCCACGACTTAAAATCAGATCATTAGCCAGTCCTTTGCTCATTAAAACCACCCGCTTCTACCAACAGGATCCCTCCATTTTCCTTTTGTCACCTTTATCTATAACTTTGCCTACAGTGGAAAAAAAAATACTCCAGCCATGGAAGCCGTACTTACGGGCTATATAGACATCATTGGCGTGGCGTGCTTTAAGATGTATCGATTGATCTGCTATTTAAACTCACGGCTTAGGATCGATAAACAGGGTGTTCGCAGCAAACGCCTTAATAATCGATTCTTTACCATAGCTTCATCAAATGAGGAAGTTTCGATAATCGATCATTCACGCCACGCCACTGATAGGTATATACCGTTCGCGTTCCGGGCTCAGAGGCCGAAATTTCTGGGCGTAGCATCCGGAGCAGTCGATACTACGGTTCCAGCACCTGAGACTTTCGGTTTCTGTGTCTGGAACGAACGGTACGTCTATTTAGCCCGTAACTTTGTTTTCAGTGTTTCAATATTCACCTCTCAGACCCCCTAGCGTCGCCGATGCGCCCTGAAATAAGTGGAGCGTCGACGTGATTGTGAGTGACTTCAACGCACGGGTCGTATATAGTCGAGTCGCCTTGCACTAGGATTGGAGCCGACATTGGCCCTGACGGAGGTACGGGTACACTGACACGCATAACATGTGATCACGCGAGGCGGGTTCCGGAGCCACCGAGTGCGGGGCGAGGAGTGACTTCCTCAAACCCGACGCGACGTCCAGTGACGTCCAGAGTTAAGACTCCCCCAATTCAAGCCTGACTGGGTTTCCAGCCAAGTAGCCCAGCAGTGTCCAGTCCGCCACTGCCGTCGTCTCCGCCAAGCCGGCATCTCAGTCCGCTCGGATGGTAATGACTTGCTCGCATGCACCCACTACCCATGATGTCGGTTTTGCCATTTTTTCAGGAGGAATTCGTCTTCGGAACGTTAAATCGAGAAAGACAAACTTCGTACATAAGACCTATAGCTCAAGTCAAAAGCATCTCTGAAGTTTCCGGGTCGTATTTTCGAAAACTTGCGGTCCAGCTGCCGAAGTTCGGGTAGTTAGGCTGGAGGTTAATGGAAGGACTTTGGATGTGTGACCCAAACTTCGGCAACTAGACCTCAATTTTTCGAATGCAAGATCTGGAGACTTTAGAGCTCCATGGGACCTAAAACTCGGGTCCTACACGGAAAAGAATGACATTGCTGATTGAACAATTTTGTGGTTAAAAAATTTTCCGACACGTTTCAATATAGATTTTACGATAGAAAAATGCTACTTTAACCTTGGGGGTGGTGAAATGAGCTTTCCACTAAAGTGAAATGTACATTTGAAACGTTTCGACCATATTTTTTAACATTTTAATTGTTTAAACAGCAATCCATTTTTTTCCGTGCAAGCACAAAGTTTATTTTCTCCGTAAGTTCAGTTGAATCGCTTAAAAGGCGGAGCCGCCGAATAAAAAGCCAACCGTCACAAGTGTTTGAAGAAACATGAAACGATTGATTTTTGAAGAAATCCTTCATACCTAACACCTAACCCTTATCGAAAAAAGGAATCCATGGTCTACGTGCCGTCTGTAATGAGATCGCAGTCGCGAGAGCAGGGTTGGAGAAATTCGGGAAGAGAAAAATGTTTTTAAACCTTTTGATGGATACACCCTCTTACACAAAACCGCTGAATACCACCATTTTTAACAGGAGAGTCATGACAGTCAAGTTGCATGCTTGTTTGGTGACAATTTGAAAACGCATAATTCGTGTCCTTACTCGTGATTTTTTTCGTCAGGAAACCCCCTGATTCACGGGCTGATTGTTGAAATTGATAGACAAAACGACAGGTGAAGAAAACGACGGAGAAATAGAACGATCCCACTAGTTGAAACGGGTGGTCGTGTTGGACTAACGGGGGAAATGATGGACTAATTACAGGGTCTCTTTTAGGTTGTCATTAGTTTGTCTATTTCTTCCCTCCTTTGTCCATTAAAATTACACTTTTCCATCTATAAGACCGTTCTATTTCCCTTTTGTCTACAGATTTCTCTATCAATTTTAACAATCACCCCGCCAGAGATGGCTCAGAAATTACGCCTCTTTTCCACTATTTCTTTCTCACATATTTTTAGGAATCATATCTCTCTTGAATGTCACGATAAATGGATTACATTTTGCAAGAAGGAACCAGTATCTCTGGTTTCTACATAAAAGCACCTCTCTGCATAGGGAAACCAATGGCAATTACATTGTTTCTAAAATGAGCCAGAAACAGTGGCTTCTTATTGCAAAATATGGTCCAAATTATCTTCACACGGAAATAAGTGAAGTTGATTTAACATTCTGGATGTAAAAAAAGCGTGCGAGAACTTGCAAAATGCTGAATTACCCGCCACGATACACCATCAGTTAGTTTCACATCTTGATATTGCTAAACTAACTGCTGTAGCGGTGAATGCAGCATTTTGTAAGTTCTCGCACACTTTTTTATTCAACCAGAATCTTAAATCAACTTCACTTTTCATTCAGCGCATCATCGGCCGAGCGGGGAAAAACTTCACTACCTAAGATATATTGATCAGTCTGGTGGAACGGATTAATTTCTTTTCAAGGATGGTATTTGTATTGTTTTTTTCGCCGAGTTGGCAACCCTGCATGTTCCCGATTGTCCCGTCTCCCGGAGCCACCGATGCGCATCGAGCTTGGACCCGAGTCGCGGAACTCGTGGAAATCGCACACAGAGATAACGATGCGATACATCGATATCCCTCCCGATGCACCTCTATCTGAACAGGCACAAAAAATCGAATCTCGATCCATCGCGATTCGATTTATCGTGGGAGGCGGGGGCCGAGTGGACGGGCACACGGGACAATCGACGCAGAACCGAGCTACATGACAACGACCTTGGCTCCCGTGTAGGGACCTCGGACCCCGACCCCCTGGCTACTCGGTGGGCCCGGCACCTATGTGCCCTTTGCTAATTTTGTAATCGAGAAGACGTTGGATGAGTCTATAACCAGCACAACCGCGGGCTGATTGTTGAAATTGATAGACAAAGCGATAGAGAAAGAAGACGGAAGGAGTATGGAGCGATCCTGTAGGTTCGCGGATAAAAAAAGCACGAGTATGTTGTGTGCTATGGACATTTCCAATTAATTGTGGTACTACACGAATTAGTCGTGGCCGTACCCCAATAAATTACACTGGAAAAAAACACATTGGATCTAGAGTCCAGACTCTTGAAAACATTGACAAGAAAAAATACTCTTGATTCAATCTGTTTTTTGCTGAAATCAAAAGGAAATCCGCTCAAATTAAGAGGCTTGGTTTTTGATATATGTAAAAATCCGATTGAATCAAGAGTATTTTTTCTTGTCGATGTTTTTAAGAGTCTGGACTCTATATCAAATGTATTTTTTTCCAGTGTAGGCTACTAACCCAAATGTTCCAGTACTACCCTAACTTGAGTTGCGGTTCTACCACAATTAATTAGAAATGTCCGTATCATTCAACAAATAGTGATAGTGTACCACAAATTTAGGGGATAACCCCTGACACTTTTTTCCGTGAATTGAAATGAGTGATTCTTTAATTGTAGAAAGGGAGAAAATAATGGACAAGCTAAAAGGCCTTTAATGGGTTGCTGTTAGTTAGTCTATCATCTAAATTTTTTGTCCATCATAACCACCCGCTAGGGATACAACTAGGGAATAGGATCCCACTATATCCTTTTTGTCCACTTTGTCTGTCGCTTTGTCGACCAATTTCAACAATCAGCCCGCTAACTGCTAACTCATAATAAACATGAGCGATTCTCGCAAATTGACTGCACTTGCTGTTAGTATCATACATTCAAATGTAAGCGTTGTAGTTAAACCCTATGTCAGTCTTAATTTCTCCTTTGGTCCATAAGAACCACCCGTTCCAACCAATATGATGGCTCCATTTTCCCTTTGTCCCCTTTGTACAGCGCTAAGTTTATCAATCTCAATGATTAGCACGTAGGGAGCTTCGCCTAGAATCGATTACCTATGAGACATATTTAAAATAGGAAAACACTGTTGCCATGTCTAAAAGAAGCCATTCTTCTTGTCATTCGATTGCTTCTTGTCTCGAAACCATCGAAGGATTTCAAGAGGAAACACACGAAAAATTTGCTGCCTTCCGTGTATTCATTTCCAACTCGATGAAAAAAGAAGGGGAGAATGGGGATAGGGATATTTAACGTAAAGGTACACCTTAATTTCAGTATGAGCCCCAGAAAGTATGACTTTATATGTAAAACAGATATCACGTGAAAATCGAGATACGCCCTTACGTCATAGGAACGACGATAAGAGGCCAAGCTGGTCAGGTATACAGCCGTGCTAAGGAAGAACGCCGTATGAACCTTCAGACGTTGCCAAATTTCCTTTGATAAAACGCGAATTTCCTGCTAAATTTTTGACCATTTTTCTTCCAATTTTGCAAATAATCTTGTTTGCAATTTCACCTAAAGCTCCTGAAAATTTCAAAGAAAAATATTCATATCTTAACTCCAAAATAAACATTTTATCGAATGAACTTTGGCAACTCTGGAATGTTCCTACGGCGTTCTTCCTTAGCACGGCAGTATACTGCGTCTGATACTGATTACTGCAATCACCGCTCATCTGCTTGATGAAGTTAATTTTTAGAATCGTCGAAACAAAGACTCCCATCATAATAAACAACGTATTAATCCAGCTCCGTCAAAATTAAATCAAGGAACTAATCACCACAAACTTAGCTACATTACTCGGAAGGCGGGACTGTACTGTCGGAGTGCCCTCTCCTTCGAACTGGCAAGCAGGGCTATAAACGAACCCAAACGGTCATCTTCTCTGTTGATTGCCCACTGAGGGACCAGCGCCCCGCCACAATGTAGTGAAACGATAAACTGAGGCCGTAAACTGCGATTAATAATGTAACAGCTATAAAGGGTGTACACCGAAGTACGATAACACTCCTGAAAAATAGCGCAATTTGCGGGTGATGTGCGAATCGACACTTTAAATTACCTACGTTTTGGGTGCACTTGAGACTGGGATTATAATAATTCATCAAATTGACGAGTTTTGGTATGCTTTGTGGCCAATTCCATCGAATTTATTCGGCAGGGAGAGGAAGGATGATGTGGGTATTCAATCATTAAAATGCGCGGTGAGGATACTATCGGCAGCTACTTAATTGCTCCATATTATTACGCACTTGCAAATCATTTTAATCACGAAAATACTAATTAAATATATCTGAGAATGAATCGGGCACGATTGTTTCACACGAGAAGTTTATTATTGCTCCTTTTATACATACTTTTGCTTGGAATATTTATGCAGGCAGGGAAAATAAATTATGATGCATGTTATTGCTGATTTTACTTCGCACATAGTTCGATAAAATAACTCAAGACTATTTTCATATTATGGAGCGTAGGATACTCATATTAAAACTTGGTTATCGGAAAAGCCAACCTAGTAACAACAAAATCATGATGTAATAATTAACACAACAGATTAGATGCTCTCACAATACTTACTCGGCAGTGATTCCAAGTATCAAATACTTTTAATGTATATCACATTGAACTGTAACGTAGCCAGGCAAAAATGAGCTTTTTGACAGCATTTTAGAGGTAGAGTACGACGAATGACGAATTTGAAAAAAAACGCTGTCAAAATTGATCGACCCTTTTGCCTCTTTAAGAATCGATTAAGTTCAAAGCTCGTGGCAACACTTATGCCTAATGCACATTAAATAAAGCCTAAATGAAGCTATTGAAATTCTTAAAAAGTGCTGCGTGACCGGAAATTTTATTCAAAGCTGAAATCGCAAATTTTTTACCCTAAGCAAGCTCTTTTCGGGCGTAATAGATGATTTGAGTTTTCACCTGCAAGCTGATAGTTGAAATTGATAGACAAAGCGACAGACAAATAAGACATAGAGTGTATGGAGCGATCCTATTGGTTGAAGTGGGTAGTTCTTATAGACCATGGGGGCAAATGATGGACTAACTATAGAGTCTCTCGTGGGTTGCCGTTAGTTAGTCCACGTACCTTCTTTGCCCATTGCAACCAACCGCCTCCATTAATAGGATCCCTCCATATCCCCTGCTTTGTCCCCTTTGTCTATAGCTTAATTGCCTACCTTTCAAGAATCGGCCTGCTGAAGGTAAATTTTGCCGTATTATATCCTGCACGAAGACAAGCGTAACTAGATAATACATTGACGGTTGAAAATAGGAAGAAGAAAGTATGGTGAGGAAAGAAAGAAAAAGTAGACGGAAAATAGTCGTCTCATTCGCTGAACTACGTGCTAAAATTGGAAGAGACTGTAGGCAAGACGAACGGTAAAAAGTTCCGCGGTTAAAGTTGACCGACACCAATTTCTGCGAGCTTCACTGCCTGGAAGTTTACTTTTACGAGCCGAAAACCGCGCTTGTAATTGAGTTGTGCTAAACGGTTAAAACCATAAATTGTGAGGCGAGACAAGGAGGACTGAAAATCACTTTGAAGCGACGGTCAGATTCATCACGAACAATTAACAAGACGTTAAATTTACTGAACATTAAAAAATGTGTTAAGTCTCCACGGACCACCATTAAAAGGTTAGTCATGACAATTCTATAAATGTTATTGAGTCAGGGAAGAGGGAGCTTTAGGTGAGCATTGAAATAAATGATTTAACTACACCATTCAGTTTTGCTCAATTGATGTACATTTTGTAAAGAACAAAAGCTGTTTAACTATACATACAAGTTGACGATATTGAATTCAGGGACTCGTACTTTTTTACTAATTTATAATAACCGAGACATGGTTCAGTCTCATTTCGACTCATAAATAAATAAGTAAAAGCAAATGTCTTTAAATTTATTATCAACTTGTAGCTACGCCACCGCATCGATAGGTTGAACTAGTATAATTTGCCACTAAATAATGAAAAAACAAATGTCTATATAAACTCAAAGGAACTTATAACAAATCTAACGATCGGAAAATGATTATTATTTATTTTTATTTTTTTAAAGTTTCTTCGAGAGGATCGCCTGCGCGATGTTTACTCTAAAACTTCGAAAATGTGATATGTTCTTTTTAAAATAGAAATCACAGTATTATTTCATTATTCCATGCAAAAATAAGTTTATTCTACTCCTGTGAAATTTAATTTTTTGGATATGTTAGATTTAAAGGGATGTCATGCGTTCCCATCTTCACAATGTAAAATTCACTTATGCTAACACCTTTTTCAAGTTCTACTCAAAATATTTTCCAAAACCTTTTTTTTTAGCTTGATTCCTTGGATTATCTTCTGGTCTCATACGAGAGGATTTTTGAAAAATAAAAAATTGAAATTTTCTTGAGTTTTAAAAAAAGTTTAAAAAATTCCAGGTGAAAGGCCTTTCAGCGTAATTTTTTTTCTTGAAAATTGATCAGAGCAAACACTCTCTCCTCTCCTCTGTACTTATAGAAGCATGTCAGAGAATATTTTTTTTCGGAAGTCCATTCAGTTGATTCTAAGAAAAGTGTACCTTAAAGTCAAAAAACGCTGTTTCAAGAAAAACATGATTTAATTTTTGGATACACATAAGAATGACGATATGTGGGTACCGAATTGCATACCTCAACGTGTGAAGAAGAAGAAAAAAAATGATCAAGAATGAATCATGACCCCCCTTAAAATCGACAAGTCGTCACTATCCGGCCGAAGCATCACATGTGTCATGCACGGTTTAAAAATTTCTGCCGACTTTTTTTTTTCCCCAGAGAAATTGATGGTTAAATCTGCTTGAAAATTTCACTGAATTTGATCGGCAGCACAAAGAGAGTTCAGTGAAATTTTCGGACAGCTTCGTCTAAAAATTTCTCTGTAAAAAAAATGAAATTGTGGCGGACATTTTGAAACGTCGTATGGCGCTTGTGATGCTTTTGCCGGAAGGTGGAGAGGTTCAGTTACAATGATTTTTTAAACTTACAGCCTTTGGTAGGGACGACAATGCGTTTGGAATGGATCTTGGAGTCTGTCTGTTTCTTCTCCTCGAGAGGTCGAACCTCGAATGTGTAGTTGGTAGACATGCGCAGACCGTTGACCGTGGCCGTGTGCAGTTGGTGGTCCCGCTTGCTGCCGCCTGCCTGCATCTCATCCCGAGTCTTGTCTACGACCTGTTAACAATTTCAACAATTTTAAAACCTCCTCATTAACCTCCGTTACACGAGGAAAGTAAAGTTCTCGAGACAATTCTTGGCCGATGAATTTAGCGGCCGGATGAAAAGACGAATTGGACGGATTCAACCTGCATCAGTCTAACTGCATTTCACGTTGCCCTACACCTTTCGTACTTTACAGTAGAAAAATAAGGGAGGGGGGACGGGGAACAAGGCTGAAATACACAATTTAAACAAAAAAATCGAGACCTGTCGACTCAAAACTGAATCATTTTCAGTCGGAAATGCAATAATCATTTTAAAAAAGGTAACGTCAAAATATCCTGTCATCTCTATAAGGCCTCTGGCCCCCTAATTTTTTTTTTAATTTTCTGTCACAGTTTGTTCAGTTGTTCCCTTTGGGCCGATTTTCACAATATTTGCGGCTAGTGATAGTTGATTGTCTTTAAATAAGTCTACCCTTTTTATAAATATTGGCAATATGATAAAGGTTTTTTTTTTTTTATGATGTGCTATAGTTGTGAATCAGACGTATTTATGCTAAGAAGAACAATGTGTACAGAGTTCGCGTGTAAAATATTTCTATTTATCATAAATACGCCCAATCTTCCATTTTAAATAAACGAAGTGTTTATTTTTTGCCACAGTGTGTTCTAAAGATCCACTGGACGATTTTCAAATGTATTTAGTCCCTAGATGAGCCTTTTCTGTGTGTCCCGGGAGTCCTCAAAGAGTGCCTTAGGGGGCGCGAAGTGCCTTTAGGAAGTCCAGGGGCTGGGCCGCTTAGTGGCCACCCGCCACAGTCATATCCCCTCGCAGTAAATTAGTAATACGGAGCAAGACAATTCCTTGCAAAATTTCACCGTTCTGGCTTATTTCCAGAACGGTACAATTTCGCTGCACTGATATAAAGTCGTATCAATCTCTTGTCAGTTGTCCTCCACATCTGCGGAGAAAGGACAGTAAAGCTAGACCATTTTTAACAACTAAATTTTAATTAAATTCTTGACAGATCGAGAGAGCGTCGCTTTCCCGTTGTAGTCTCCGCGCGTTGTCGCAGTGGGAGCACTCGACGCTAACCATCAGCGAACGCTTGCAAAAGTTATTTTCTTATTTCGCGCTTTATTTTTATCTGACAGAAATTCGATAGAGTTAAAAACAATCTCGATTCGTTCCCGTGACAGGGACGTGATGAGTTTATTCAATGGGACAGGGAGGAGCTCGTCAGGGGCAAGTAATCACGGCAATTGAGTTGGATCACTGATACACACCTTCGAACGACACCTATTCGGCCCCCATGCCTGCATTTCGCAATAGTTTATTTGAAATCCGTACAAAATGGGGACGCTCCGTGCATACTCCCATTGCAGCGTCACGGACTTGAAATCCGGCTCCGCAGTTAATTGCACGATATCTGAAACATAATGAAAAAAACATTTAAAGACAGTCATCCTTCATCAGCTATGACATCATTATTTCAAGATTATATACGGTGCTTTGTTCTGCTATTTCAATTCAAAAATGGGCCATCAGACGCGAGGTTTGAATAGAGTACCTTTATAGGGAGAGTATGGACAACTCGAAAATATGAAGGTTAGNTTCGATAGAGTTAAAAACAATCTCGATTCGTTCCCGTGACAGGGACGTGATGAGTTTATTCAATGGGACAGGGAGGAGCTCGTCAGGGGCAAGTAATCACGGCAATTGAGTTGGATCACTGATACACACCTTCGAACGACACCTATTCGGCCCCCATGCCTGCATTTCGCAATAGTTTATTTGAAATCCGTACAAAATGGGGACGCTCCGTGCATACTCCCATCGCAGCGTCACGGACTTGAAATCCGGCTCCGCAGTTAATTGCACGATATCTGAAACATAATGAGAAAAACGTTTAAAGACAGTCATCCTTCATCAGCTATGACATCATTATTTCAAGATTATATACGGTGCTTTGTTCTGCTATTTCAATTCAAAAATGGGCCATCAGACGCGAGCTTTGAATAGAGTACCTTTATAGGGAGAGTATGGACAGCTCGAAAATATGAAGGTTAGGTTTGATCAGGTCGTGTAGCTTTTGGGGCCCAAAAGAGGAGCCAAGCTATGCACCCGAATTATCTATTGGTACTAATTTTCACATTTCAACTATTTACACGGATCAAATCTCATAAAATCACGTATAAAACTTTGATTTCGCTTTCATTCTCTCACTTTCAAAGTTTTAATCCTTAAAAACGCTTGATTGTAATGCGCTGTCGGCCATATTGAGTGATCTTCCTAATGCTTAGGTTGGCAGCGGCACTTTTCTAGTGATTTTCGTTTTTCATGTTGTCGCCCTTTTGAGCCCTAAAAGCTACATAAAGCGAGTTGTCCACACTCTCCCTATAAAGGTAAGTACTCTAGGTCTGAACTGAAATAAACAGTCACATGTTCTCTCTTCACAATCCTACGTGAAAAACGCTTCACAGGACAGATAGTTTTTGGTATCGACCATTTAAATCTCGCCTTCAATTTTGCTGAATAGGCAACAAAGCAATCGAGTAGCACGATCTATGCTGAAATTATGTTTTTACATTGGAAAAAAGTGTTAGGGGTTATCTCTTTAACTTATGGCACTACCCTAATCAGTTTGATCATAGGGAAATCTTCAATTAATTATGACAGTGCCACAATTGGACGTATTTATGCGAAAAGGCGCTAAACGCCATTTCCAAACTTCTCAGTAAAGCAAGTTTGA
Organism: Bemisia tabaci; assembly: GCF_001854935.1. Lineage (NCBI taxonomy): Eukaryota > Metazoa > Arthropoda > Insecta > Hemiptera > Aleyrodidae > Bemisia > Bemisia tabaci. Next base: position 702,794 of record NW_017547239.1, read on the forward strand.
CTAAAACAATTGGCGTTTCCGTACTAATGGACCGATTTTGGTTTACTTTAGCTTGTTTGAAAGCTGAAGAGTTCCTCTAATTACGTACATTGCCAAAATTAGGAAAAAATGCATATTGAGCGAGATATAGGGGATTTTTGCACGTAGGTCCATTTGATTTAATGCGCTAACCCGGATTCCGAATTAAATCAAAAGGCGCTATCTCCACTTGAATCACTTGATTGACGCGCACGCGGCGAAGCTTGGTGGAAACTTGGTGAAATTTGGTACCGGGGGGTATTTTTGGACGGGAAACTAGAATTTCGGGTCAAATTTTGAAAATTCAGAAATCCAAGATGGCGGACATGGCCTAAACTGCTATCTCGGCCCCTATCCAGCCGATCTTGGTGAAACTTGGTATCGGGGGGTATTTTCGGACGGGAAATTCGAATTTCGGGTCAAAATTTGAAAATTCAGAAATCCAAGATGGCGGACATGGCCTAAAATGCTATCTCGGCCCCTGTCCAGCCGATCTTGGTGAAACTTGGTATCAGGGGGTATTTTTGCATGGGAAACTCGAATTTCGGGTCAAATTTTGAAAATCCAGAAATCCAAGATGTCGGACATGGCCTAAAATGCTATCTCGGCCCCTATCCAGCCGATCTTGGTGAAACTTGGTATCACGGGGTATTTTCGGACGGGAAATTCGAATTTCGGGTCAAATTTTGAAAATTCAGAAATCCAAGATGGCGGATGTGGCTTAAAATGATATCTCGGCCCCTATCCAGCCGATCTTGGTGAAACTTGGTATCACGGGGTATTTTCGGACGGGAAACTCGAATTTCGGGTCAAATTTTGAAAATCCAGAAATCCAAGATGGCGGACATGGCCTAAAATGCTATCTCGGCCCCTATCCAGCCGATCTTGGTGAAACTTGGTATCACGGGGTATTTTCGGACGGGAAACTCGAATTTCGGGTCAAATTTTGAAAATTCAGAAATCCAAGATGGCGGACATGGCCTAAAATGCTATCTCGGCCCCTATCCAGCCGATCTTAGTGAAACTTGGTATCAGGGGGTATTTTCGGACGGGAAATTCGAATTTCGGGTCAAATTTTGAAAATTCAGAAATCCAAGATGGCGGATGTGGCTTAAAATGATATCTATTTCTTAAACAAACGCACTACACGTCTAGAATGGCCGCCAATGAACCTGCGTTCAGCGCACGGGCCGGGTTGTGAAGGCCGGAGGTGGTGGGAGCCCAAATATACCTACCTAACCTCAATCTGCTTTCCCGCTGCATCTTGCTAATGTGGATGAGATGTGGAAATTTCCACGTTTGTAAACTTTAAATATATGGCACTCTACACGGAGAAAAAAACTCGTGCGTGGGACCCGAAGTTTGGGTCATATGGATCTCTGAAGATTTCGGATTGAGCATCTGAACACTTTAGGTCTAGCTGTCGAGGTTCGGATCACACATCTGAAACTTCAGTTCTTACGTCTGAAGTCTTCAGGTGTGAGAACCGAAGTTTTTCGAATGTGAGAACCGAAATTTTCGGATGTGAAAACCTAAGTACTTTAGATGTAAGAACTGAAGTTTCAGATGTGTGATCAAAACCTCAGCAGCTGGACCGAAAGTGTTCAGATGCTCAATCCGAAAACTTCACAGATCCATATGACCTAAACTTCGGGTCCCACGCACGAAGTTTTTTTCTCCGTGTACGTTCACAATACACCGCCTCGTCGAGGTATGCGTGGTTTACCTAGCAGCGTCGGATCGTGAATTCCCTTCATGTGCTGATTACCTATGTTAAAATTTTCGTATCTAAATAAAACAGTTTCTGTTGTCATTTTGAGCCCCTAATACCGAACTTCACACAAACGATTCAGGCATTGAGCTATTGTTGAAGGCCACATCCGCCATATTGGAGTTTAAAATTTTAACAATGAGGTTATTCAGTAATTTTTAATTTTTGCATTTTTTTGGAGGATTGAGTACGCACAGTTCGCTGGAATTTTCTCCGATTTTTTGAAACATTATTAACCCACGGAAAACAAGTTCGAAGTTGCGTATTCTGAGCTCCCATTTAAACTCGCGTCTCCGAGGAAGTCAAGATGGGGCCTGACGAACCCCTAGGTGACGGTCACGCTTTTGACCACGTAATCCTTCCAGCGCGCTCTTAATACTCATGAATTTTTAAATACTGTTCCGATTCCAATAAAGTACCTAACAGTGATTTTAATGAAAATTAAGTGATTCCGATGGGTTCGTTAATTTGTTCGCTCGTTAAAAGCCCCTTGTCCATGTCAGTGCACACTGACATCGATCGAGCCAGAGGGAACGCACGGTCGATATGTGACCGTCACTCAGGGGACGACAACTGGGATTTTTTGGCGATGCGCGTTTAAATAGGAGATAACATTTTAGGCCCCATCCGCCATCTTGAATTTATGAAATTTTAAAATTTGACCCGAAATTCAAGTTTCCCGTCCGAAAATACCCCCTGATACCAAGTTTCACCAAGATCAGCTGGACAGGGGCCGAGATAGCATTTTAGGCCATGTCCGCCATCTTGGATTTCTGAATTTTCAAAATTTGACCCGAAATTCGAGTTTCCCGTCCGAAAATACCCCCTGATACCAAGTTTCACCAAGATCGGCTGGATAGGGGCCGAGATAGCATTTTAGGCCATGTCCGCCATTTTGGATTTCTGAATTTTCAAAATTTGACCCAAAATTCGAGTTTCCCGTCCAAAAATACCCCCTGGTACCAAATTGCACCAAGTTTCCACCAAGCTTCGCCGCGCGCGCGTCAATCAAGTGGAGATAGCGCCTTTTGATTTAATTCGGAATCCGGGTTAGCGCATTAAATCAAAGGGAATTACATATAGTTCCTTTTGATTTTATTCGTAATCGCTGATTCCCTGTTTTGCGATTTTTCAGGGGCTGATTCTAGGGGATGAAATTAGTATTTTGGGGACATATTTACGTGTGAGAGCAGCCTCTTACATGGAGAATCCAGATCCGTTAAAAACTGAAATTTGGAAATTTGGCGCTTAGTTCCCTTTCGTATAAATACGACCAATTCAAGTTGGGGTATCACCGCATGATTTTGGTTAGTGATCTTATTTATTGGGGCACCACCACAATTAATTAGGAGTAATACCAAACTTAGCTGGAAATGCCTATATCATCCAACAACCCCTGTCTCTTTTTCCCTGCGTAAACTTAAATAATTATTTTGTATATTTAATTATGGTATAATATAGTTCGATGGTTAAAGTGCGAAACCAGGTATCTTCAATGTGGTATCTTTGAATTTCCACTCCTATTTCCTTCCTTCGAAGGGAAACGAGCCAACTTCATACCTTGGAATTTTAATGGAATGTTCCGCCGATAGAGAGGAAAAATTAGTGAAGTTTTGTTGACTACTTTTTTCAAAGAAAAAAAAAGGATGGTAGGAAGCCTACAACGTCGCCAACGGAGATACGCGATTTTGCACTTTTGCCATTTAATTATTTTATACAAGGCCAACTTTTCTACCCCGCGTTCAAGTCTCCAGATATCCTACTGAGAAAGAAGTGCTTCTAAAGCAGGCAGTACGCACGTTTCCTGTTTATCGATGCATGTGCAAAAGATCATGCGTGCGCACATGTACGTGTGCAAAATTAGAGAAGTTTTCAAAAAATTTCGTTGACTATTTTTCAAAGGAAAAAAAGGATGGCAGGAAGTCTTGGCGTCGCCAACGGAGATACCCGATTTCGCACTCCAGCCATTTAATTATTTTATACAAGGCCAACTTTACTACCCCGCGTTCAAGTCTCCAAATATCCTACTGAGAAAGAAGTGCTTCTAGAGCAGGCATTACGCACGTTTCCTGTTTATCGATCCATGTGCAAAAGATCATGCGTGCGCACAGGTACGTGTTCATAAGTCTTTTTATGAGGGGGAAAAAAATAGGCGAAAGTATGACACAAAACTTCACGTGTGCGTCCGGGAACTCTGACGAACTTTTATTTTCATCTGGAGCAAGGAGACCTACGTGATCAAGGCGCGAATCCTTTCTTCAAGCACCGAAGTTGGGGGAGCTTGCCAATTAGTTCATGCTCCGTCTTCTTCTTTCCTCCATTTTCCGCGTGCGTAAACTCGTGATAGTGCGATATAGGTCAAAAATCCTCACAACAAAGAGATGAATGGAGACGAAGTGAGAGAGCGCATCCGAGATACACGGCGTTCCTACTGCGTGTCGCGGGGCGGGGGAGCGGAGGGGGGGAGAGTGTGCCCCATTCAAAAAAAAAATGAGAATCGGCTCGTAACTGTTTTCGCCGTGTTTTCTTTTCTTCAACTCTCAGCGCGGTTGCCAAGAAGTCAGTGCCATGCAAAATAGTCATCCTGGCTTTTCATATTCGGGTCTGACAGCCTCTCTTGAGTCCAGTTCTAGTTAGAAAAGCGGAGAGTTTAGTCGTGAAATACCTTAAGGGCCGGTCGTTTTTATCGGCCGCACCCTGTCAAAAGGGACTCTGTTCAGGTGCCCCACAGTGGATCGAGACAGTAGAAGAGCTCGGACAAAATTTGGAAACTTTAAACGCGTGTAACTCCGTTTATACACAACCGTGAAAGTGGTTCCATTGGGTTCCTCGAGAAATGGAGATGTTGCATGTGTGAGGAATTTGCGATTTGACTGTTGATTCTTGTGTAAAATTTCGCGAGAAACACGATAGTCCCACTGGTTTTCTCTGAAATCATCTCCCAAGCTCAAAAAAAGCTCTCAAGTTGAGGCCAAAATGGAGGGGATATCCCACGCTATCCTGAGAGTCCACCTCTACATCAAGACGAACTCTCCATGCAAAGATAGGGAGCAAATACGTTGACATGGTTTCTGTAATTTCAGTTTTGGAGTCCCTACATAAGGTGGCAGCCCTGTCAATGTAATTGCTCCCTATCTGTGCATGGAGAGTTTGTCTTGATATAGAGGTGGACTCTCAGGATAGCGTGGGATATCCCCTGCATTTTAGCCTCAACTTGAGAGCTTTTTTTGAGCTTGGGACTTGATTTCAGAGAAAACCAGTGGCACCATCATGTTTCTCGCGAACTTTTACAGATGAATCAACAGTCACATTGCAAATTCCTCACACATGCAGCATATCCATTGTCTGCTCTAAACACCCCTTAAAATTTAGATTGTGACGGAATAAACTTCAACATTTGCAGTTTTAGTTAAAAATTTCATTTCCAACCTCTCTAATTGCCTTGATCCACTGTGTGCCCGTGCTTTCGCTGTATTTGACATTTTCCCCCGAGCACATCGAATTTAACAAAATTTTCATTCACTCCTACCGAACGTGCTTTTGCAGATCCAGATAAACGAATGTTCGTTTTGACAAAGAAAATAGTGTAGCTCTCATTCAAATCCGCACTACTGGTTCCTTTGACCAAATTGTATTCCTAGCGCAAAAACTGTCGATTTGGGTACCAAAAAAGAAAGTAACAAATTGATAAATACTTATGTATAGAATTTTATTGAAATTATAACTATAAACCGGCCAAATATCTATAACTATCAGGCAATTGAGTGGAAATTGCGTCAGAAAACCATTGGTTTGGGTACCGAAAAAGAAAATACCATATCTATGAATACTTAAGTGTACAATTTTATCGAAATCATAAGTATGTAAACCTATCGGTCAATTGAGGGGAAATTGCATTACTTGAATTAAATATTTCCGACACGGACTTCAAGATTGATATTTATGCGAAACACTAAAAATGAGACACTATCAATCTCTTTCAACGAGCAGCTTTCAAGTTGGCTTTTCTCCACCAAACGTTTCCCAAATGTTGAGCTTAATTTGAATCCTATGTTGTACCTAGCCTGTAGGTTCAAGGCAAGAAAAAGAATTTCCGAGACCCCGCAGTGCTTTTTCTCCGTTAGTCTAAAAGCTATTTCCGGAATCAAAGACGAGGACTAGAGTAATGACAAATGACCGGAGTATTTAGCCAACAAGACCTCGATAGCCAAGATCTGTCTCACGAACAAGATCTAGTTTGACGAACTTGCTATAAAACAACATTTTATCACTTGCTATTATAAGCGCAAAACATGCCCATAAGTTTCTCATCAATCATCATACAATGTTGCATTTCGCACTCCGCCTATTGCTTACGCTATGGATCGTATTCGATACGTCAAACAGGCGTTCTAGCGCTGAGATTGTATTGATGTCGATTGGTTTAACATGTATGCGCAGCCTCCAAAGGCAATCGAGTAACTTGTGGGAATATTAACGGGTTCATGTTAAGATTTTTGATTCTCAAGAGTGCTGCATGGCAATGAAATGTGGAGTTGTTAGGAATTCCTCTTTTCCAGCTTTTCTAACTCAGATCCTAAAATTTTTGTTTGAGGTTATGTACCATTGATATGAACCAAACGATCCATCGAACCGATTTAATTGCTCGGAGGAAGTTTGTGCCTTAAGGTGATTCGACGGACGCCATTTTTTGTGTCAGAGCTTCGTGCGATATATTGCATCGATTTGTTCCATAATTTCAGCTACTTGCCATTTGTTTCGAATTTTCAGCTCGCACTTCTGTTGTCATCAGACTGAATAATTCATGTACCAAATTTGACGTAGAAATTCAACGTAATAAAGGCGTGGTTTTTTAAGAGGAAAAATATCGCATTCCAGTGCAGTTTCGATATCAGTATAGAATGCGATATTTTTCCTCTAAAAAAACCACGACTTTATTTCATTGACTTCTTTGTCAACTGTGGTATATGAATTCTTTGATCATGACAACAGAAGTGCGATCTCAAAATCCGAAATAAATGACTAATAGCTGAAATTACAGGACGAATCGATGCGATATATCGCACGTCACTTTGACACAAAAAATGGCAACCGTTGAATCACCTTGATCCCTGAAAATGAGCCATTGAGGCATGCAGCACGCCGAAAAGTCAGAGCTGCAGTACTGGCGATCACATAAATAATAAGCGCGCAACAATGCGCTACGGCTCCTCAAAGCAATTAATTGGGATCAATTTTGAGACGGCGTGGCGCGACGCGACGCGATGGGGCCCCGGCCGTCCCGACGCGCTGACGCGACGACGCGGGACCATCATTTTCTTCTGCCCGCCGAGCGTCTCTTTCTGTTTCTGTGCTAGTGTATTTTTCGCGCGGGCCCCGAGCGTGACACCTGGAAATAGTACTGCACACCCGTGTTGCCGCACGTTCTCGACGCTGAGGAAAAAATTACCATAATATGTGACCGTGACCGAGACAGTGCACACAGTACACGGGAAAAGAGATCTTCGTCTAAAGAGACAGAGGCTCAGAAAGCATGAAAGGGAAATAGGGACGAGAATGATAGAGGAAGAAGAAGAAGTGGAAAGAGAAGAAAAGTGAAGGAGCAGTGGAAGAAGAGGAAGTGGAAAGAGAAGAAAAGGGAAGGAGAAGTGGAAGGAGAAGAAATGTAAGAAATGCAGAAGATAAAGAAGTTGAGAAAGGAGAAGGAGAATAAAAAATGAAGTAGTAAAAGACGACATACACTGGGAAAAAAAACACATTGGATCTAGAGTCCAGACTCTTGAAAACATTGACAAGAAAAAATACTCTTGACTCAATTAGATTTAAGCTCGAATCAAAAGGAAATCCGCTCAAATTAAGAGGCTTGGTTCTTGATGTAAGCAAAACTCCGATTGAATCAAGAGTATTTTTTCTTGTCAATGTTTTTAAACGTCTGCACTCTAGATCCAATGTTTTTTCCGGTGAGGACGAAGCAGTAAAAGACATAGAAGTAAAACGACGGCGTAAGTCCGCAATCACATAACTCGTTTGCGGTGTTTGGAAATCTCCGCCTCAATGTTTTTTTTTTTTCTTTCTTTCTTTTAAAGAGAACAAATCGACACCATTCCTTCAAGTTTTTGCAGAATTTTCTTCTGACGGAGAACAATAAACACGGCAGTTTTAAAGAAGTTTCCCGTTCAAAAAATAAAGTATGTCAGGAAGTCTGCGACGTCGCAAACCGAGTTATGTGATTGCCGGCTTACACCGTCGAAAAGCGCAAAAGTAAAAGACACAGAAGTAAAAGATGAAAAGATAGAAGAAAAACTATATAATAAGGAGAAAAGAGATGAGAGGTGGAGAATGAAACAAAAAATCTATGAAAAAGATAAATGAGAAATATGGAGAAGAAAAAAAAAATGAGGAGCTGTGAATAAACAAAACCGTCCACGGGGATGGAAACTTTAGTTTACGAAGGTTCAGTTTCCTATCAAGTGACTTGCTTCGATTCTAGTGAAAAAATAAGATTTTCATATTTTTGAGAACAACTTTCTGTTGCGTCCAATAAAAAAATGCGAACGGCTTACAATTATTAGTGATTGTAGTCACACACACAAAATGCGACCAACTTGTGTTGAATTTTTTTGTGATTGCACAAAAATCACATTGAGCACATTAGAAATGCTCAAAATTTACTCCAAACTGCATTTCACATTACAATGTACAACACGTAAGTGGGTAGCCTACGTCACTCATTTTACAAATTGCCGTGAGCACCAAGGCCGGATTAAGAGGGTGGCCACATGGGCCGCGGCCCATGGTGGCAAAATGTAGGGGGCGGCAAATTTTGCAATATTTTTGAATGTAGGTATCAAAAAAATAGAGAAAAAAATCGGATTCAGAAAATAAATTACAAACGAGAAAAGGCGACAAAATCTCTCATTTCCTGAGAGTAAAAGTACAGTAATTTCTAATTTTGTCGTCTTTCGGTGATACAAGAGACAACACCTTTACGTGGTCGAGTTAAGAGAGAAACCAAACACGCAATTTGACCTGGAGCGGAGCGGCGCGGTGGTCGGCACGAAACGCATAGCGCCTACAAGACTAATGAATACTTCACGCATTGCGTCAAACACACTCAGCAGCAGTCGGCTTGAAACGCAGAGCGCCTACAAGACTGCATGGATACCTCACGCATTGCGCCAAATAGTGTGGTCACTTGGTCGGCAGCGGTCGGCGTGAAACGCATGGCGCCTACAAGATTGCATGAATACCTCACGCATTGCGCTGTTTGCATTAATTTTTCTTTGAGCAGTTGGACGACAAAATAAACCATTAAAATGATTGAAATTATGCCTGAGAAAGATTGGTAGCTCATTGTGTAAGCGAGTGACTGATTTGCAACACCTTTCTTTGACTGCTGGCGACCAAGAAACAAACACCTGTTCAGGTGGAAAATTTGAGAATCAAATTAAAATTTCGATTGAAATTGATACTGAGAAAGATTAATAAAGACGTGCTTGAGTACGTACTCACTTGTTACTTCTCTCTTTGAGCAACCCTGGATGTCGGCGATCAGGAGTGGATCCAAACAATTTGGCAGCACCGGATTCATTTCATTTGAATCTATGCTAAATAATCGATTCTTGTCGTGGCACCTGGCCCCTTCAAGAATCGACACGTTTCCATAGGTTTAAATGGAGAAAAACAATGTCGCCTATTTGCTGGATCCGCCAATGGCCAGTGATTAAATACAAGTGCTCCCTGAGGCGGAAAATTTGATAATCCAAGATATAAAAAATACGTAAATTGTGCGTCGTGGAATGACGACAGCATCGGAGCCCGAAAGGAAGGTAGCCGTGCATGATGGCCGGATGACACAAACTTTTTTTCGGAGAGTGTTAATGACTCAATTTCTATCGACGAACCAATGGGAGCAGTGAGCTATTAGCCGAGGAAGGCTCTGGAAAAACAGGAGCCTCCATGAGGCTGTGGTCTTCATATATCACTGAACCGCAGACCCCTCCATTCTGCCGCGCTAAGGAAGAACGCCGTATGAACATTTGAGAGTTGCCAAATTTCCTTCGATAAAATGTTCATTTTTGCGATAAGTTATGGATATTTTTCCTTGAAATTTTCAGGGACTTTAGGTGAAATTGCGAACAAAATTATCAGAAAAATTCTAAGGAAATTATTGATAAGTTTACCAGGAAATTCGTGTTATATCAAAGGAAATTTGGCAACGCCTGACGGTTCATACAGCGTTTTCCATTAGCTCGGCAGCATTGTGAAGGCGCCCGTGACCCTATCACGTCGCTCATCTTTCCCAAGGACGTATTTTCATTTCCAAGTGAGCCCCCGGGTTCATAGAGTCATGTGGACACCTGAGCCCGTGTTGGAATACAGTTACGTCTTTTAGCGTTAGAGGGGTGACGAATGACGGCTGATATTTTTAGAGCGCATTATTGATGGTTCCACGAGGTATTTTTGGTGATGAATTGCTCGATTTTGGTTTTCAGGAAAGAGGAAATATCCAAAATTAGACCTTCGACAAGCACGTAGTGATTTGATGGATTCGATCCAATTCGTTATAATTCCCGCGGAATTCATCATCGAAAAGGATTGATTGTACGGTATTATAACGATTCATCTTAAGGGGCATCCGGGGAAAAGGCACCTATACATTTTTGACGAGTTTTAGCTGTTACGAAAACAGAAGTTGAGCTATTAGCCGACTTTACAAAAATATGCAATGATTGCGACTCAGGCCCTCCTTTAATAAAAAAAAACAATGGGCAAGAGGATGTTATTATATTTACAATTTTTCTATAACATTCAGAATACGCAAACGTTTCGACCAACACTTCATCAGTGCAAAGGAAAGTACATGGAAAAAAATAAAAAAGTAAATAAATAGTGGAAAAAATAGTCGGCTAATAGCCCAACTTTTGTTGCGAAAACCGAAAAATCTTGTTTAGCTGTTCTTTGATACAACTTCTACGTGTCTGTATGTATTATTGCAAATATATACTTACGTTAGTATATTGTGTATGTAAAACAAAGTATCTGCGGTTTGTTTGTTTATTTGTTTGTTTCTTCCTTTTTCCATTTTTTTTGTATTTCAGTTACAGCCTTAATATTTGAGTACAGTTTTTAATGGAAACAAGAATCGAGGACTTTTTCGGTAAAAAGGCGTATAAGGCTTGCAATGGTGCTAAGGTTGCGCACTTTTTTATGGTGTTTAAGGTAAATGAAATTTACTCACAGTCAACTTACGCATGCGATTGACAAGAAAAACGCGGAGCAGACTCAGGGACTTATATTAGCAGATTTGTCGGATAAGTTACTTCACGGAGTGAATTATTTATAAAATCTAGCGTTTCTGCCGCACAAGTTATCCGGCGATATAAAATTTGAAATCGGAAGAATTGATGCAGCTAAGAATCATAAAAGAGATAACGTGGATAAAAAAGTTTACGCAGTCTCTATGAAATCAGATTAGTGTAAAGCGTTCCTGATTTTAACGACTGCTTGTGGGAAATTTAACAGAGAGGCCACCCAAGAAACCAGATGTCTACTATTCCAGATCGAATTACGATTTGTAGAGCGTCTTGGCTTAATTAAAGTTATAATAACGTCAAAAACTGCCTGTATGCCAGTGAAGACCATCATTTCAAATTTGACTGCCTATAAAATCGGGATATTGTGCATTATGTAATGATTTTATACGACTGGTCTTCGGTTCAGGTATGGGCATTAGGAGATCCAGCGAATTGGCAACATTGCTTTTTCCCCCCCATTTAAACCCGTGGAAATGTATCGATTCTTGTAGGAACCAGGTGCTCCTACAAGAATTGATTATTTAAAATAGGTTTAAATGAAGGAAATCCGATACTGCCAAATTGTTGGATCTGCTTTTGGGTATGGGTGTATAATATTTTTGAGTTTCCAACCCTAAAACTTCGTTTATTTGCAATAAAGTGTCTAACGGAATAAGATATATGTCACCATGTCATCACAGATATGCAATAAATGGAGCATGACAGAAATTATTGTGAATGGGTTGAATCCCTCTCACTGAGAAAAAAAGTTTGGTGACGGATACTGGACTTTTCAAGTTAAGGGGGCTGATTATTGAAATTGATAGATAAAACAGTGGACAAAGAAGAAAAAGGAGAGATGGCGTGCGCGAAAAAAATTCAATATCAGTAGATACTGCCTCATCACATGATACTGGAAGAGGGCAACAATGGAGCATACCTCAGTGACTTTAATGCATGGTTAGAAAGATAGAGCATGTAAAGATTCTCGCACGCAAGTTGCTAACAGTGTTATGCTTCAATTTTTGACCATTTTTAAAAATCGGTTCTATATTAGGCAGCCTCTTTTGAAACATATCGATTGTTTTTTATACATTTTCATTTACGAATTGCAACGTTGCCAGCTCGAGGCAAATCGCCGCGGACGCAGAGCCAGAACTTGACTTTTGACTTACACGAATGAAAAAGATTAGAGATTGGCGAACTTAATTAGAAATTATTTTTTGTGTTCTTTGTTCTTATGAGCTTTTATCACTGTCGTATGGGTAATTTTGGGAAATTTTTCAATCTCATTTTTCTCTCTTGGAGGGAAAAAACTGAAGGAAATAAAATAAAATAAACTGAACACTGTCCGGTTGACTTAATAATTCATATTGAGAATTGATATTTTCCAGGCACATGCTGATACAGCTGTTGAATTGTGTATGTCTACGAACTGATCATTGAAATTGATATACAATGAATAGATAAACAAAAGTAAGCGAAAATGGAGCGATTCTATCGGTGGAAGCGGGTGGTTGTGATTGACTAAAGGGGATTACGATGGACAGACTATCTATTTTCCTTTCGTCTTCTTAGCTCATCGCTTCGTCTATCGATTTCAATAATGAGCCAACTAAAAAGTTCGATGTTCAATACAGACCGAATTTCATCATTTAGCAGGATTTTTCTTTCTCAGTATAACTAAAAGCTTAGGCAAATAAATGGGGAGGGGGAATGAACAAAAAACCAAAAATGGAAAGCAAATAAAATATAAATGGAAAAATTTAAATAGAAAAAAATGATAGAAGAAAACGATAGGAATTACAAATGAGAAGAAATAGAACATACCTAAATCCTACACAAAATGTTACCATCGATGAAAAAAATTTCATGATAATTTCTAACCGTGATGATCCCTTTTCATTCATTTCTACTTCGTTTTTATCAGTCTCCGATTTCGCGGGATATCAATAAGATTAAATTACGGACCACCCGCAAGTTAATTTCACCGCAGGCTCCAAAAACTTGCAGCAATATTTTGGACACTCAGAGGTCCCGTTCATTGCCTTCCATTCATTTAATAATTACAGAGAAGAATCGTAATTCGGGTTAGGATTCGGAGAAGAGAGAGGCGAGTTATTAAAATCACAAACACGCAAAATATCACCGAACGCGTGAAATCACTCAACAAAAGAAGACGGCCACTCGACTGTATAGATTCTGAAAGTAAGACCAGTAGTGGCGCACCGAATACAACGAAGACCCAATTTCAGTATCTGAAGAACTCTCAGACAATACGAGGCAGTAGGACAAGTAAAAATCGTTGTAATTTGCATGATTGCACTGCCAAAAGGAGACTGCTCCGCTACATGGAAGATTTTCCGTGTTGCCACGTTACATATTCGCTAACACTGCAATTCTCCTCAAAATCATGAGGAAAATTTCCTCTGTCTTCCGTTTCTCCGAATTATAGGCGGCTTAAAAGTAGAGAACTGATGAGCTTTCTCACCGGAATAAAAGCGGGTCTGTTAAAAATTTAACTATAACGAAAACGAGAATTGTCTTTTATTGGAAATTGCTCAAAATTCAAGACGACTGCAGTAGCAAAATCCGTACTCTAGATGATCCTTGAAAAAAATGTGCAAAATTTACATCCCTCTAATTCAAAAAGTATATCATGGCTCCAGAAAATTAAAACATTTAAGAGGGGCTTAGCCCCTATTGGCGCCGTATTTTAAGCTACATTCATGACTTACGAAGACACACGAAACAATCGATCCCTCATCATTCTTCTCGAAGCAGGACTAGGTAACGCCATTCAAAAAGTATATCATGGCTCCAGAAAAGTAAAACATTTAAGAGGGGCTTAACCCCTCTTGGCGCCGTATTTTGAGCTACATTCAGACCTACGAAGACACATGAAATTATCGATCCCTCATCATTCTTCTCGCAGAAGGGCTAGGTAACGCCACTCTGCATACTTTATTAAATTTTTTCCCGAACCCTCATTTTGCTATAGGTGCGAGGAATAAAAAGAGCACGGGGTTGTTGGATGCTATGGTCATTTCCAATTCATTGTATGGTAGTACCCCATTTAATATTGGTAGCATCCCAATAAATTAGGTTACTGATATAATTCGTCGCTCCTCTGACGTAAGGGCATATCTCGGTTTCCACGTGAGCCTTGTTTTACATATAAATCCATGCTTTCTGGGGCTCATCCAGAAATCGAAATACGCCCTTACGTCAGAGGAGCGACAAATTTTACCTTTGTTTTTCCCCCGATCACGTTGATTTTAGATTTTGACGATCTTGACGATACTATTTCGATCCGGACGAGATCATCATCAGGTCACCCAACACAGGTACAACAAAGGTAAAATTATCGGCTACAATGAATCCCGCTAAAAACAGCCTCAACTTCTAATTAGGTTACTAATCTACATTTTGCGGTACACTGGAAAAAAAACACACATTGGATCTAGAGTCCAGACTCTTGAAAACATTGACAAGAAAAAATACTCTTGATTCAATCAGATTTAAGCTTAAATCAAACAGAAATCCGCTAAAATTAAGAGGCTTGGTTCTTGATTTAAGCTGATTGCATCAAGAGTCCTTTTTCTTTTCGATGTTTTTAAGAGTCTGGACTCTAGATCCAATGTGTTTTTTTCCAGTGTACTACCGCAATTAATTGGAGATGCCCATATCATCAAACAAATTGGGGTAGTATCACAATTTTTTGGGGATAACCCCTAACACTATTTTTCCGTGCGGTGGGTCACGCTATTTGCGAGGTTTTCGCGGAACAGAACCCTCGCGAATAGCGAGGGACTACCATACTGAGGCTGATAAAAGCAACCGTCCAGATCTGCCTTAAGCCTTGCAGTCATTAATTTCAAAGTCAGCCCATTACACATTGGTGGCAAGCTGGCAACAGTGCATTTCAACGTGATGCACTGCGGTAGGAGGGAGAAGTCGAGCGCGATTTGTGTGATTGCTGATAGCTCCCCGAAGTAGAGCAGAGATGCCAAATTGGGGAGGAACAAACTTTGAAATTCGGAATTTTGATGGTATTGAATAATTTCAGACGATTTGGGGGGAAATTTTTCAGAGGAGACCTGGATCTATTAAGTGAAAGTAACGCATTGCAGCTTAAAATAACGGCATATAACCTAACTCACAGCAACTGGAGAAATTACGTCTTACTTACGTCGGTCACCTGTGGTGTGGTGGTTGCAGCGCTTCAGCTATGATCGGGAGGTCCCAGGTTCGATTCCCGGCCAGGTGACCCGAGTTTGATGGTCTCAAACAACGGTTACCTGGGGTTGGCTTGATTAGGGACGGAGGGGGATGGGGCTCTAGGGATGAATCGCTTCATACTCATTATGTCCTCTTTGTCTATAGCTTAGTCTATCAATTTCAACAATCAGCCCGCACGAGGAACCCAATCAAGCATCTTCCTCAGCAGCCTCTCTTCCATTATTCTTTCCGTTTTTTGGTTTTTTTGACACAATCGCGTACAGTCTTTGTCCCAGGGTGGCAAAATTTCATGAAAAATAAAATCTTGAAATTTCACGTGAAAAATTTCATGAAATTTCAGAAATTGGTGAAAGACATTGAAAGATACCGGTTCCTTTTCTCGTCCGCAAAATGTAAAAATTGTGACTCTCCTCTACACTGGAAAAAAAAAAAACACATTGGATCTACAGCCCAGACTCTTAAAAACATCGACAAGAAAAAATACTCTTGATTCAATCAGATTAAGCTTAAATCAAGAACCAAGCCTCTAAATTTGAGCGGATCTCCTTTTGATTTAAGCTTAAATCTGATTGAATCAAGAGTATTTTTTCTTGTCAATGTTTTCAAGAGTCTGGACTCTTGATACAATGTGTTTTTTTTTCAGTGCGTGTATTTTTATGTGTTTGAGTGCGGGTTTCATACTCTAACCCCTGAGACATATGAAATATTTCACAGCATCATTAAATAATCCACTGAAATTACCAATCTTTCATTTCTGTCTTACATTTCATGCTGTCCTCACTGAATCTGACTATGGCTTTACCCTACGGATATTCCCGACGCGACATGGCAAGAGCGGACGGACGGGGGCCCGAGCGGAGCGCAGGAGCAGAAGCCGGAGCGATAGCCATCGGCCGCGGGAACTCGCTCGGTCGGGGCTGCTACTGCCAATTTGCAGCGACGCTGGACGGGCCGGGGCGGGCGCGGCGGGATGCGCGCGGACGTCGCGTCGCGTCAGCGTCGAGTCGGCCACGGCGAAATCGGAACTGTGCCGCCCGTGATACTTTACCGATATCCAGAGCGCCACCGCACTCGGCACTCGCTCGTCCGATATCGCTCCCGAACGTAATCGTCCGGCGAATTTCCCGCGTCGTCCGGAACCCCGATCCGAGCTACCGTGGGACTAGAGCTCTAAAAGCTCTGTCTATAAAAATCGGGGCGCTTCTGGGTCTTGTCCAAACGGCCACTTCCGGAACTCCGAGTGGAGAGGAATTGGAACTACTATTTGAACCGCGTTTAGCAGATAGGAACCAAGCCGCGTCAGCTATTGCCAAATTTAACAAGGAATTTCAATTTTTTGTGGGAGAAAGTTTGTGCGCACTGGAAAAAAAAACACATTGGATTTAGAGTCCAGACTCTTGAAAACATTGACAAGAAAAAATACTCTTGATTCAATCGGATTTTTGCTTGAATCAAAACGAAATCCGCTTAAATTAAGAGGCTTGGTTCTTGATTTCAGCTAGATTCTGATTGAATCAAGAGTAATTTTTCTTGTCGATGTTTTTAAGAGTCTGGACTGTAGATCCAATGTGTTTTTTTTTTTCAGTGCGGTATCTTTTGATAGTGTTGAGGAATTTGCTTCGTGCTATGCAAAAAATTCACAGAAAGCACAAAAACCCGCACAACTGTTGTCTTGTAAAAAATTAAGTTGCCCAGTTAAATTTGGCATTAGCTGATACGACTTGGTTACTTTCTGCTTAACGCAGTCCATTTGGATTGCATTTTGCAAAGAAGAACCAAGAGCATTCCAATGTTGCTAGGATTGTGCAACTAACATACTATGCAATAAAATCACTGAAATCGTGTGAAAAGGTAAATTTACAAATATAACAGAGTGGGCGTAAAGATAAAACTTATTTTAGTGATCAATTAATATTTGTATGGAAAAAGAAGTTGCAAAATGTTGCCAACATTGAAACGCTCCTGAGTATCTTTACACCTGCCTGGATACCTTAAGCTATACCTATATTCGGAATCCGATTGGTTGTTTTTCATAGCAGTGCGTTTAAGTCTCTCAAGCGTTCTGTCAATGTATGATCATGCTCCTAATTGGCCAGTGCCCAAATTGCGAATTTAAACAGCAGGGGAGCGGGCATCCTTTATATTCCCCATAAGAGCTGACTATGCCGTCAGTTACTCTACATTAACCTCCTTTGTCCATTGCAATAACCTGATTCCATCAACAGAATCGCTCCATTTTTCTGTCACTATCTTTGTCTATCGCTTTGTCTCAGTTTCAAAAATCAGCCTGCTGGTGAATGCAGTCCAATCTCAAGCAACAAAACTCGATTCTGCAACATGAACTACCCGGCGATACGGCTGTTCGACCCGAGCTTAAGAAAACATCCAAATCCGCTCGGCGGAAAACCAACAGTCTCGAATCCGGCGCCGCGGTCAAGCGCGTCATCTCGTCTGCCGACGTCGGTATCGCCGGCGTCGCCGCGCGGAGGAAGAAGATAAGGAAGTGGGCTAAGGAGAAACGCCGTATAAGCATTCAGACGTTGCAAATTTATTTTCATAAAAAACCATTTTCAGGGAAATCTCTGAATCTGTTCCCTCCAATTTATTTAAGAATGGAGATGTTGCATGTGTGAAGGATTTGCGATTGGACTTTTGATTTTTATGTAATAGTTTGCGAGAAACACGATGGTACCATTGGTTTTCTCTGAAATCAACTCCCAAGTTCATAAAAAGCTCTCAAGTTGATGCCAAAATGGAGAGTGTATGCGTTTCTTGTGACCGGGTAATTCTTTCCCGTAACCAATGTACAATTAAAACGCTCATATCTCGCAGTTAGGAGTTGATTTCAGTAATTTTTGTCGCGCAAATCGTGTTTTCCATGAAATTTTGGGAAGGAAACATGTATCACATTGCTTAATTTTTCGTACCCAGTCTACTTGTAAAGCGCGCTCGCGCGTTCTCCAAGTAGCGCCTTCGACACGGAGAAATACTTCCAACGATACACCGTTTTACACATGCTTACTGATGTTTAAATTGCCTTCTCTGCACCGGCCGGAGGGTACACTATGTAAAAAGGCTTATTGTTAAACCTTCACCCGCAATCCACGGATTGGGCGATCGAGCGTATTCATCACGCCTGCACTCCCGAACATCGAACAAAAAATCGCTCACAAATCAAATTCCGATCAAAGTGGATTATTTAACGACCGTTGGTCATCATGCAACATTATTCTCTGGAGTGCCACTATTCATAATTTCTAGCCGCATGGAATATTTCTGCTAAGCTTCCATATTTCAAAAAATGCCAAGTAACGAATTTAAAACTGATAACTCCCTGCTCCCTGTCTTTGCATGAAGAGTTTGTCTTGGTGTAGAGGTGAACTCTCAGGATAGCGTGGAATATCCCCTCCATTACAGCCTCAACTTTGAGAGCTTTTTTTGAGCTTGGGAGTTGATTTCAGAGAAAACCAGTGGCACCATCATGTTTCTCGCGAACTTTTACATAAGAATCAATAGTCAAATTGCAAATTCCTCACACATGCAACATCTCCATTATCGATAGGTAAGAAACAATATCGTTCATCTGCAAAGCGACGGTTTTACAGAATGAAGGGGGTAAAAAAAAACATTTTTGTTAATGATGAGGTTATAGGTTTGCAAAAGTTGTATGAATCACAGTATCATTACGGAGCTTTCACACGGAAATAGAAAATATTACAACATCAGCTTGCATCATACAGCATCGTATTTTATACTGTAGAATGAGGGAGGGTTGCCAACTAATGTTCATCAAATCGTCGATCGAGCTGTGTTGTTCCTCGGCCCTCGTTATCTGTAAATTTTAAGAGAAAATATTCATAACTCTCCTTGGAAATGGACATATCATTGGAGGAAATTTGGCAACTCTTGGATGTGTATACGACGTTTTTCCTTCGCAAAGTAGTATCATGATCGGTACTCCGTACAAGGAGCGGACACAATGGGTCATTTTCACGCTCAAATTTCGCCATCAGATCCAAAAGCTCCTTCGGCCGGGGATCCACGCGGAATAAATTGCCGGCAATCACAGGCGTAATGACACCACCTGAAACAACCCGGACAAAACGACTTGACTCCGTTCTCTCAAAAGCCCCAGAAAGCACGGAGTTATACGAATTGTCTCGATGTGCAATTACGCCTTTACGTCTTAGGGCCGGACGATTGCCACTGCCCGATGCTGCAATAAAAACCGCCGCTCAAAACCAGAACGAGAGGGTCGTGCAGATGTTGGTGCCGATAGCGAAACTTGCATTTTGACATCCGAGTTAACTCGCCGTCAAATGCGAGGGGGTGATTGGTGAAGGGGGGGTGGGGGTTCTTCCTGGTCCGAGGGTATCGAGGTACTTGCGATTGACGGTATTATTGACCTGCTTCCGTTTTCTTTGTTGTCGTTTCGGGAGTGACCATAAAAGGGGAGAGGATAGTATCTGACCTAAGTGGAAAATTGTATTACTTTTGAAAGTTCACGAGAGCACTCCGGAGATCAAAATTACTCGGTAAACATTGTTGCGGTAGTGTCCGTACCCTCAATAACTCAGCAGCTGAAACCGAAATTCTCGTTTCTAGGCATCAAAATTTGGGGGAAAATACCGGAAGTTTGGAATAGTAATCCAAGTTTTTGACAGGGTTACTACATTTCGGCCGCTGGGATTGGAAATTGTAGCTTAACGTGCAAGCTTTTCAGAATTCCTAAAGATGCCTACTTTTCACCTGTGGGCTGGGCCAGAGGATCAATTTCCTCAACGAGCAATTTTAGAACTTGAAAGCATTGGCCTACATAATTGTTAGGGAGATGTTGCTCCTTGAAGTTTCACACTTGTCATTAAAATACCTACATGTAATTTTATCAATTCAGTCAATTTTAAGTAAGTAAGGGAAGGAAGAAAGTCATCCAGCTTGACCATCCCCCAGGATATTGTATAGTAATAGCGCTTCTTGAACGAAACATGGGAAAAATACACCTATGGTTTTAAACAAGGCTAGTCGATATTTACCTCTCGCCTGAAACAGATCCCTAGTGTGATTGCCAATGTCGAGAACAATCAAAGTGTTTAAATTTTTCTCTTTTAAGTCACAATTATAATACTCCTAGAAGAATCTGTGACAAGGCATTTCTGCTCGATTCTTTTCCGACAAAATTCGACGTTTTAGAATTCTGATAGAATCCGTCACTTCGTGCTCTTCTGTTGTTCGATTTTTTGGAGGGTTCGCAAGGAGGGCCTTCTGACAAAAATCTGAAACGATGGGTGATTTTTAACAAACTCAATTACCTTGATATAAATGTGACCATATTGAAAATTTACATTGTAAGTAGCCAAGATTTATAGCGTTTTTAGGATGAAACTTATCTTTATGGATAAATCAATAGAGGATATTTTGTTTCTGAAATAATTCGAAAAAGTTGTTTTTATTATAGACGCTGTCTAAATAATTGTCACCCGTCATTATCATTTAAATGACACCTCTCATATTCTCTTTCACATAGGATTTTTCAACTTTTTCCTGCTCTTTGGCGAAAAAAAAAAGTTTCTTAAAGAGAGTTGACTAATTAGAGATTTTCCCGTCAAGTAACAGATGGATAAGAAAACATGACATCAGATAAAGCGATTTCAGGAAAAATTTCGTGCAACAATTTAGAGATCCTGTTGGAAACCGATGAAATGACTAATTATTCGTTGTTTTAAGAATGTGGCCGGGTTACTCTTAAAGAAATTCCTAACTCGGAACAGTTGATGAATTTACTGAAAGAGTGAAAACATGCATTGTGTCACGCTTGAGCGTCACAGTTCTATGGGTCAACGGACCCTTAACTAGTTTTTCTTTCGAGATGAAGACGAGG
The DNA here is from genome assembly GCF_001854935.1 of Bemisia tabaci. Taxonomy (NCBI): domain Eukaryota; kingdom Metazoa; phylum Arthropoda; class Insecta; order Hemiptera; family Aleyrodidae; genus Bemisia; species Bemisia tabaci. The sequence continues at coordinate 723,999 of NW_017547239.1, forward strand.
ATATTAATCATATAAATCTTTTCTTTTGAATTTTTATCATAGAAGTCTTCAAGTCTCTTTAGGTGTTGAAGCCTTTGAGATAAATTTTCAGTTTTTGAATTTAAAAATAAAGGGCCTAATTCGTCGCTTCCGGGACGAAGGAACGTAACTTAATTCCAAGGTTGCAAAACTGACCTCAATAACTCGATTCTTTACGAGAATATACGTGTGCAAGTTTTTTCTAACATTTTTCCAATTTTTGCTTGAGCTCAGGAGAAAAGTCACTAAGTCATTTCACTAAATGTTCAATTGAAAATGCCTAGGACTCTTTTAGTACAAAAGCAATTTCTTAGGGAGAATTTGACAACATTGAAACGTTGTTACGTTCTTTCTTGAGGTTATCGAAGAGTTGGACCGATTTTAACAGAGAACCACCAAGTTGCATCAAGTTTTGATTCTTCTTTTAAAAAGTCAGAGGTCCCACCTTCCCAATAAGCCTCTCTTTTGGGAAGAACGAAATTCCAAACAAGTAGAGTGTCTCACGGCAGGTTTATACGGAGAGTGTCTCACAAATTACTACTTCCGTTACAATTACCAAATGGTCACTTAGATGGTCACATTGTTCACGGAACCGTCAAATAATGTGTGCACACTGCAACGAACCGCTATAGCGGTCTCGGGGGAAACATCGTATGCACATTAGGACGTTGTCAAATTTCCTCCCTAGAACGGAACTTTTTCTCGACACTACATTTTTTTGACTGCAAACATCAGAGCACCATACTGCCGTGCTAGGGGAAAACGCCGTATGAACCTTTAGAAGTTGCCAGAATTAATTTGATAATTCACAAATTTCCCGGTTAACCTATATGAATATTTTCTTCCAATTTGTTTTAGATAATATATATAGAAGTCGCTTTTATAGCGCTCTTTGGCGCTTTCCGATGCCTAATCGCCACAAAACTCGGTCTTCTCACAGGTCATCATGGAGTTGACACTCCCTCATCTCATTCAACACCCCCTGTCGCCAACCTCTCACTGGGCGTTCCCTACGTCTCCTCCCAGGAGGAACTTTTTTAGATAATACTGTTCGCAATTTCACCTAAAGTTCTTGAAAATTTCAATGGAAGAAATTCATAACTTTCCTCAAAAACAAACATTTTTTGATGGAAATGTGGCAACTCTCAAATGTTCATAAGGCGTTTTTCCGTAGCACGGCAGCATACTAACTAAACTAGTGTAAACTTTCTGTCCATTATGATTACATCGGTGTAAAGAAATACCTCGGAAAAGGACGTTTCAAAATAGGCAGGCGGCATCATTGCATCTCTCCCGGCGGCGGTGCTCGAGGAAGGACCCTGAAGGAGAAGACGCTTCAAAAATTACCGCACCGATTTTCACGCTGCACGAACGCCGCGCGCCGCGCTTGGAAAAAGCCGAGCACCGTTCATAAATCAAGTGCACTGATTACCCACATCCGAGCAAACAAGAACTGTTAATTCATTTTCCAGCCGTAAAATAATAGCCTTGCGCCGGGCTGCGGAACGGACACCTCCGTAAAACCGCACAACTTCAGCCGTGGACCTCGTGCACTTACGCGGTTTGCTATCGGCGAGGCGGAATGTAGGTTGGATGAGACGTTGAGACGCCATTAATAGCGCCGATTTTATGGACAGTCCGCACGATTTGTTTCGGGGATCTTTATTTATGACGTCATCGCCTCTGCCGATATTGTTCCCGCCGATCGGCGATTTCTATGCTCGTCTCGTTGATGCGGCTCTGAGTCGATCCGTGGAAACGGTTCTTTCTTTCCAGCTCCGAATTGGCCTAGTTTTTGGCCCCGAGGAAAGGTTCATGCTTCTTGCCATTTATTTTGGAGGTAAAAATACATTAAAATCTGATTTTAAAAATTCAGTTCTTGATTAAAATTGATAATTTTTTTAGAATCGTTGGAAAAAGAGATAAGAGCTACACTGGAAAAAAACACATTGGATCTAGAGTCCAGACTCTTAAAAACATCGACAAGAAAAAATACTCTTGATGCAATCAGCTTAAATCAAGAACCAATCCTCTTAATGTGAGCTGATTTCGTTTTGATTCAAGCAAAAATCTGATTGAATCAAGAGTCCTTTTCCTTGTCAATGGTTTCAAGAGTCTGGACTCTAGATCCAATGTGTTTTTTCCCCAGTGTGCTTGATTTCATTGATGTTTTAGATAAATGTCACTGTTTACGAGGCGGCTGCTACTAAATCCATATAAGTAGTATAAATGAGTATAAATGAGTGTAAATGAGCACTCACCGCTAAGTCCAGGGGTGCCAACCACGACGAACGCTAATGTCAGCAATTCTAGCGCCACATGAACACCGGTTGACATGACCTGCAAGTTTAAAAATACTTTCATGAGTATGTAGGAATCATGAAACTCTTTCGAAGTTCAACCCAAAATATTCGTAGGACAGCGCATGCTCTGGTAGGTATCAGCATCAGCTAGTGACTCCGTTTTGAGTATTTACGAACTAAGGCTCCTTTTCGTGTATGTCGACGGTGAAACTGCAAAAATGCGTATCTAGGTTGCGGCGTTTCAAAACCTTCATACCCTTTAGATTTAATTTCTTAAAAGGAGACGAATCAGAAACGTAGCTTAAAAGTTTCAACGGCTGTTAAACACATTCAGAGGAAAAATTACCGAAGTTTCCAAGAAATAACGTGGACACTTTCCGATGTGCTAAATAAAGGCCAAATCTGCAGGTCAGATTTACGTACTTTTCTACCCATGCGTTTAAGTCTCCGAAAAGGAGCATTTTCAACACTGTCTTTGATTGTGGCGTAGGATGATAGAATCATTGTTTATTGAGTAAATGACAACAGATATTCTGCAACGATACAAAGCGAGATACTCGTTTTTGCAGTTTTGCATTCGATGTACAATTTTTGCACATACAATCATACATATACCGCTCTTATCCATACAGTGGCGATTTTTGGAAGTTGACAACACTGTTTTTCCTCCATTTAGATGTCAGTAAAACAATTGATTCTTGGTGAGACAGCTTGCCTCACCTAAATCGATACTTTTAATGAAATTATATGGAAGAACAACAGTGCTGCCAACTTGCAAAATCGCCACTATCTATACTGCCGTGCTAACGAAGAACACTGTATGGGCCCTCCATGAGTTGATTATAAGGTTGCCATGTTTCATGCCGTAAAAAACCAATTTACTGAAAAAATTTTGAATATTTTTCTTCAGCTTTTCTCGATTTTGTTCGTGATTCATTCCAAACTAACTGAAAATGTTAAGGAAAAAAAGGCTAACTTTCCTCAAAAATACATGTTTTATACGGAGAAATAGAACAACTTTCGAACAAATATCCGGTATTTTTCCTTGGCACGGCAGCACTGACGCTCCAAGTAAAAGCGCCGTATCTCTATTTAATTTCTTTCCAATTTTCCCCGACAAATGCTGTTCTACAGAAAAACCGCAACAACTTTTCAACCTTCATTTTTTCAATACAACTCCGCCACACCATTAGGAACTAAAAATGAAAAAAATGAAGTCTCGTGGCAATTGAATTTTCTAGTAATAGAACAGTACACGCTGAATAAAAGAATACGTGGAGTTACGGCGTTTTTGCTGTTGACGAAAGCAGTGGCGTGGCGTGCTTTGCGATATATCGATCTTTATGTCATTTAAACACATGGTAAAGAATCGATTATCAAGGTGTTCGCTGCGAACACCCTGTTTATCGATCCTTTTCTACAGGTTTAAATGGCATAACAATCGATATATCGTAAAGCACGCCGCGCCACTGGACGGCAGAGCACAGCACAGTAGCATTGCCATGATGTGAAAAAAAAAAAAAACAAAGGAAAAATGGAATTAATCGATCGACTTCTACATTAGACACCAAGTGCAAAGAGCGTATGCTGCATGTAAAGAACTCAGGGAGGTATCATGAGAAAAACGGTCCTCGCCTTTTGCCGTTCCATCAGTGAACGTCCGTGGCGACGCGGCGACTCAACGCTACACTCTGCGCCCAGATTTCCCCCAAGTTACTCTGTAAACGGCCTCTATGATCTACTCGACGGCGGTGTCGGGCCTACCGGTAAATTCGAACGGTACGCACCGCGCTACGTAGCGCAGCGCGGCCGCCCGTAATGAAAAGAGCAGCGGTCTCTGAAATACGGGCCCGTGTAAAGTGTAAACACACAATAAAACATGCGCCGCGTTTCGCTGTATCGATTCCTCCTCGCTCCGAATGGAAATCGGACGAGTGTGAGCCGCGCCACTGCGGCGACGCGACGCGATCTGGCGGAGGATGCGCTAACTTCGTTGCCAGCATTCCGTGGAAATGTTCACGAAAAAAATTATGATGGATGGAAATCACGAACAAATTTGTTGTTGAGAAAATGTCGTCACCCTCCGGCCAAAGTATCACAAGCACTGGAAAAAAAAAAAAAAAAAAAAAAAAAAAAAAAAAACATTGGATCTTGAATCCAGACTCTTAAGAACATCGACAAGAAAAAGTACTCTCGATTCAATCAGAATCTAGCTTAAATCAAGAACCAAGCCTCTTAATTTAAGCGAATTTCGTTTTTGATCCAAGCAAAAATCCGATTGAATCAAGAGTGTTTTTTCTTGTCAATGTTTTCAAGAGTCTGGACTCTAGATCTGATGTGTTTTTTTTTTCCAGTGAGTGCCATGCGACGTGTAAATTTCCGCCGCCATTTTATTTTTTTAATGAGAAATTGTTCAACAAAGCTGTCCGAAAATTGCAATGAATTTTCTTCGTACTGCCGATGAAATTCGGTGAAATTTTCAAACGGATTCAACAAACAATTTCTCTGTAACAAAGTGACAAGACTATAGGTAAAGAGGACGAACTAATCGGCGTATGCAAAAACGTCCGATGTCCTCCGCAGTGTTTCAGAATTTGAGTAGACGATTTCGCTGTAACTTAAAGGTACATGATGGTTTATGACGTTAGGAATGTACAACAATTTTATGAATAATCCCGTAAGTATAATTAAACGTTTACAGCAGAGATTTATTTCATTCGTCAGCGTCGTGGGGCGAAAGAAACCATTGCAACTATGAAACCCTGGCTGTACTGTGCGACGGACGTTTTCGCATGAGTCGATTCAAATGGAAAATGGAGCGACCTTGTTGTTTGAAACGGATGATAGTTAGACACAGACGGGGAAACGATGGACTAACTACAGAGTCCCTCTTGGGTTGTCGTTAGTCAGTCTATTGCGTATGCGCTTTGTCCATTCTAAACTAACGTTGCCACCGAAGGGATCACTGAAAAAAATAATGTGCTATTTTAGCACCTAGATTGTCAAAAATGTGTCTCCCAAGATACTGCCTATACTGCTCCCGCGGTTAACTTTACATCCTGTGAATGCAAATCAACTGCATGAGCAATCATGGCAGCATCTTAAGATCACCAGACTCATTTTTGACATCCTAGGTGCTAAAACGGCATACAATTTTTTTCAGTGATAGCTCCATTTCCCCTTTGTATTCTTTGTCCAAAGTTTTGTCGATCAATTTCAATAATCATCCCTCTACACTCTTTTCTAGCTACGCCTTTGTGGGTAAATTAGGAAATTATACGTAAACCGACCGGTCGATCGGACCAAATCTGCAGGGTGTTCTTGCTTACTTTCCTACCCATGCGTTTAAGTTTCCAAAGAGGAGCATTTTGAGTTTGGTTCCAGGCCGTGTCAACGGATCGAAAAATCAGTGTTTGGTATTTGAAACCTATAGATGAGCACAAATGAATAAACCATTTTAAATTTCGAGTTTCACATTTAATATCAAAGAATTGTTTTAAAATATTTGACATGGAGACATTCACCGTCGTAAATTGCTTTCTTTGATCTCCCTATCACCTTGAATCAATGATATACGTGAATCAGCCAATTGGAAAGTGTTTTTTCTTGAAATTGGTGACATCATAATGTTGTAGAGTTAAGGGGTCCCGTTGGAGGAAGCGGGTGGTTGCAATGGACAGAAGAAATATAGGAAATAGACAACTCACGAAAGACCCTATGGAAGTCCATCATTGTCTCTCTTACACTGGAAAAAAACCACATTGGCTTTAGAGTCCAGACTCTTGAAAACATTGACAAGAAAAAAACTCTTGATTCAATCGGATTTTTGCTTGAATCAAAACGAAATCCGCTCAAATTAAGAGGCTTGGTTCTTGATTTAAGCTAGACTCTGATTAAATCAAGAGTACTTTCTCTTGTCGATGTTTTTAAGAATCTGGACTTTAGATCCAATGTGTTTTTTTTTCCAGTGTAGTCCATACGAACCAACAATTTCAACCAATAGGATCGTTCAATACTCCCTATTTTTTCTTCAATTTCAATAATCAGACCGCAGCAGGCTGATTATTTATTTTGATAGACAAAACTTTAGACAAAGAAGACAAAAGGCTGCGCTCGTTCACAATTTTAGCCTCGTCATGTTCATTTTTTTATGCAGTTTTCCTGTATTGTTGAATTCATCTTGTGTGTTGTGTTTCTCTTATCACAATGTCAAGGAGCCGGCGTGAAACCAGTTGGCAGCGATGGAGCGAGGCATTCGGAGGGCTGGAGTGTAACCGTCTTTAATCCCAGTCTGCGCCGCGTCTGAACCGATTAACGAGGATAAGGTCGACCAACAAAGTGGGGTCGTTAGAGCATGAGCGAAAAAAGGGGGAAAAGCAACAAAGAAAGAAAAAACACGTCTGCTCACGGCGTGTAAAGGAGAAAAACGAGAGGAAGTCGCGGCGGGAGCGGGGAGGGGGAGGGGGTGGGGAGGGGAGGGGGGAGAAAACCAACTGGGATGCACCGTATGTTTCTGTCAGTGACCTCTCGCGGAATCCATAAAGCGAGCCGCCTGCCACTACATCTTCGCGTAGTACCAATAACTCGTCAAAATCGAGCATTTATCAGTTTACTGAACCCGCGTCCGCCGTCCGACGGCGCTTAGGGTCGATACCGATCGAACGCTGCCTTTGAGGCAGATTTAAGGATTCTGCCCCGGGCCACTCTACTCTTCCGAGGAGGAACGTCCAATGAACCTTCTGCAGTTGCGAGATTTCTTTTGCCAAGTGCAAGTTTCCTGAAAATGTTTAACGGCTGAAACTGTCAAATATTTGTATGCGGCTCCAGGAGAGACGAATAGGGCGTAACCACCCCCTCCCCCTCCCGTTTGCCCGGAAGATGGGAGGAAGCAAAAGGGAAGAAAGAAAGATGGAAGAATAATATGGATTGCATTTTGCAAAGAGGAACCAGAAGCATTTCTGGCAAATTGTTACACATCATTCTTAGGTAAGATTTTAGGTGTTTTAAAGTATTTGTTTTTGCAAACTCAAAGAGAGTTGATGATGAAGAATAGGAGAAAACAAACGAGTGAAATTATACGTCATAAGCAGGTGTTACTTTTTCTAACTTCTCATTCTGAGGAAAACCGACAATGAGTATCAGCGACACAAAAAAGTGCTCGTGGGTAGTGCATTTGGTAAAAATGTGATGTGGAGTACAAACGCAATTTTTGGCATTTTTTGATACGCCCAAGATGAGTCATGTGATATTACATTTGAAATATCTCCTTCGTCGACTGTATTTCTTGGGAGCAACGGACCTATCACTCTATGAAACTTGCAGGAAGGAATTTACAAGTACTATAAGAATGTGTTGTATTATTGGAAGAAATCTCGCAATGCTTAAACGATCATACGGCGTTTTTCTTTGGCGCGGCAACACCATGCCTTTGTTGTGGTTGCGTAATGGGAGGAAAGCCCTGGAAAGCTTATGAGGCCCCATAACTTATTAATACGCTGATCTAAAAGCGTAACTGCGCTTTTAGATGAGTCCAATCGTCCGTATAATGCACTGGTTATCAGGGTTTACGTTAAATTGAACTTACGCCTTTACGTCGTGGGACGACGATAATAAGTTGGTGCGTCATGTTTCAATCTTTCACTCTATATAGATTGCAGATAATTCGAGGAAAATACCGATTCGAACGCAGAATATTGATCTTAATGTGAGGTCTCCACCAACCTGCTTCCCTCGGAGGGATCAGATAATCGCCAATATTTTATGAAAGAATACGCGCGTATACGCTTTTGCTTTGAAATTTAAAATGAAAGGTATAACGTTGAAAGAGCGGTATCGACAGGATATAATATATTGTGCAAAGTCGTGGAAATGCTTACAGCTAAGATTTCATTAAAACAATTGTCTTGATTTTTAGGATATGTAAAGTGGATGGTTTCAAATTTAAACTTGTGATAATTCCGATATCACAAATGGGTCATTAAACTGTGATCGAGCAGCCAGTTTCTGTCAAAAGCTCTTTATCACAGCAAATAAAAGAGGGGACACGACATCCCCTCAATAGTCATGCATCTGAAACGCTGTAGATCGTTGAGGAAATTCTTTAAAACTTGAACTTTCATGAAATAGAAGCTTTTGAGATTCAATTAGATTAAAATTACCAGTTTAGGTTTGGTTCGGAATTTCCTGGGATGCTGATATACATTTTCGGGGCCCCTCTATATTCGAGTGGTCCCCTTGATAAACCTAAAGTCCTCCTTCATGTGGGGGCCCCTACAGGAGTTCTGGCTTTACCCAGAGCTGAACACGCTAAAAAATAACATGTTAGATATTTACTTGAAATTGCTTAGGTCAAGTTTTCGAGCTTATTTCATGCTAAGCGTATAAGATGAAAAGGCGGTGCTAGGATGATTTAGTTAGTATCAGAATGGGGCCATTTTTTGCGAATGAGATAGATGCTTGAGATAGGACAGGCTGGTGGAACGATTGTCGATGATTTTGGATTTTGCGCTTGGCAGAGCGCGTTTAGCCAAATATTAAGCAGCCCGATTTCTGGGGAGAAACGAAGTCTCATCTTTTCGTTCAGAGCCAGGTGATGAAGTGATTTAGGCGAGGCGAAAGGTGAAAGAAAAGCAGGAGCAACATGGTTGCCATCTCATGTGGAAATATAACAATTGAAAATGGTTCAGTTATGCTAAACAAAGACGAAAAGTGCAGTTTCGATATCAGTATCGAATGCGATGCTTTCTTTCTAAAAAAAACCACGCCTTTATTACGTTGAATTCGTTTGTAAAAATTGGTAAGTGAGTGTAATAGTCTCCTGAAAACAGAATCGCGATCTCAAAATTCGAGAAAAATGATTAGTAGCTGAAAAAATAGAGCCAATCGATGCGATATATCGCACGCCGTTCTAACACAAAATATGGCGTCCATCGAATCACCTTAAAATTATATTATGAGTTGATTCAAGCAAAAAAATCGGACTTTATGGTCAATTTTTCATACTTCGAATTCCGGATTTTGCTGGCCAGGTTGTAACAACCTACGTCAAAGGGTAAACAATCCTCAAGATGCAAATGTCGGAGGCAAATAGTAAAATTAGGCATTTTGTCAAATGCCTAGGCGAATAGTCAAATATTCTAACTTAGATTGAAATTTTGATTCTTTTCCTAATTTCAGACAAAATAATTCATTGCTCCTGCAAGAAAAAATTCTCGGTAAAAATGTGCACACACAATAGTATTTTAAACAATTTTTAGCTCCTGAAGAGACACTGATCTTGAAATTTTCAGCAGGTCGTAAAATACGGAATTTTTGGAATTCCAAAATTTAATGATATGAGGAGCAATTGAAGAGGAAGAGACCAAAAGAGTTCGTAGGTTTGATGAGTTATTCTTCCAAAAATAGTGAAAAATCGTGAGCTCTTCGCCATAAATTCACAAAACTTTGTAGACCGTTAAAATATGACTATCTGCCCAGGCATTTGACAAAATGCCCGATTTAACCATTTGCCTGCGACACAAACACCCCTTTTTTCTATGGAACAGCGGGCTGATTGTTGAAATTAATAGACAAAGATGACTTAGGAAGTATGGAGCAATCCGTTTGGTTAGTTTGGGTGGTTCGTATAGACTAAGGGAGAAAATGATGGACAAACTATCGGGTCTTCCGTGACTTGCCGTTAGTTAGTCTATTACTTACCTCCTTTGTCCATTCCAACCAATCACTTCCACCAACAGGATCCCTCCATACTCATTATGTCTTCTTTATCTATTGCTTTGTCTATCAATTTCAATAATCAGTCCCCTGTTCTCCCCGATAAGACGACAGCTTCGGCAACGCCGTGTCGGCTGCGCTCCAGTCTGCCCGGGATGACGGACAGATTATTTGAGGTTAGTTTAATTCTTGTGCCACATTCTCCGGGCTACAGTTTTTATCCGCGAGCGCGCTCGAAAAACGCCATGCTTGCCGGGCGTCCGCGGGCCCGCGACGGCGCCAACCGGAAACGCGCAGGTTTTCCGGACATCCGACGACTTCCGCCCCAGGCTTGCCAGATCGCACCACAAAACCACCCTTTTCCCCGTCCAACTCGGCGCAAAACACGGAAATCTGACGCCGCGGTCGAATAACAGTGATGCGATAAGCTGTTTGAAGCTGATTCGGGATGCACCAGAACGGACGGCTAATTATGCTAAAATATGATCGCGTCATTACCCGCGATAATCGCGGGCCGCGCGCCGTTTTTCGGGGGAGTGGACCAAAAAAACTGGGGAAAGAGGTGAGATATTGAAAGCAGCCGATTAAAACGCCCGCCAGCACGAACCATCGACCGAGAGATCGAGCTGAACGAGTGAGACGTCAGCATGGATCATTAGCTTTGAGGGCCTCGTGTTTCGCTACTCTTTTATCCTAACCGAATTAGTGGATTGGTGATCGCGCCCACATTAAATCATCTATTAAGTAGGGTGCACTGGAAAAAAAAAACCACATTGGATCTAGAGTCCAGACTCTTAAAAACATCGACAAGATAAATTATTCTTGATTCAATCAGATTTAAGCTTAAATCAAGAACCAAGCCTCTTAATTTGAGCGGATTTCTTTTTGATTTAAGCTTAAATCTGCTTGAATCAAGAGTCCTTTTTCTTTTCAATGTTTTCAAGAGTCTGGACTCTAGATACAATGTTTTTTTTTTTTTTTTTTTTTTTTTTTTTTTTGGCAAAGGAGGCATTTTTCGAAAGACCAGTGACAAGAGACACCAGAGCTCTGACATAAATTCTCAATTTCCCCATTGACTCTCTTATGCAAATTTAAGTTGAATAACAGTACAATGAGTGAATGGTTAAAAATTGATTTCTAAGTTGTTTTTATTACGATTATTATTATAATTACTGTTAAAAATTGTATATTTTCAATACTACTGATGATTTCATAAAATTATTTTCATCATGAGTGCGGATCATTTTGGTTAAAATAGATCATCCAAGAACTCTTTCTGTAATCAGTAAAATTATTAAATACAGTACGTTATGGTTTTCCAAATTTATAATCTTGATTGATGAAAACTAGTATTGGGACGATAACTATAATAGAGATATATTCAATAATGATTAGTCTATTAATAATATGTATTTTGGAAATCAAATAAACTATCACAATATCTCCAGAACACTGGCTTCTTGGCGCCAAGTGGAAGCTTTTACTTCCGAGGACTCAAAAATTCCTTATGGACAATAATTATAAGGGAGCGACAGTCACAACTCTCACTTCGGCTGTTGACCTACCTGCATGGTGGATAGGTGGATGAGCTTCGGGTGACGTCATGAGCCATACAAGGTCCCTTAACTTTGGCTTGTTTGCAAAACGAAACTGCCAACGCGTTTTTAACTATCAACCATGTAGGTAGGTCAAAAATGGAATGATGAAGTCCCGAAAGTAAAAGCTTCTACCATTGCCAAGATACTAGTGGAGGGTCTCTTGTCTCTGCTGAAGACTAAAATACGACACGTTCATATTGGATACCGAAATTTTTCGGTTCAGGTGACCCGAAGGTGTAGAAAATGCACGCCCCTGGGCGGCCGCGTGATAGTATGGAAAAGCCCCCAAAAGTGTGGAAGGAGGTGAAATTCTGAGGGTTCAATTAATAGTCGAAAGTCAGCGAAAAACAGAAAGAATGGTCGTCCTTTTTTAAATAATGGGAAACTTTGTGGAAAACCGATGAAAAAAATGTGGAAAACCGACGGGTTGGCGCGTGGAAATGTGGAAATTTCGGAGATTCTGCACACCTGGCTTCGAACTATTCGGACGCAGAAACGGCGAATTTCGGGAACCAAATTTTGGTTTCTGTGGGTGAAAACCTCGATTGATTTTGATGTCCATTGTGAACCAAACTTTTTTTCCATGCACAGGAGTTTTTTAAAGTTAATTGGGTTATCTGAAGAAGGACGTACACTGTCGAAAATTTTGGAGTGATATTCCGTGCCGGAGTCAATATAACGTTCAAAAACTCCGAGCGAAATGAATGCGGAGCGGAATCCACTCTCCGCACGGAGTGACTTACCCAATCACGAGCAGGATCTTCTCTTTTTGGGGAATGTCATACGCTTTTATGGTGCTAATTCCGCTTTGCATTCATATCACTTAGGGTTTATGGGCTACATAGAGTCCGGTACCGAATTTCACTCTTCGATTTTTAACAGTGTAACCGCAAAATTTTTAGAAATTGAGTATTCGACAAAAATATTCTTCCTCGAGGATGGACACACTTTACTATACCGGGCAATTCTACCAAAATTGGCGTTCAAACGTCTTTTTTAAGATTTTATCGATGGAAAAAGGAGGTAAGCGCCGCGCCACCTCTTACAGCGCAAGGTGCTTCCCAATCATGAAAAACCACGAGTAAAGACGCAAACTATGAGTTGTAAAAGTGTCATCGAACATGCATACTATTTGGCCGTCATAATACTGCTAAAAATAGTAGTCTGACGATAAGCTGTTTTCTGCAAGAAGGGCATATCTGTCAAAATGTTACGACTGAGAGGCATGGGAGACAAGTGGGTTAAGGTGTAGTCTTTGCAAAATTGAGATATTCATGATTTCAACTAAATCCAATCCTACAGTATATTTTGTGAAGAATTCACCACCGAAATCTAATTTTCAAGCATCAAATAGTGAGCTGGAGCTTTGTTTCCACCGTAAGGCTCCATGTAATTTTGAAACTTTAAACAAATGCTTCTGAAATTAGCAAAAACTGCACTTATCCCACTCGTCCTCCAAGGCCCCTCGATTTTTCTTCATTTCTTGCTCAATTTCTTCGATCCTACCCTGGTAAAAATTGGCAGCAGAATCTGTGTTCCAAAATACCACAGACCTACGGCCGGCTGTAAGATTTCCAATAGCTTCTAAAGCTGGCTACACAATTTCTTATAGCCTTTTATAGCCGATGGCGATGAAGCAACATCCAGGCGATAAAGTATATGCTAAACGTTACTAATTACGGATGCTAGGACTTAGTGAGTTTTTGAGATACTGCTCTCTTTTTGGGCCGTAGTATCTTGATTTATTTTGCGAGGAAAGCTCCGTACTTTTGATGGATGGCTGCCATTCCTAATATATTAGAGCGTCTTCAGTTTCGTATGATACTGTGAAATACCTCTGGTGTGAAATAGTTGCTTCAAGCGCCGTGGCACGCTGCGGCACGGCAGGCGGGCAGCCAGCGCGAAACGCGCATTGGCGCCTACAAACCTAACAGGGATACTTCACGCATTGCGCAATGCGTGAAGTATCCCTGTTAGGTTTGTAGGCGCCAGTGCGTCGCCGCTCCGCTTTGTGTTAGGCTCTAATATTTAATCTGGCGGAGTCAGCGTTATTCAACTCATGATTTTGAAATGTTTGCACATCCTGTATGGATTATTCTCGTTTTAATAGATAAAAAAAAAAAAAATATGTATTAAAGGAAAAAATAACGTGTGTTTTGTAAATATTAGGGAGGCTCCGTATCAAACTTAATGATTTCCAAAGCACACGAATTTCTACACAATTTCTTATAGCCTTTTATAATCGATGGCGAAAAAGCAACAGCCAGGCGATAAAGTGTAAAGCCCGGCGATAGGAACTATAGCCCGGCTACATAATTTTTTATCGCTTCGTACAGCCCGGCCGTATGATTTTCTCCGTATTATACAGCCAGCTATATGATTTTCGGTAGCCTTCTTTAGCCGGCTATAAGAATTCCTATGGTATTTTGAAACGCAGCTCTTGTCGCCAATTTTTACCAGGGTACTCGTGTGACTGAGGTCATATTACGGATGGTATGTATGGTAGAACATTAGTTCAATTTTGTGAACAGAACTATGAAAAATTTTCGAGAAAACCAAACTTTTTCCAAGTTTTCTCAAAACATGACTGATGGCGATCACGCTCCTCTTCCCATAAACAGTTCAATTTTAGTTTCATAGCTGAGCTAATAGGGAAAACAGATGTATTTTTTTATCGATGCCGAAGTGCCTCTTTGACAAACGGCCTAATTTAACGACCTGGCTATCGACAAGACTACCGGTAACTACCATCACCGGAGGTCACAGAAACAATTTCGATGACAGTTATCCCAGAAATTTAGTGCCCCACGAAATGGTCCTAACGTGATCTAAACGGTCCGGTAATTGATCTGGACTTGTTGCGTTTTCCCGTACACCACCGCGAGGCGTAACGGATAATTAGATCCGAAGCACTAACTACACGGAAAAAACTTGGCTCGGCTGATGAAAACCACGTAACTGCAACTCCAGATGAGCCCGGAAAAGCATTGAGTCTTACGGACGACAAGGTTCATCGCGAAGTGCAGTTGAGTCTTTATGTCAGAATGGCGACGAAAAGACTAAATACTAGCGGGCCCCCGGGCGGTTTTGTCTTGGGATGAGTCTCCCTTTTCGTCGCTCCTCTGACGTAAGGGCGTATCTCGATTTCGACGTGAGCCCTGTCTTCCATTTAACTCCATGCTTTCCAAGGCTCATGCGGAAATCGAGATACGCCCTTACGTTAGAGGAGCGACGTTTTCACCCCGGGAGATAATCCCCGTCCATTAAATGGTGCAGTGTGTTATGGTCTTGACCACCATACTGCCGTGCTAAGGAAAAACCACGTATGAACATTCGAAGATTGCCAAATTTCCTTTGATAAAACGTTTACTTTTTTGGGGAAGTTATAAACGTTTTTCTTTGATATTATCAGGAACTTTAGGATAAATTGCAAACAAAATCATCTGAAAAATTGGGAGGAAAATATTCATAAGTTTACCAGGAAATTAGTGTTTTACCGAAGGAAATTTGGCAACGCCTGAAGGTTCATACGGTGTTTTTCCTCAGCACGGCAGCATACGGAGTGGATTTAAACTGAGTCATTACCCGGTGTTTTTTTTCCTCGGGTGCTGCCCTCTGGCGATCCTTTGGCCGTGGTTCCACATCAATGGTTGTTTGTAATGGGCGTTGTATTCTAGATTCGAGCTCGCATTATGTGTTTTGGCTGATTCAGCGTTCAGGCGTGGACGCTTTGTTGGAGGGGGGATATAGAGCAGGGAGGGGGGGATGGGGTCGCGGGGGAAAAAACAGAATGCGAAAGAGTCATCAAGAGGTCATGGAGAAAATACAGGTGGTCATAACGGAGACAATATATTTAGACGTATTTCTGCTAAACGGAGCTAGGTACATTATGACGTGAGCCCGGTTATGCATATATTCTTATTGGTCTCAGGGCTCATGCCTTAATGCACATTGTTTCGTTTGGCAGAAATACGTCCATTTTAAGGGCCCCGCATCAACAACCTAAGGGACCGTCCCTAAATTTCGTAACGAAATTGTTCGGCATTTTTGACCCCCCTTCCCCCCTTAGTGACTCTTTTACGTTGGTACCGAACCTTTAACACGTAAAAACAAAATGGCCTAGTGCTCTCCTCAACCCATCTCTCCCAACTAGAGCGTTACGTAATTAAGGGATGGCCCCGAGTGTCGTATTCATTGACATCCCTTAACAGCTCCTGCTCTCCTTAGGAGACCATATCGATGGCCAAATCACGTATCTCCGTTTGCAGACTTCCTGCCACACTTAATTGTTTCATTAGGGTTCACACTGTAATTAAGAGAGAATTCAGGAGGCTTTGAACATCGATTTTAAAATAGACAATTTTTGTAAACCTCGAGTGAAAACTAGTATTATTACCAATAATGGATCCTCACAAGGGATTACAATCATTTGCCGATACAACCAAATAATATTAAACACAGAATATTGTGAATTTGCAAATGTTCAAATTTCTGGTAAATTTTAATTTAAATTTTAATACTTTTTTTAAGTTTATAATTTTTTTAAGTTCGCACCTACCTTAAGGTTCATCTAATCTTATGATTTCTCAATGTTATTTGATTAGGAACGGTTGTTGGAATAATTATTTTTAGCGCAACTCTTACTCGGAAATGGATAAACCACGATATTTTAATACGCTAGTATAGACAAAAACTCTTCGTCTTTAAGCGCTTTGTATACCTCTGTACTAAAACGAAAATAAATTAAATTTAACAATTCAACAACAACAAAATGATATTCTGGGACTTTTTCAAATCTTATGATTTTTCTTCAATATTTTGTACTTTTTGCAGTGGCAAATTATTGTCCTCTATTTCCATTTTATGCTGCTAAATCTTACTGGAGGTTTACACAAATTATTCTTTTTATGATGATATTAAGGTCCAGTGTAAACCTCCCTTCGTCACAATGTAAACCAAATGGGATCTCCTGAGGAGAGGAGCTGGTTTAGGAACGACTATGAGTACGACCCATGCTGCTGCCATACTAAGTAAAAACGCCGTATAAGCAATCGAATGATGCCAAATTTCTTCTTTGAAAATACGTATTTTTGAAGGAAGTTATAAAATATTTTTCCTATAGATTATCAGGATTTCTAAATCAAATTACGAGCAAAATTATCTGAAAAATTAGAGGAGAAATATTCACAAATTTTCCTGAAAATTCGTATTTTGTCAAAGGAAATAGGCAACGCCTGAAGGCTCTTACGGCGTTCTTCCTTATAGCACGGCAAAATAGCAATGCAGTCGGGTGAGGCAAAAGGAAAGTTCGGCAGTCATCGCTGATTTTCGCCTGATGATGATTGATGAGTAACTTGTTGAGTATTAAATTCGCCTATTGATGATTGAAGAACGTCAGGTAAGCCTTTTGCTAAGCGGGTCTTTGTAAGGAAGGTTGGGATTCTAAGCTATTTGCTCAGATGATTACCTAGCCGTCAGTCATCATCAGGCGAATCTAAGTGTTGGCTTTCGAAAGTAATCTTTACCGTATGGGGAGGGTATATCTGTGCAGAGTCTCTAGAATACACATTGTTGACCAAGGTACGAAACTGTGTATCTCCATTTGCGACGTTGCAGACTTACTGCCATACTTTACTTTTTCTCTGGGAAACTAGTGGTCATATTATCTTGGAAACTTCCTTGATTTTTCCTCTCCATTATCAGCAGAATATTCTGTGTAAATTTCAAGCCATCAAGTTTGCTTGTTCCTCTTCGAAAAAATAAAATATGAGGGTAAATGTTGAGAAAACGCGATGGAAATACGTGGTTTCGCACTTTGGCCACCGATATATTGCGCATTTGGAGTCTAAATGGTCGGTCAAAAATGTGTACCCACTATCGTCACGTATGCGAACAAACTCGAAATTGTCAAGAAGTGGGCAGTGGCAGGTTTTGCATAAACGCTAGTCTTGTGAATACTTTCAGAATATTCCCAAATCGTTAGTATTTCCCCCTCCTGAAGCTTGTTTGGGCCTTATGAAGTTAAAATAAGTTCAAAATTTTTTAAGGAATTTCCCCAAAAATATTTTTGACCGGATCTGTAAAAAGGGGTATTTTCTTTCGGGCGAATCTTTTTCGTGACTATTTGCAAATGCACGTATGAAGAAAAGCTGGAAATTTTGCGCAAAATTGACGCTGAAATATCGAAAATTGAAGAGAATATTGGTCCCGAAGTTCCGAGACCTAATTCTGAGGTTGTAGGAAAACACTGTTTAAGGATTTGCAAAAAGTTGAGGAAAATTACTTTCGAGGGATAATGTCTCTATTCACAGATCTGGTCACATATATTGTGAGCATCTGCCACAATAATTTGTATTTCTCTTGATTTTCACTCATTGTAATTATAACTTTCTCAGAAATTTGGTATTCTACTGTGAGACAAAGTAAGATCTGTTCGAAGGAAATTGCATTATGTTTATTTCTCCAGAATAATCGTCTGACAAACTTAAAAATCCGCTCACTGGAGGAAAAAGTCTCTTGAATTTAGAGTCTAGACTCTTAAAAAATTTGAAATGAAAAAAATATTTTTGATTCAATCGGATTTTTCCTTGAATCAAAGAAAAATTCGCTTAATTAAGCTTCTTAGCGCTCGATTGAAGCAAAAATCCTACTGAATCAGCATTATTTTTCCTCGTCAAATTTTTTTAGAGACCAGAATCTGGATCCAAGAAACTTATTTTCCGAATGCAGCTTCTCATCAACCTGAGAGTTGAAATTCAAAAAGCAAAGAACAATTTCATCCCGAAAGATAAGGTCATTCTTCACAAATCTGGTCACATATTCTGCCGTGCTAAGGAAAAACGCCGTATGAACATTCGAGAGTTGCCAAATTTTCTCCGATAACATGTTTATCTAGAAAGGAGGTTTTGCATATTATTCCTTGAAATTTTCACAAATCATAGATTAAACTGCGAACAATATTGTCTGAAAAATTGGAATGAAAATATTCATAACTCTTCCAATAAATTCGTATTTTATCAGAGGAAACTTGGCAAATGACTGATGGCTTATACGGCGTTCTTCCCTAGCGCGGCAGTATTGCGGTTTCCTTCGAACTTCGAGTTTTGGATATTCCAATTTTTTTCAAAAATATATGTCGAAGGCAAATAGTCAAATCAGGCATTTTGTCAAATGCCTCGGCAATAGTCAAATATTCTTAGTTAGATTGAAATGTTGATTCTCTACCCTAATTCTAGACAAAATAATTCGTTCCTCCTGTAAAGAAGAATTCTCTGTAAAAATATGCAGCGCAGAATGGTACTTTAGGTAAACGATTTTAAGATCCTGAATGCACATTTCTCGTGATATTTTCAGTTCGTCATAAAACGTGGAATTTTCAAATTTTTAAAATTTAAATGTACTAAAGACATTTAAAAAGGAAGGAGGAAGGAGAGTTCGCGGATTTGAAGAGTTATTCTTCCCAATATATTGAAAACCCGTGAACTCTTTGCCATTTTACAATATTCCGTATGTACTGTCAAAATTTGACTATCTGCCTGGGCATTTGATAAATGCCTGATTTCGTCATCTCCTTCACTAATAGACGTAACTACATTACAATATTGCCAAATTTCCCCTCAATAATTGCACTTTCACCTGAAGAATAATGCGTATTTCTAACTGCAAATTTCACTGATTTTTCCTCTGAGCTCATGCAAATATCAGAAAAATTCTGGACGAAAATTGCACCGGTACATTCTTGTAAGAAATCAAATTGTTTGTGTCGACTTTGCAACCTTGAAATGGAGTTACGTTCCTTCGTCCGGGAAGCTACGATTTGACTAATTGCCTTCGACAAATGAGGACTTATCTGTAACAATAGCGGATGTAAAAAATTACCTTTTCGAGCCACATTCAAAAAACTGCTTTGGCATCGAGAAAATTTTGAGAAAATACTTGAGATGAGATCTTCAAGATCTGTACATTATGCCAGAGCCGAACATATTAAATTTCTGTGTGAACAACACAGTTTTTTAAGCGTGTTTCTAAAAGGTAATTTTTCACATCCGACATTGTCACATATCGTCACCTTCCGGGCAAAGTATCACAAGCGCCATGCGGCGTTTCAAAAATTCCGCCGCCGTTTTATTTTCAAACAGATTCAACCTACAATTTCTCAGTAAAAAAATAAAATGGCGGCGGAAATTTTTAAACGTCGCATGGCGCTTGTGATACTTTGCCTGGAAGGTGACGATATAAGGCCTCAAATACACATTTTTTTAAAAAACATACAAGTTTTTTCAGATGCGAAACCCCTGTTTACGGACCTGATCGACAAGGGCGCGAGCGTCGGAGGAGCATCGACGAGCGTCACTGCGGGAGGGAGCGGATGGGGGCACAAACACACACGAACACGAAGAGGAGTGCGGCGCGAGCACAGGACGAGATGCGGACGGCGCGGGCGACGAGGACGTGAGCGCAGAGCACACTGGAGTCACAGACACAGAAGCTGCATCGCCAGGACCCGAGGATGCGAGGATGAGACTGAGGCCGGCGTCGGCGTCGCCGCGGTGGAGGATCGCGCTGCGCGGTGCGGTGGTGGTACACGATCGGCGCCCCGACGCCCCCGACGCCCGGCACCGTATCGCACAGCGTCCAGCGAAGTGCTAATGAGCCACCATCCGATGATACCCCTCAAAATGGACCAACAAGACAAGCTTCGAATTTGTAGACTACATAAAAAATCTACACTTTTTAAGCAATAATTATGGTATTACATACCAATAATTTTATAATAAGTAGGAATACTTATTATCCGTTCTAACTATTATTATAACTTATAAGTCAGTGTTAGTAATAAGTCAATAGATACTTAGTTTAGCATAGTAGTAGTGACATAGTTGTATTGCCTTTATGACAATAAATTAACAAGAAAAAATAAATAAAAAATCAACTAATCGACTACAAGCGCAAAAATTACTGATCCATAAGCTGATCTCCGACATCATGATTTCATGGACCATGTGAAGCTGTGAGAAAAAATTCATCTTTAAATGGACTGCATTATGCAATTTGGGGCTATAAATTCTAGCCCGGTTTGAAAACGACGTATGCGACATTAGTTTCCCTATGCACAGAGGTGTTTTTCCAGAAAAGGCAGAATTTATAGCTCCAAATTGCAAAACGGAGTCCAAATAATGGAGACATCTGCAGTGAAAGTTATTCACACGTCCTTCTGGTTGAAACTTCATTACAGAGGGAATAGTTAATGCAGGTCAAATTGGCAGGGTAAAAAAAAGCTCTTTACTTTATGAAGAACTCTATTTTTTTCTCCCCTGAACTATAAACTGACCCTAAGCCTAACCCGAGTGATGAAGTGGTCATCCAGAATAATGATGTATCATCTAGAGTCCCCTTATACTGAGAGTTAGGTCAACATCCCTTATGGAATCACAAACGGAAATAAAGATTTCACAAATTGAACGTTTTTCGTAATCTTTGATCGGCTCATTCTCAAATTCCTTTCTTTGTACCTTCTTTCATTCCGTTTGTTCCTTGTAAAACCCGTAATTCCTCGGTCCATTCCAGATTATAATCTTTGCAATCGAAGAAAATGTAATCTTTATTCCCGTTTGTGACACTGTGGAGGCCTAAAATACGGGAATCAATCAGAGATGGATTCACATTGTCTTAACTCTCAGTATGAGGGGACTCTGCGAATTTAAGGTGATTCGATGGACGCCGTATTTTGCGTCGAAACGGCATGCGAAATATCACATCGATTAGTTCCATATTTTCATCTACTCGTCATTTTTCTCGAATTTTGAGATCGCAATTCTGTTGTCAGGAGACTAAAGAATTCACTTTCCCATTTTGACAAAAAGATTCAACGTAATATAAGCGTGGTTTTTTTAGAGAGAAAATATCACAGTTTCGATATCAGTATCGAATGCGATATTTTTCCTCTAAAAAAACCATGCCTTTATTAAGTTAAAGGATGTGTTCCATTAAGGGGGGTTTTTTGGCCCAAAAGGTTCGAGGGTCTAAAACACGGACCACAAAAACCACAACAGGTTTAGACCTGGTTTAGACCCTAAAACATTGAGAAACACTCATTTTAGCTGAACTGGTTGTATCTTTAAAGAATTTCAAGCAGTTGAAGTTCACTGATTGAAGTCGCTAAAATGGAAAAGCTCGACCACTGTGTGCCCATCAAACGAACTATGCACTACATTAGTGACCCAAGTATTGTTAATTACTTCGAAAACTTTTCTCAGACTTATAGGGTTCCTTTGGCAACTACTGAAATTGAAAACATAGGTGGAGGTTAAACAATAAGCCTTAAAACACAGTGTACCCTCCGGCCAGTGCAGAGTAGGCAATTTGCACATCAGTGTGTAAAACGGTGTAACGTTGGAAGTATTTCTCCGCTGTCAAAGGCGCTACTTGGAGAACGCGCGATCGCGCTTTACAATTAGACTGGGTACGAATAATTAATCAACGTGATACATGTTTCCTACTCAAAATTTCATGGAGAAAACGATTCGCGCGACAAAAATTACCAAAATCAACTTCTAACTAGGATACGAGCGTTTTAATTGTACATTTTACGGGAAAGAATTGCCCGGTCACAAGAAACGCAATACTCTGCGTGAGTCAAATCGCGCCCTACAACGGTTTTGGCAGGCTTCTCTATCAAACATTGTTGTCCCACCCTTTGTTGTTCAAAGTGTAAACAATTTGCTATAGCTGAGCCAAAGTTTCACGATTGAGATTGCCATATTTTCGTATCCCAGAGAGCGCCACGGTAACGTTCAGTTTGCGATACGTGGACCATTGTGTTTTCACGAGCGGAAGGTTTGAATTTACGCGTCAAGAAACATTAAACATTTTGGTTAGGAGTTAATTTAGTAATTTTCGTTGCACGAATCGTGTTCAACGTTAAATCTTGGTGAAAAAACATGCATCAGAACGCTCAGCTTTGTACCTTGCCTATACAGTGGTCCATTGGGTCTGTTTCAAGAGGCGAAGAACTTTGTTCAGCTGTTCAGCTGGTTCCATCCAAGCATCTTCCTCTGCATCATATCGTGTCGCTTCTCGGTAAAACTGCAGAAAAATAAAAAATTGAGTCATTAATGCCAGTGAGCTGATTATTGAAATTGATGGGCAAAGCTGTGGACAAAGATGACGACGGGAAAGCGGAGCGATCATACAGTTGGAAGTGGGTAGTTGCTATGGTCTAGGCATGTAAGTAATGTACCAACTAACGGCATCCTATGAGAGAGCCTTTATTTAGTCCATCATTTTCACCTTTAGCTCATAAGAACCACCCATTTCAATCACTTGTATCGCTCCATTTTCTATTTGTCTTTTTTCTCTATAGCTTTGTCTACAAATTCTAATAATCAGCCTTCTGAAGTTTCATGGATAAGGGCAACATGTGCCAAAACTACTAATATATTGTGTGTACAAAATTATTTCCCTTTAAAATGAACAATATTTTGGTGGGAGGAAGAATCTAGTATTTGGGCCTAGTATTTTTTATTTTGAGACATTTTTTGGAAAATTATGAAGAAACGAGATCTTCGCTGGTTCCTTTTTGCTAAATGCGATCCAAATACAAATACGCTGAGATGCCGTCTTTGCCTCTCGCAACGCCACCGAGGCAACATCATTTGGCATCGCAACTCAAATCCTGTTCATACCGGTCTATTGTGCATATCCACGCCTAAGTGCCGATACTGGGTCTTTCATTGGGCGATTGTAATCCTCCCCCTCCCCCTCATCCACTACCCGCGTCCTTTGCAGTTAATTATGTTTTAACTGTTCCCTGGCGACCGTAAAGCTCCTGTTGGTCGAGGCGACTCGTCGTCGCGACCAGGTCAAAGGTCGTCCAAGACTGCCGCGTGCTTTGCGATGAATCGATTGCTCTGTCATTTAAACCCATGGGAAAGGATCGATTGTCGGGGTATACCTTAAAAATCGATTCTTTATCATAGCTACAAATGGAAAAATATCTACAGGGTCTTTGAAAACTTCAGATTCCCCCTGCTAACTTTTGAACGGTTGCACTTCGAAACACGAAACTTCGTGGGTATTCCTAGGTCAAAGGGCTACTTTTTGGCATACCAAAAATGTTCGAGGCCACTCCTCGGCGCTTGAGTGGACCTGGACCCTGACTCAAATTCTTCAAGGAAAAACCCCCTTTTTTGATACGCCATTGAGAAGAACGTGAAAATGAAGGGATTTTGACAAAGACTGGAACTCTCCAGTAATATCTCCGATTCAAAATAGCGCGTGGTCTAAGGTTTGCAATGACCACCATTTTGAATTGGTGATGGATAAGAACCTCTGATTTGCGCTAGGAGTCTTCATTCTTCATCTCCTTTCTAATGATGCATCATTCAAAATTGGATTTAAAAAATAATTCATTTGGGGGTACTCGATACCATTTTCTAACGGCGACTGCTACAGACATCCGGTCTTGCCAAAATTCTTCCTTTCTTCACATTCTTTTTGATTGTCTATGAAGAGAGGGCCTAAGAAATGGAGATGTTGCATGTGTGAGGAATTTGCGATTTGACTGTTGATTTCTATGTAAAAGTTTGCGAGAAACACGATGGTACCACTGGTTTTCTCTGAAATCAACTCCCAAGCTCAAAAAAAGCTCTCAAGTTGAGGCCAAAATGAAGGGGATATCCCACGCTATCCTGAGAGTCCACGTCTACATCAAGACAAACTCTCCATGCAAAGATAGGGAGCAAATACATTGACAGGGCTGCCACTTTATTTGGGGACTCCAAAACTGAAAACACGGCAACCCTGCTAATGTATTTGCTCCCTATCTTTGCATGGAGAGTTTGTCTGGATGTAGACGTGGACTCTCGGGGTAGGGTGGGATATTCTCTCCATTTTGGCCTCAACTTGTGAGCTTTTTTTGAGCTTAGGAGTCAATTTCAGAGAAAACCAGTGGCACCATCGTGTTTCTCGCGAACTTTTACATAAGAATCAAGAGTCAAATCGCAAATACTTCACACATGCAACATCTCCATTGTCTAAGAGGAAAAATGTCGAGCTAGGGTTCGCGTAGATGCCTTGTAGAGCTCCCAAAAAATTCGTCGTTTTCCGGACGAAGGAACGCACCTCCGTTTCAAAGTGGCAAAATTGACTCAAGCGATTCAATTTTCCACAAGAATATACGTATGCAATCGGTGTTAAGATTTTTTCTGATTTCCGCATGAGATCAGAAGAAAAATCGGTGAAATTTTCAGTCAAAATGCTCGAGATGCAAAACAGTTCAAACAGCTTGTCCGGTATCGTAATGTTCAACGAATTGCGGAAGACAGATTGCCTAAGAAGGCACTAAAGTGGGTTTCTCCTGAGAGGAGACGTAGGGAGTGTCCATCAAAATCGTGGATAGGTGGTATTCAAGATGAAATCACAAGCTGCCATTTACCAGATCACCTCTGGGTTGATAGATAAGAATGGCGATTGGGTGTCGCAGAGCGCCCGAACGCGCTGTAGAAGCGACTTCTGTGTATGTATGCTCAAGATTCTCTCGATAAACATTCAATTTGCGAGGGAAAATTTGACAACATTAAAATATAGTTACGTTCTTTCGTGGGGAGAACGATAAATTTTCGATATGCCAAAAATTAGTTCCCATCGACATAGGAATGTTCATGAAGTTCCTATTTCTGGGCCGTCGCGGCCGTTCAACACTGGAAAAAACACATTGGATCTAGAGTCCAGACTCTTAAAAACATCGACAAGAAAAAGTACTCTTGATTCAATCAGAATCTAGCTTAAATCAAGAACCAAGCCTCTTAATTTAAGCGAATTTCGTTTTGATTCAAGCAAAAATCCGATTGAATCAGGAGTATTTTTTCTTGCCAATGTTTTCAAGAGTCTGGACTCTAGATCCAATGTGTTTTTTTTTCCAGTGAAAAGTTAGCAGAGGGGAGCCGGACTTTTTGAGGACCCTGTGTACAGTCGATGATTCACGTTTCGCCACTGTCTCCGCGGAGTCCCTATGCAAAGCGTGCTGATATACTGAACTCGGCGTTGTCGGTGGAATCCATCCGTATCCGCGCCGATGGAAAACCACGCATGTACAGTGCAATGTTCGGAGGAGTTGCGCGGTTTCCGGTTCGGGGGTGGTAATGGTCGAGGATGCACTCGGTGTGTGTTGAGAGTCGTTGGCTGTCGTGGTCGTCCCAAATACTGCGGCCGGGAGCGACGGCGGCGTGGCGCTCCGATTAGCAGCCACTCTTCGCCCGCCCCAGCGCCACTTAGAATCTCCACCGCCTTGCCATATTTACCAGGGAAATTCCTAAATATTGTGCAAATGGACCGCGTTTAACAGAAAGGAACTAAGCCACATCAGCTATCGCCAAATTTAACTGAGCAATTTAATTTTTTACAAGGAAACGTTGGTGCGGATTCTTTTGAAAATTTTAAGGAATTTGCTTCGCACTAGGGAGCAAAATCCCTGAAATTTGCATGAAAATCTGCGCAACCGTTTTCATGTGAAAAATTAAATTAGACAATTAAATTTGGCAATAGCTGATGTGGCTTGGTTCCTTTCTGTTTAACGCGGTCCAAATATCCACGAATCTATAGGCATTGAGGAGAAAAAAGGAGGTGTTTGCATCTTGAGGATTGTTTACCACGTGACGTGCGTCGATATTCCGGCACAATCCGGAATGGAGATGTCGCCTCGGCCAACAGGAGCTTTACGGTCGCCAGGGAACAGTTAAAACATAATTAACTGCAAAGGACGCGGGTAGTGGATGAGGGGGAGGGGGAGGATTACAATCGCCCAATGAAAGACCCAGTATCGGCACTTTGGCGTGGATATGCACAATAGACCGGTATGAACAGGATTTGAGTTGCGATGCCAAATGATGTTGCCTCGGTGGCGTTGCGAGAGGCAAAGACGGCATCTCAGCGTATTTGTATTTGGATCGCATTTAGCAAAAAGGAACCAGCGAAGATCTCGTTTCTTCATAATTTTCCAAAAAATGTCTGAAAATAGTAAATAGATTTTTCCTCCCACCAAAATATTGTTCATTTTAAAGGGAAATAATTTTGTACACACAATATATTAGTAGTTTTGGCACATGTTGCCCTTATCCATGAAACCTCAGAAGGCTGATTATTAGAATTGATAGACAAATCTATAGAGAAAAAAGACAAATGGAAAATGGAGTGATCCAAGTGATTGAAATGAGTGGTCATTATAAACTAAAGGTGAAAATGATGGACTAAATAAAGGTTCTCTCATCGGATGCCATTACTTGTATATTACTTACCTGCCTAGTCCATAGCAACTACCCACTTCCAACTATAGGATCGCTCCGTTTTCCCGTCGCCATCTTTGTCCATAGCTTTGTCTATAAATTTCAGTAAGCAGCCTACTGGTATCAATGACTTAAATTTAAATTTGTTTGTACTTCCGCCAAGAACTGACACGATATGACGCAGAGAAAGATGTTTGGATGGAGCTGGCTGATTCATACCCACAAAGTTCTTCACCTCTTGAAATAGACCGAATGGACCGCTAGACACGGTGCGAAGTTGAGTATTCTGATTCATGTTTCTTAACCAAAATTTAATTTAGAACACGATTCGTGCAACGAAAATTACCAAATTGACTCCTAACCAAAATGTTTAATGTTTCTTGACGCGTAAATTCAAACCTTCCGCTCGTGAAAACACAATGGTCCACGTACGTCAGATCGCAAACTGAACGTTATACCGTGGCGCTCTCTGGGATACGAAAATATGGCAATCTCAATCGTGAAACTTTGGCTCAGCTATAGAAAATTGTTTACACTTTGAACAAGAAAGGGTGGGACAACAATGTTTGATAGAGAAGCCTGCCAAAACCGTTGTAGTGCGCGATTTGACCCACGTAGAGTATTGCGTTTCTTTTGACCGAGCAATTATTTCCCGTAACCAATTTACAATTAAAACGCTTATATCTTAGTTAGAGGTTGATTTCGGTACCTTTTGTCGCGCGAATCATGTTCTCCATGAAATTTTGAGTCGGAAACATGTATCATATTGCTTAATTATTCGTACCTAGTCTACTTGTGGAGCGCGCCCGCGCGTTCTCCAAGTAGCGCCTTCGACACCGGAGAAAACTTCCAACGTTACACCGTTTTACACATGCTAACTGATGTGCAAATTGCCTACTCTGCACTGGCCGGAGGGTACAGTGTGTTATACTGCCCGCTGAAAACTGCCCGCGTATGCGATAAATTTGAAAAAACGTGTTACAAACGAAGCAAATTGCGCGCTAAGGAGTTGATTGCAGGCTTTTTTGATGTGCCCAGCGTGATTTTCGAGCGAATTTTCCCATAAAAATATATTCAGTCGGCTGTAGCTCTTGTTTACAATAGACCAATTCTGCTTAAGGTGATTCGATGGACGCCATTTTTTTGTGTCAGAACGACGTGCGATATTTAGTTTCCTTTTTCTCAGCTACTTCCAGAAAAATCAGGAGTGGTTTCAGAAAATTGAGAATTTGCCCTAAAAATGTGTATTGCTTCATATGAGAGTACTTAATCAGCTGAGTTTGCGGTATTTTTTATTTTTTTAAAAAAAACAAAAACAAAAAAAAAATCTGAAATTATTGGAAACTGTAAAGAAAAAGATTTAAAAATGAAAAAAATGTGCTGCCTGGTGGCGTCAGCAGGTAAAATTTCCCATTTAAAAACTTATACCTCAGCAAATCGGGTTACTTGGAAGAGATATGACCGAAATACCTAATTTAGGAAGATATACGTGTGTTAAAGTGGGAAAGGTATTTTTTAGATATCTTGATAGTTATTATAAATCATATTTTGGCTACTAAGGCGATGTTCCTCAGTTTTCAATATTTTTTTAAGGTCTTGTCTTTTTCATAGAATTTTCTGACTTTTCCCTGACCTGATACAATTCCCTAACAATTCCCAGTTTTACAGAACTATTGACACCCTGGTGTGAAGAGGTAGCGTACAGATGAAAAGTGAATATACGCACATACATAAAAAAAAAGTATACATCGATGGTGAAACTGCAAGAACTCGAAAGACGCATTTCTTTGGAAAATTTACACATTTCTGAGTATTTTGTGTCATGGAGGATCCGAATCCGACAAAAATTGAATATTGAAGAGTTACTGAGTTCCCATAGCAGTCGATTAGTGTTTCACAATCTCTGCTCCCATTTGATCTTTTGAAACGAGGCCAAACCTAAGTCATGACTTGAAATTTTCGCAGAATATTCTTCACAACGGGAATAAAAACCATCACATTTTCAAGAAATGGCGTCGAGTAGTTTTCTCTTTAGAAAATAAAGTATAACAAGAAGTTTGCAAGACTGCAAACCGAGAAAGACCTCTCCGTAGTTTCATCTTCGGTAGGTATGTACTGACCAGTCAATTAATGAAATTAGACTCTTAATTAATCACAGTACAATCATATTTTAAAATAAAAAATCGTTTAAAAGAAAAGAGGTATGACATTTTATTAAACTAAAATAATATGAGGTGGGAACACAAAATAGGAGCAAAGTCTTAAAAACTGACCCATCAAGCTTTAAAGAGGTATTACGTAGATGCTACAAAAAATGGTAAAAATGCCTGTGCTTAGAAGGTGAGGAGTTTTGCCAACTGAAACAAGCTGACACCTTCGGCACTCGGGTGCCGGATAAGGAAGCGATTCAATGTTCCCTCAAATATTTTATCTATTAAATTTAATCGACCGGAGGGAACACTCTATTCTTACAAACTGAAATAATGTGAAGCAATTGGCGCCTACTTTTTTATTACTATCTTACGTTTAAGGAAAAATTGGAACAGCATGTTCAACTAATCCATGATTTCCTTCATTTATATGAGATTCTACAGAAACTTCTTTGCAAAAAGGAAACTTCACATTTACACAGCTTCTTAGTCCACTAGTATTTTTGCAGAAATATACGCGTACCAATTAAAGTATCAAAAAAGGGGCATATTTTTGTTTCGAATAAATGAGTAAACCATACACCGTCTTGCATTGAATTGATCCGAAGTAGGGATTGACGAATATCGAATTCGAATGCGAATATTCGAATATTCGAAACTTTT
Source organism: Bemisia tabaci (assembly GCF_001854935.1). Lineage (NCBI taxonomy): Eukaryota > Metazoa > Arthropoda > Insecta > Hemiptera > Aleyrodidae > Bemisia > Bemisia tabaci. Next base: position 753,725 of record NW_017547239.1, read on the forward strand.
CGAATGCGATTATTGCGAATATTTGAGAATTCGAATCTTGCGATTACGAATAGTTCGGATGCGAATATTCGAATATTTTTGCTTATTGCTTCGATTTTTTATTTCTTATGAATCATGAGAGATAAAATGGCACATTTGACACTTTTGAATGCGATTGTTCGAATATGCGATTTCGAATACTTCGGAAGCGAATATTCGAATGTGATGCGATTACCTCGGTGCCGATGATTCGAATATCTAAATATTCGACCATCCCTAATTCGAAGAACTTATCATGTGTCCGCATTGCATGGATTATTCCTCGATAAAAGGGATTAGCCCGCAAAGATGAACCGCTCCCTTGTTCGAAGTCCGTCAAATTGTATTTGGCGCCAAAAAAGAAGCAGCGAATGAGCAGGGTCCCAACTTCTCCGCCAGAGAGCGACTCATGCAGGGGGGTCCTTCCCTGCAAAAAGTAAATATAGTTTTCTTTGGTTATGTTTGATAACGTAAACAAAGGATGCAGTGGAGTGCAGTGATAGTGAAAGTTCAATTTCTGTCAATTAATTTGTAATACTAGCATAACAAGACAACAGAAATTTGAATAAAGAAACAACTTCCTTTACTCTTCTGCTTTTTGGTGTGTGTTCATTTGAGTGCATCGTTTTATTCTCTTTGTGTGATGTTCAAATCATTTCAGTGACCATGATTCAAGATAGCTCCAGCAGTGAATTTTATCACCAGGATTTTACCACTGCATCTGAATGGGAAATATTCATTGCTCGCTTAGAAGAAATATTTTTTGAATGGAAGCTCTCCGAGGTCAAAATCAGTGGCATTCCGCTCACAAGAAATCAACTGTTCGAAGGTCCTTGGGAGCAGCAGAGCGACACAATAAAATTTTCAGGTGAGATTTTCATTCGTTTCGAGAACATATTTTCCCTCAAGGCAACCGTTTATGAATTGACAAGGTGGATACACTATGGTGGTCGCATTTCGATTTACACTGACGCTTCAGGGACTTGTATCTTGCAGAGGGTACAAATTTTGCCTTGTGATTCACGTACCCGATTCGATGTGATGTAAAGATGGTATGAGATGTACCCACCAGAAGTGTATCCATCTTGCAGTGTACCATCATATTGTAGCGTGTAGAGCAATTTCAATAAACGTGAAAGCCGGTATGCTGAGTATACCATGTAAACAGTCTTGGGAGGCGACGGATAGAACTAAATTCTTGTTGTGAGTTAATGTTGATTCATTATTTTGAATTAACATAACTCAACATTTTACTGTGTCAACGTCAGCATCAATGCAATTTTGTAATTAAATTTACTAATGCCAGCAGTGTGATTTCGGAGCATCATTCTGCCTGATTTTTCAACAAATCCTTATTAAATAAATATCGTAAGTCACAGAACCAGAACGCAATTCTGTTGATGTACTGTGGCAAAATTTCGGCATTCAATCCTGCAGCCATCTTGATATTGTTGGCTATCCTTTGCATGCTGAACGAAGCTCTGAAAATGTACATCGCTCCTGCCAAGACCTGCATTTTATTTATTTAAATGCCTGTAAAGTGGGCGTCAAATAAGTTTACGCACTTTTAGACTGTGATAGAAGGTTGTCTCATGTCACTTTTGCATGAAAAATAGATGGAAGAATCAAGGTGACAGGGCTTACTTATATCCCAGTCTAAAAGTGTGTAAACGTACTTGGTGTGGACTCGAGTCAACTTTGTCTCTGTAAGTAACTATTCTTGAAGACTTTTAAGTATGCAGTCAAAATAGAAGCAAGGCATTAGAATAGATTAGTCTTATTACATTTATCTGAAAAGGAAGTACATTGACAGCGTAAGTCCGTAATCACATATCTAATTTGCGGTGTCTGAAAATCTTCGCCTCCATGTTATTTTCCTGAAGGAGAACAAATTGACATTCTTCCTTCAAGTTTATCTAGATTTTTCTTCGCACAGAGAAGAAAAATCACGGCAGTTTTAAAGAATTGCCATTCAGTAGTTTTCCGTTTAAAAAATAAAGCATTACAGGAAGTCTGCAACGTCGCAAACTGAGTTATGTGATTTGTTGGCTACCATTGTCGATATCTTTCATTCAAAGTGTTAAGGTTTTTTTTTCTTTTTTCTCTCTTTTTCAAACATTGAACCATCCGAAAAAATTGATGGCCCTATATTGGATACTTTCTTCAAAGTAAGGCTTTGGGTCAAGAAATTTGCTTCTCTTTTCCCCATGTCTCTTTCAATGTCGACCTCTCTTTGGTATAGCGGTCGCAGCGCTGGATCTATAATCAGGAGGTCCCGGATTCAATTCCCTGCTAAGCGACCCGAGTTTGATGGTTTCAAGCAGCAGTTTCCTTGGGAATGGAGTTCTAACTGAAAGCGCACCACCGTA
>NW_017547239.1:758853-843860 GCF_001854935.1 Bemisia tabaci
GCATAAATGTGCCTTTTCCACTTAAATGCCCCTAACTTTGTTTTTTAGGTAGTCCCGCATCATACAATTTCTCATCAATATTCTGGGCTCCATCTTTAAAAATATATTTTTGTACGACGGCACGCTTTCGAAACGACTCAAAGAAAAGAGCAAGACATTACGCGGGGAAAATGTCGTGATTCAAGCAGTAGAAAAACTTTACGCAAGATTTAAAAAGATTTAAACTTGCAGCCGATTAAACCAAAAACCGCGTAACTGTGTCTCACATTGTCTAATTGGACGTATTTCTATCAAACGGAACTATGTGCATTAAGACATGAGCCTTAAGACCCACAAGGATATACGCATAACAGGGCTCACATCATGATGCACATAGTTCCGTTTGACAGAAATGCGTCCAATTACCTCTCATGTTTTATTTGTTGTAAACATAAAACTAAACAACACAACGGTTTGATATTTTCTTTGAAGTTTCCTTGCATTATGTAGAATCTACTTTCACAGTCTTTAGTCATATGTTGCCTACTGTCACCGTCAATATAAACGAAGATGAGAGTAAATTAGACAGCATCTGATTTTGTAAGCAGACTGATTCTGGTTGAAGTTGATTGTTATCCTGAATCCACGCAACAATTACTCACAGATCGTTCATGTACGGTCTCTTTCTTAAAAGTCTACAGCACTAATGTTTAGAAACTTTGTGAGGAGAGAGACACAAGTCAAATATGTAAAACGGTAAACATTTCGTGTACTCATGCAATATGTATATTAATTTTCGGGGACACAGCCTGCAGCGAACCCTGATGATGGGGCTCCATTAGCTCCGAAACGCGTCCTCTACGTAGCAATTGAGTACGCGAAATTTTTATCTTTTTACACTTATGATTAGGCCGCCAGAAGCGCCTTCATTAACCATAGATGCAACTTAACATACGTAGCGAAATCGCGAGACTACGCAGTAACCAAGTACGGCAGTATCCCTCAAGTTTAACTTTTGCTTTTGCAATGACATAGTTTTTAGCACTAACTAGCAATTTGACTTCTTGCCGGAAACTTGTGTTGGTACGTCACGAATCCATTGTCTGATTAATTGATGTCCGTTTGGTACCAAAAACCGAATATTGGTCTGATGATCATGTTAACACTTAAGTAACATTACTTGGGCACTTTACTTTTCTATTTAGAGGAAATTCTCATTAAAAATTCAAATTGGGTTCTACAAGATGCAGGACGGTGGTTGACGCTGTAGATTTTCTCCTTTAGGGAATTACGACAATTCATACTGCACTCTGACTTTTATTGCATTGATTGCAAGAGAACCTGACTACATTATTTTGGATTAAGTTTAAATTTTGTTAAATTTAAAAAAAAAAGAAAGAAAGAGAGAGAGAGAGAAGGAGCTTGTGAAATCACCGAAGTTATTTCATTGACACTTCCAAGTCGTTAGCTTTAATTTCCCTTATTTTTTGTTTTTACAGATGTCGAGTATACAGTCACCCGTCACTTCCTGAAATTAGATAGCACCGACTCTGAAGACCCTCAATTTACAGGGACAGATTCAGGTGTGATCAAGCTGCAAGCTCTTGAAGACATGATGTCTCCAGAGAACGACTTCTTACCAGTAGTTTATGAAGAGAATGTTATGAGGCCGCACCCACTCGTCAGATGGTATGGTCTACGAGACTTCATCACCATTGTTCCTCCGTCCAATCAGCCAGTATGCAATGAAGGCCGCATAAAAATGCTGCTCAGTTCTTTCTGCATTGCTCTTAATAATAGTGAATGGTGAGACATTTTTTCACTTGTTTGATCTTTAGTTTTTTAAGGGTGGAAAGGAAGGATTTACATCTGGTAAGCAGACATCGAAAGTCGGTTGTCCTTTCCTGTTCGACCAGATAGATTAATCATATTGATTGTGAAAAATATCGAAAAGATCTACTGCAATCAGGGTGTTTTATTTCGACGATCTGTTTGTTAAGTAAATTTTGTCCGTACTTGTGATCATAGAATAACACTCAAGTGACTGTCTGCAGGGAATGGGGCCTTAGTCTTTGGAAGCAAAATCTTCCAAGCATTGATTGTAGTTGAGTCCGGTCGGAAAATCGAATTTATGGTCTCGACAAGAAACGCTCCATGTGTCCTAAATAATAAGTTTTAAGCGCTTCAGTACATTTTTGTGTCTATGAAGAATGTAAAATTGTACTATACCTAATCTAAAAATTTCGTGGCTTGAGCAAGGGAGTTCAAAATTCTGAATAACGTTTCTGCAAGTTTCAATTTCTTTTTCTTTTATATTCCATGCCAAAAACTTGTGGCTATGTAAGAAAAGGCACCATGAAAGTTTTCAAATTACCAGGAACTCTTAAAAGTGGCGCGTTTATTCATCACTTCGATTCGTATTAGTTTCTTACTTCATAGAGATTACCTCTTTTTTCTTTTTCTTTTTCAGCAAAATTCCTTTGTTCATTCAAGCAAATGAACCGTGGCAGAACTTCTACTTGGGGATTTGCGAGGGAAAAGGAATTCGAGCAGAGTATGAAACGGCGCATTTAAGGCATATTCCACAAGGCTGTAAACATCTAACAGGTCTGTGTATTTGGATCTATTTAAAATATACATCTAACCATAAGCCATAGAAGTTTGTCTTGAATCGACTTACAACCTATAAAATTCATCAGGAAGCTTTCAGTACAAATAGATTCATGAATAATAAGTGTAATGTACAAATACATTAGAGGATGTCTGTTTTAATCTATGATTTCTATTCTTTTTTTACTCGAATTTCAAGTTTACTTATACGATGAATTTAAAATGAAGAATGCGTTGATTCAGTGCTGACAAGCAGATTTGATCTGTCTCTGGAAAACTATATCTCTTCTCATATGAATTTATTTTATTCAAACAGTTTTCTGTATTTTCATGAACAAAATTTAGTTTTATTTTTGAGTGGGATTTTTAAATTGACAGAGTCTTATGTCAAGTATAACTCTTAATTGTCCACCCATGAACTTTTTTTTTGGAAATATCAATCTAATCTCCTGTTTCCTCTGAAATGTTAATGAAGAAACATATCTTGGAGCAAAAATGAAACAGGTGAAACAAGCAGTGAACTCCAACACAATGTGTTGATAAGGCGCGTCATTAACTCGCACATATCAACCCCTTTAGTTTTCATTTACAGAGATTTCAAAATAGGCAAACAGCATAAAAAGAGAATTCACGATCCAACATTGCGAGGTCAAAGACGCACCTTGACGAGNCCTGTTTCCTCTGAAATGTTAATGAAGAAACATATCTTGGAGCAAAAATGAAACAGGTGAAAAAAAGAACCTAAGAAATCACTGTCCAACTGGTCAAAAGTAATGTATGGCGTCTAGCAATGCTGAAAACCAAAAAAGTTAGAGAAAGTCAGAAAGATGAAAATGGTCAGGGATGAAAACGCATAATCAGAAGAGTTGTGAGCCTGAGCTCCCCCATGATTGTGATTTTGCATAACTTCCGAAGGTTTTAATTTTGAGCCACGCAGCACTCTCTCCTTGTCTCTAGTGAACTTTTCCCCCCCAAAATTTGAACCCCTGCTGATCTATGGGTACTGGTGCTTTGTGCTGAGCTATATTTGCGTTCCTGTTGATTCGGAGATTTTCAGAGAGAATTAGGAAAAATCAGGGAGATGGAAAATCTAAAAAATTAGAGAGAAGGGAAAGAACATTTTGCGTCAGATTGTTTTAGTACCATTTGTCCTGGTAATCCATTCTCTTGAAATTGCATCAATTCTCTTGTACATGAGTCAAATATTTTTTATTGGCAAGGCCAACCATGATTGGTTCTCAAAACACTACCATCATAATGCTATATTGTGACTAGTACAACAGACCTATTTCAAAGAAAACTAAAATCGTCAATGTCAGCATATTTTCAAATCTTACTTTCTATTTTCTAGGAATTTTGCACGTTTTCAAGTCGAAGATCGGCAGTCCAATTCCCTTAAACTCAACGATAATATCTGCTAGATTCTCGTACTCTTTGCACAATTGGACGAGTTTTGTCTGGCAAATAGAACCTCCAGATTTTGATTCAAGTTATAACGATGCACAACTATTGAGTCAATTACCTTTTGGTACCACTTTCGACCCTGTCAGGTAATTTGTCATTTTCTAATTCTTAAAGCAGACTTGAAATGTAGACAGCTGCAAGACACTCAACTCTCTCCTAAAGAAAAAATTGCTCAAAATAATTTCCTATAGAAAAGATTCTTCAGAATTTCTAATTTTATCATCACCATTCAGAACATGCAAATAATGCAATGTTCAAGAATTTTGTCAAATTGCTACAAGATGAAAAATGTTGAAAATAAAAACAAGGTTTAAAATAATGTGGAATTATTGTTTCAGGAACATCATTTGCAGTTTTCATCAACAGTTCCCTTTTATGAACTTTGGCAATCCATCAATTTTTTCAACGCGTATCCTTAATAACTTTTTAAACTATTGATAACTGAATGATTCCAGAAAAGTCCTTCAATACGTACTTTAGTGGGCTCAACTCTTCAATTGAATATCCATCAGGATGATATCTTGCTAAGACTGCTTTAAGATAAGTTTAGTCCAAAAAAAGAGAAAAAAATCCCTATTTTTTCAGGTTGAGTTCATATCAATGGTGAAAGTTACGAAACACCTACCCCAATTCTACTGTTTCAAAATCTCTTGTGTTTTTTTCTCTCCTTAAAGGAAAACATAAGAACTCTATTTTCCAGCATTTTCATAGAATATTTTGTACAGAATAAAAAAAAAACCCAGACAAACTCCTTGTGATGTTGCATCGTAGTTTCCTTTTGAAAAAATCAAATTTGATGACAAATCTGCAATGCCACAAATTGGAACAGGTGTTTTGCAACTTTCGCAATTGAAATTTTATCGAAAGCATGAACAATTTCTTTTATTTTTATCGTCCTTATCATTTTTATGAAAAACTAAACATGTTCTTTCATTCCATTTCAAGTCTTATAATCTGAAAATACATCTAAATCTAAAGTGAGAAATTCTTTTGACGCTTTCTATCGTATATCGAATCTTAGTAATTTGCTTTCTTTGTTTTCAGTAAGTTGATGTTGTACGTCTCATGGCCTGAACTGTTTGAAACTTCTGTGGTAGACAGTGAAAGTTACACCGACTTGGAGCCTCTACAAGCAAAAGATTGGTCCGTCAGCGTTAAATATTATGAGAACCCTTCTTGCTTACTGTCTGATGCCTTGACTGAATTTTTAGGAGTTTGCTCTGGAACTAGAACTGTTCAGGAATTGATTGGTGATATTATTCAGAGGAATCAAGCCCAAGGTATTATTTTTTTGTCTGGTTTTTCTTTATTTTTGCTCTCCCAAGCTATTATTCCAGACCAAGTACTTATGAAATTTGTTCGGTGTATCATTTTCTTTAAATGCCAAATCATTCATCGTTCATCCATCATTTTCTTTAAATGGCTTTATGTAGCCAATATTTCTATGAAATGAAGAAATGAGTATATCTCATGAAGAATTTTGTCAATTTATACAGACGCTCAATTTTTTTTTTTAACCTCCAATTTATTATGTAACTTATCAACGGCATAAGTCTGCAATCACCTATCTCGTTTGCGGTGTCTGAAAATCTCCGCGAATTTTCTTCACACAGGGAAGATAAGTCAAGGCAGTTTTAAAGAATTGCTGTTGAGTAGTTTTCTGTTACAAAAATAAAGTATGACAGGAAGTCTGCGGTGTCGCAAACCGAGTTATGTGATTGCCGACTTACACCGTCAACATGAAGGGCATTATAGGTGAAGGAGTTAGGTGACGTTTTCGTGATTTTGAGAGACAAATAATTAAATTTGAAGAGAAGCATGGTTGCTTTTGATGCATGTGATTTTTGAAATGATACATTGAGGCAAAAAAAAAAAAAATGATGCATATCGAGCTCAATTTCCTGACAAATGAGGAAAAAAAACACTACAAAGGACTTTCCTGACAAAAAAGAGATGTTTTACTTGGAATAATGGGTCAGTTGCGCTGGTCACGGAATCATGTTTTGATGCTTAATTCTTGTTGATTTGCTTAAAATAAAAAGATCTGTCCAAACCGTACCTTTCTACGCTCAATATTAAAGACCCTTTGAAAAGTCGGGTTTTTGACGTCATCCACCGCGGCAGTGACACCTTTGGTTTCTTCCTCTTCTGACCGACTAATCTCTTCACGGCGAAAGTGTTATCTCCTGATAAGATCTTTAAAGTGCGAATCTGTCTGTTCTTGAGTTTGTTTACGTTTAACATTGTTGAAGTTTTGTGTTGCACCCTCTGCATCACTGATCGAACAAAAGAGGAAAAAACCAAGGGTGTCACTGCCGCGGTGGATGACGTCAAAAACCTGAGTTTTCAAAGGGCGATATCTCGGTTAATATTGAACGTAGAAAGTTGGGGTTAGGACAGATCGTATTATTTTCAGCTAATCTACAAGAATCAAGCATCAAAACACAATTCTGTGACCAGCGCAACTGACCCATCGAAATTTAACCATCTCATTTTCCCCAGATAATTTTGATTGACTCCTCTGTCAGTGACATCCTTCATCAGATTTGCATTTTTTTGAGAACTGTGAATGCCAGATTATTTAGGTACTCAGCATTTTTGCAGTATTCTCTTATTATTTATTTTCTTATTGTTATATTAATAGTTTTTGATGTTATTTCCATGTATTTATTTCTCAATTTTGGTCAGCTTTTCCCTTTATACCCCTGTTTTTCAAACATTTTTCTGTTACATTTTCAGCCCTAGATCCTAGCATACCCTTATCTGTGTTATCGGAGTCAAAAGTGCCCACTTTTTCAAAAATACTAAAACAAGCTGCCAGCACTATAGATTATGCAAGGAGTAAAGAAGGGCCAATCTCAGAAGAATTGCTCATTCGAATTTTGTACTACCTCTTTCCAGACGCAGAGAATGAGCAGGTATTTTATATCATCTTTTCTATTCTTTGAATGAGGACTGCTTTTTCCGAGGAAAAAGAAGGAGGTTATTTTCAATCAACTGGCAGATGTTAGATACCATCTGCAAACTGGTTTTTTTTTTTAAGTTAGACATTCCAAGAGAATGAGTCAAAGTCACAAGAAATTGGCTTGCAAAAGACTACCTCAACCAAGTTTTAAATGAAACGAAAAACGGAGAACTTTTTGTTAGTAATTGCAGTTAACTCCTACATCTCAAAATTACTATCAAATCAACGTCTACTTTGCTGTCAAATCTCGATGGAGGAAAAAAAAATTAAAAGAGATTTTAAGATATGGACGAGTTCCATAGCTGCAGTATTTATAAAATAGAACAATGTGTAAGTAATTTACCTCACTGCTGCCTAATGTATGATCCTCTTATCTTCAAGATCCTTGGTCTTTTCAAGATAAAATTTGGGAGAATAATACCGTGAAACACACTGAGTGTCTTTTTTTAACGTGTTTAAGGCCGCTTCCCTTGTCTGGTAGAACTTGTGTCTCTGTTTAAGAGATCAAGATCGATCCATTCAACTAATGCTTTGGACCGATTTTTTAAATTTTTGATTATTTGTTGAGCTCAAAACCACTCCTGAATCATTTCCCTCCAAAAATGTGATTTGGTACGTTTTTTTATAAACCTCGGTCCATTTATGATGATTTCTTAGCACATGAATTTGCTCATAGAGAAATTAGTGAAGAACTAATGAAGTGAAGCTGTGAATGAGTAAGCGGAGCGTGACAAATGTTATTATTATAACTTGAACTCCAGTGCCTTATTTTCGAAGAGTGACCTAGCTGTGTTATGTTCTCAGTTGTTTTAAAAATGTTATACATTATTAATTAGTTGGTAAATTTCATTTAACCGAGCTATTCTTTATCTTTTTTTTTCATCTGCAGAAACATCCCTACCCGGAAAGTTTTCCTACCATCTGCGGGAAAGAAGACACTTCGGAATCTAGTGTGAGTATGTTTCTTTTTCCTCTTAGTGCCCCTAATCGAACTCTCCCATTGAATTTCAAGGCGTCACAAGTAAAGAAGCGACTTGTTCATTCATCATTTCAAGAAAGAATACCCATCATTGATTTCCCCATGTAGATAGGTGCTATAATAAGTAAAGTAGGAAAGATTATTTATTTTTGTGTAATGACCCTCAAGCTTAATCGGGCGATTGAAAAGGCATCCTTGAGCTGATGTCTTGATGATGAAGTCTTGAGCTAATTAAGTTCTATGGCTGACATTCAAACTAGTGCTTGCACAACCGAAAGACATGAATTCTCAACCCCCTAACTTTTTATCACATTTCTTGCTCTAGTGAGAGCATGGTTTATCATAAAAGGTAAATGTGCAGTGCTATCTATTGGTAGTGAGTTTGTCAATGTTACAAAGTTAAGGAGCACGGTCCAACTTGGGGGTGCACAACGGCAGTTGCCAGTTGCCTTAGCCCCTTGAGGGCGCCTCGCTGGTCAGCCCGGCTCTTACTTATTGGTAGCGAGACTAATTAAAGATTTGAATTGTTGTTGTCAGGCTGTGCTGTCGTTATTGTTAAAAAACAACATTTGGGATTCAAAGGCTTAAATATTTGTTGACCAACAAATGAGTGTAAAAAATTTGTGGTATTTTCAAGTATGTAGGTATTAAATCTACTGCACCAAAAGGATTAGTTCTTGTCAAATGAAGTGGAAAGTATTTTAGAAAATTTTATATGATTAAATCTGAAAAATACAAGGCATTGAAAATGTCCGCTTCTTTGAAGGTAACTTCTGAACACTGACTTGAGATAATTTGTTGCTGCATTTAGAAAGTTTCATAGAGCTGTGTTCTGTAAAATGCCCCAACTGTTTTAATTCTTTTATGCATTTTGAGTCTTCATCTCTCTCACTTTTTTTAATTTTTAAAAACATTCTAATGATGTTTTGTCTCACTTCTTTGAATGGCACCTTTTTTGTCAGTATGAACAGTCTTTTAAATTTTTACCAACAGACCGAGGCAACGTGGCTGAATGGTTTTAAGTCAGCACCAAGTGATAGTTTAGTCTGGCGATTAGCCACAGTTATGTGCCATGCAGCCCATTCGCTTGGAGGCGCGAAAGCTGTTGCGCATTTATGGTATGAGTTTACCCAAGAACTGAGATTCCGGTGGGAGCGGTGCATCTTCATACCAGGGTAAGTGAATTTTTTTTCAAAGTTAGTAATTGATCTATTCCTTTGAGTGGGTTTTAGCGTTGTTGCTCTCTTAAATCTTATATGATAGCGTTCTGTTTATGTGGGTTGACGGAAGTGAAGCAGATCTGAATGGACAAAACAGGGAACCATGCTCAAGGACAAAAAGAAGCAAGTACATTTGTGAGGGGCATATGACTGTGAAAGGTTTTTCTCAAGTGTGGGTTTTCTTTATTATCCTGTTTTTAGAATTTTTCCTTGCTTTTGTTTGAAGTCTTTCGGAATTTGATTTCATTCCGGAATTTTACATATATTGTACTTGACTTATCGGCTGAAAAATCATTGACAAGATAATCTATTACTATATAACCATGATTTGGATGATCGTTGTCCTGATAATTGCAACTGCAATGCTTTTTAACATGTTATTGGAACAAATATGAAACCAATAACTAACAGAAGGAAAGAGGACCTCTAAAAATGATGTATGAGAAATATTTACGCCAGTATTTATTTTTTTATATCATTAATTAATAATTAATATTATTTACAACAAACTAATGATTCGTAAAAAAATATGAACAATTATCAGTGATGAAAGTATGAGCTATCACAACAAAATAATTACAATAATCAAGAATCATAAACTAAAGATACTTGAAGCTGCATTTCGTTATCAATTGGGAAAAAATACTTGTATCTACAAGGAATTTCCGTTAATTTTCTTGTTAATTGTTTAAATTTTCAAGCATATGAAACTTTCATAGATGAGAACAGTTTTAAAAGTCATTAGTCAAGTATTAAGAATAGGAAATTAAGGACTGAGTGATCCTTTTTTTTTCTACATTGTGGTAATTTACATGTCACATTACCAAGTTCAGTATTATCGTTTAAGACCTTTAACAAAGAGAGTAAAAATTGTCCTTTCCAGCAAATATTTCTGTCACTCTGAGGTAATATTCTTTGAAGTCAACCAAACTATTGACTAGATTTAGTGAGTAGCTTAAACAATGGTAATCAAGTTCTTAGAAACTTACTTGCGTTGGAAAAGTTTGAAGGTAAATTGTTTTAAGACAGAAAAGACTCAAGTGTCTGCTTCTTGTTGCATCTCGTGATCGTATTATATTTACAATTTTTTAATGGTATTTTTCATTGTGTATTTTGATTTGCATGCATCATACCAGTTTCTTTGAGGTATGATCGTTAACTGTGATTAAATTAATTTAAATTTATATTCAAAAAAGGGAGAAGTTCTGTAAAAGTTCTGTTAATTACAAATTATTTACAATCATAATCCAAAATTAAGATGAAAAGTCTACCTAGCAGCAATGTATACAGGTGCTATTCGATACAATTGGTAATCGCTTGTCCAAGAACTTAACTTAGAGAAATATCTTTTATTAGAGATAATATTTTTAGCAGTATCTTCAGTTGGTAAGGTTCATGTTGCCTTTTTGGAAAAAAAAAATTAATTTAAAGAAAGTATATTACAAGGGAAGAGATCTCATAATGGGGGAAAAATTATCTACTCTGACAGCTCTGAGCATGCTGTCCGATTTTAGCACCCTCGTTTTGAAAGAATAGAAAGAAAATACCTGCCTCCTTTCTGTTATGCTCACTAGTTCTGGGCTAAATTCAGAGGGTTGAAAGAAATTCTGATTCTTGTAGACGCAATTTCCTTTGAAGCCTCAGAGTAACATATATTAAGGCACATTATGAAAACCTGATCGGTTATTTTCTATCACTGTCTGTGAGAGGAAAGCTTTAATATCTTGCTTCTGCATTGAGTCGCAAGAGTTTTTGCATTGGACCTGTACCTTTGGTCCAAGTTTTGGCAAGTTTCACTAGGAAAATGCAAATTTGATTCAAATGAGATATTTTCTTTTCCCCTTGGTTAGACAGGGAAAAATAGGAAAAGTGCCCTCAGAAGTTCCTTTCTTAAATGACTGTATCCATTGATATTTCCTTGCTCATTTATCTTAATTTTGGCAATAATTCTCCCATCTTATGTTTTAATAAGCTAAAGAACAATTAGGAAACCAAGAAACCCAAGGTAATGAACTTCAAGTACAAAACTGATGAATCAGAATGCAAAAACATAAATTTCACTTGAAATGAAAAACTCAAAACTCAAATAATGAAATTAAATGAAGTAAGTATTTCCGGGACCTCTATCCCCTTCTTAACTATTCAAAGAAGGTAACAGACATTACAGAAATTTATCCATTTATTTCACTCTGTGAGCTTTGATTTTTGTATTTCAATATCAACCTTCATTTTAATGCTCTGTTTTATCAATCTAATCAGTATTTGCATTTTCAAGTGAAACAAATCAAAACTGATAGCCAACGTCATGGGATCCTTCATTTAAATCTATCAAACTCACACTAAAAGGTCAGTTCTCATCATAGAGGTATGAGGCCCCCTCTGGCTGTTGGGTTTCTTGTCATGTAAATGTCCATGTCATGGTCGGTCCAGTTATCGGACGTATCTCCGCAGTAGTTGTTGAGCGTGTGCGTGCTGCCTGCCATACTGTAGCGACTGCCAGGTCTGGTGCCCATCTCTTTTGTTCGTGACCTGGGTCTCTGTCGCCGGGCTTGATGGTGGTGTGATGCGGCAGGGTAACTTGCGCGAGACATGCGGTCGGATACTGCTAGTGATTGACGACTTTGTCGTAACTCTGTTGACAAACACACATTTTATTCCTTTAGAGCACGAAAATTTATTTATTCTTAATTTGATGAATAGACAGACTGCTGCTACGGCATTTAGGGTATTTTGAGTGGTACAGATTTTGGACGTAAACTTATCCATGGCATTGTATTTTTTTGTGGTTTTCACGATCACATCAGTTTTTAATATCTCCTCAGAGATGTGGACACACTCTAATTAATGCAGCAAAAGAAAGAAATTTCAGGATGTGTACCATCAGTAAAATCAGAAAATTCGATGTTATTAGGAAAGTAGGTCGGATCAGGAAATTTTTGAGCGTTTCAAACATATTTCTAAAATTTGATTTAATTTTTTAAATATGTAAGCGTCTAAAATCAAACAAGTATCAATTATTTTGCGCAAAAATTCAGGAAATTTAATTTAAAATAACAGGAAAAATCAGAGGAATCCTAAATGAAATTTTCTTTAGACATACTGAATTAGCTTATTGTTGTTTAAATGAACCATTTTTCCTACTAGTTTTAGAGGTCCTCCATTGATGTGAAGCACAGTAGCAGATTTTTTAAATCGAATACCGATCAAATCCAAGTACAAAATTTGAATAATTTTTCTATTTAGAATACCACATTTTGATCGTGAATGATAAGTTATGTTCTTCCATTCTTTTAACTTTCAACAGGAATTCTCATTTCACATTTATGCTCAACTTTCTCTAATGTTCCACCAAAACATAAGTCAAATTAGAGTTTGTAATGAAGTGACATCAATTTTACCTGGTCTTGTGTTAACTAATCCTGAAGCAAAACTGTTGCCACCAGTTAAATATCTTGCCGAATGATTTGAGAAGCTGTGTTGTGACTGACCATCAGCAATTGAGCGAGTTTTCGATGGCTTTGAACCACCAAATTGTGACATGTGTGAATGTAGTTCATCTGTTGCACACCCTCGTGTCAATGTACCTAAGGTATGAACATAGTTTAAAATCAGTCAGTAAACTTTTTTCAATTGCGAGGAAAATTACCGTCAAGGGTGGAAACAAGTTTACACTTCCTCATATTTTTAATGATTGTCTTTGACGATGACGTCCTCAATGAGTCAAACATCTGGATACAAATAACTGTCTCCTGTTACATAGAGTCTTATGAGTCTTCAAAATACTTAATTACATTCCAGAAGGAAATAATTTTGATATGGTTTTGTCAAAGGTGCAGGGAAAGCAAAATCCACAATCCTGCGTAAATTTTGCAAGACTCTTGGAAAATCAAAAAGCTATTTTTTTTTATACATGAATACATTCCCCAGATCATTCAATTTCTCTTATTTTTACTATATTTGTTTCAATCATTCGGTGTGAAAAATGCTCAAGCTTCCTTTTGAGATTCAAGGAGAGCTTTAAAGAAAAGACTTGCTTCAAGGAGAATCAAAAGTAACATCCAATTATAATAAGAGACGTAAATGTATGTATTTTTCTTGGCTTAATAAACAACGTTTTATATCCTCAAGGAAAAAAATAAAGGTTTATTCTATCCGGTGTCATTTTGGAAGTAAAATTCTAAAATTTTATCTATAAAGCCAAAATTGCTGAAAAGTTGTACTTATGAGAGAAGCTTAAGTTGGCAATTAGGTTCTTGAACAAAATCTTCAAAAATCTTACCTTGTCTATCTACATAGTGCATTCTAGGCCTATTGATGCTTTTATTACTATAAACGGATGTCTGGTCCCAATCCTTATGTGATGCGAAGGCACTAAGAGTTGCCAATGATGACATTGGTCCGGGACTAGATGCAGGACAGCAGGGAACTGGTATTCCACCCACTGGTATACCAAGTTTACCACCATGCGATGGTATCGTTGCCATTTTTCTCGATCGGCGTTTGCAGGTCACTGCAAATATTACAGCCTGGAAAAATTCATCAAAACGTCATTACTGCATGGAAAATTCAGTCAAAAGTCTACTTTTAAATGAAACTGAGCTCCAATTTTAAAAAAAAACACTGAACAATGAACACTGACTATTTTTGGTATTTAAATCTGTAAACGCAAAATTTCTCTCTGTTTAACTTTGATGAAAGATGTAACCATGCTCAGTAAAATAAAGAAAACCATGACCATAAATACCATACTCAGTACGTAAAAGTAAGAAATTCAAGCAATATTGGTACTCTTGCAAATTGAAATCAGAAGATAGCTTTTTTTCCAGTTAACTAATGCCAACTAAATTTTATTAGAAGGAACCCAAGGGGGAAAACACAAGAAAGAAAGGAATTAATAAACATGCTAAGGCAGCAAATAAATTACAATGTGTAGTCTTTTAGTAACCTTTTCAATCAGTTGAATGTTCAGTGAAATAGTAGTATTTTTCTCATACTCTTTTATGGAGAAAAAATAAAATGGAAGACAAGATAATCAAGAGTAGTGATCTGCAATTGAATGCTTTTTTAATGAAAATCATAATGTGTCCCTCACCGCTATGACAATGGTGCCAACGATCGCAGCACTTGCTGCGATGGTAATTTTGTCCATATTGTTAGTGGCTGATGCAACAGTCCTCACTTCCTTGCATTGGTTGTATGGTACTGTTTCA
Source organism: Bemisia tabaci (assembly GCF_001854935.1). NCBI lineage: Eukaryota > Metazoa > Arthropoda > Insecta > Hemiptera > Aleyrodidae > Bemisia > Bemisia tabaci. Next base: position 773,281 of record NW_017547239.1, read on the forward strand.
GGAGTGACGTTGTTGTCTTCCAAAGAAATGACGCACACAATAATGCATTCCTAGCAGCAAAAACAGACATAATTAATTTAAAAGTGAGTTAAATTTTCAAGAAATGTTTGATAAAAATTATTCTATTTGATTTATTTTATGTCTAAGGGTAAACAATTTTTTGGATATCCTATCTTAGTCGTAAATTTAAGAAAGGTCAGTTAGGTACTATACTATGGCATTTAGAGGGAAGTATCTCCATTAATTTCAAAGAGAAAAAAATAGATTCAACTGAAAAGTAAGTAATAGAAACAAGAGAAATGCTTCAATTTTTGCGAAGCCGTAACACAAAAATCCTTATTTTAATCGATCACTTGTGACTTGAAACTTTTAACTTCACCACATAATGAAACTCTCCAAATGTAGTGAACTGCAAAGGTCTAAAATTATTTTTTTGTAATGCAAAAATTCAAAAATTCTTTGAGGAGAGCTCTCCGTTTTTCGATAAAATAACTTATTGCCTATCTATTTAAACAAAATTTTAGGATCGCCCATATTTAAGGGACACCAAGTAACATGCAATCAGTCTTGTCCCTTCTTGCATGAGGCAGTTAAAAAAAGTTTGAAAACTTCATCCCAAAAACTATTTGTGCAAGAGATATCATTTTCGAAGATTCTAAATGTTCTGTTGAATGTAGGCTCGTAAGTCAATCATCCTTTGTCCTTCTACTCATATAGTAGGAAAGTGTGATGTAGAGATTAAAAAAACAAATTGAGAAGTGACATTGCTAAGAAAATTTGAAATAAATCCATTACCTGAGACGGAACATTTTTGATTTTGAACTCTCGCTCACTGGCCTCAAGTGGTGGGCCTTGTTTGAAACTTTTATCACCAAAAAGCCGGTAGATGACTCGGAAACCAAGAATATTTGCTGTGTCTGAGTCCCACTGAATGATGACAGAGTTGTCTTGCCTGAGAGCGTTTTTAACAACAACCTCTTGTTGAGAAGATGCCGGTTGGTGTCCCAATACCAAGTTCGGTCTGTGCTGTTGTTGCCATGGAGGTAACTGAAAAGACAATCATTATCTTGATTCAAAGTTTATCACTCACAAGTATGGATGAATGGCTTAGTTAAGTTAGTCACAGATCTTGTTTTGAGTCATAAAATATTTCGGTGAACAACACTAAAAAGGTATATCCACGATTTACGCTGAAAAATTAACGCAATCCCCCCTTTTTTTTCTTAAAAAAAAAAAACAAAAAAAAAACGGCTATTCGCATGAGCACTACCCGGTAAAATTATAAGACTAATTTATCGTTGATTGGAACTCTTCGAAATTCGCAATTCTGAAATATTTTGACAGTTCTTTGTATGTCATTGTCTTTTTAATTGAATGTAAAGATATCCCGGGAGTGACTTTGAAGTTGTATCCGGGATTACAAGTTCTTGGAAGGTAAAGAAGTACTACATAAACGCGTAAAGTCACAAAGAGCTACGAAAATTCGTTGCTTACCCACTTTTTTCAAAATTTTACCCTTTTCTTTTAGTTTTTATTTCCGCAATTTAACAAATATATTAATTCATAACAATTGAACATGACATGCCTTAAACATTTAAGTCGATTAAAAATAAGGAAAATTATTTCTTTTTGTATGAATGTTTTTCCAACTAGTGGATCATGAATGTGGTCATACAGAAGAGGCTCTTAACCTCAATTTCTCGAATATTGGATTTATTTTTTTATTTCATGGACTGCAGTGTCAAAAATTAGGCTTGAAACGCATTTTCACTCTTCGCCAGTCAACAGCTTTGAAAATCCAGAGAGTGGTCAGAAAATCTCATGATTAAAAAAATCAGAAAATTTTGACTTCCAAGAAATCATGTCGTCACCTTCCGGCCAGGGTATCACAATCACCATGTGACGTTTAAAAATTTCCGCCGCCATTTTATTTTTTATACAGAAATTGCCCAACGAAGTTTTCCGAAAATTTCACTGAATTTTCTTTGTGCTGCCGATCAAATTCAGTAAAATATTCAAACGGATTCAACCAACAATTTTTCCGTAAAAAAATAAAATGGCGGCGGAAATTTTGAAATGTCGCACGGTGATTTTGATACTCTGGCTGGAAGGTGACGACATGTTTTCATGGAAGTCAAAATTTTCTGATTTTTAAAGCTTTTTAATCATGAGATTTTCTGACCGCTCTCTGGATTTTCAAAGCTGTTGACTTGCGAAGAGTGAAAATGCGTTTCAGGCCTTATTTTTGACATTGCAGTCCGTGAAATAAAAAAATAAATCGAACATTCGAGAACCAAAAGTTTAGAGCCTCTTCTGTATGACCACATTCATGATCCACTAGTTGGAAAAACATTCATACAAAAAGAATGTTCTTGCTTTTTCCTAATTTTTAAATCGACTTAAATGTTTGAGGCATGTCATTTTCAATATGTGCACTGGAAAAAAAACACACTGGATCTAGAGTCCAGACTCTTGAAAACATCGACAAGAAAAAGTACTCTTGATTCAATCGGATTTTTGCGTAAATTAAGAACCAAGCCTCTTAATTTGAGCGGATTTCCTTTTGATTTAAGCTTAAATCTGATTGAATCAAGAGTTCTTTTACTTGTCAATGTTTTCAAGAGTCTGGACTCTAGATCCAATGTTTTTTTCCAGTGTTCGTGATCCACTAGTTGGAAAAACATTCATACAAAAAGAATGTTCTTGCTCTTTCCTTATTTTTAAATCGACTTGAATGCTTGAGGCACGTCATTTTCAATATGTGTCATTTTCAATAATGTGATACTTAGGCCGGAAGGTGACGAGGTCATCTCAGTTTTCATCAGGTAAGCCCTGGATAGACGATCAAATTCCGATCAAAGTAGACATGCTGATGACTGGTGGTCACCATCTACCATCAAATTTTGACGGGCCGCACTTTTTTGTTACAAGTAAGATCAGAACGGAGTGCCACCATTCATCATTTCCTGCCGCAGGAAACATTTCTGCCAAGTTTTCATTTTAAAATGAAGCAAATTAATGAGTTTAAGACTGATGACTCCCGACGCTTTGATGCTACTTTGATCGGAATGAACCACTAGACAAGGTACGAATTTCAGCATTCTGATACATGTTTCTTAACTAAAATTTTACGTAGAACACGATATCCACATAGAAAATTACCGAAATTAACTCCTTACTAAGATATTTGATGATTCTTGATGTGTGAATTCAAACCACCCGCTCATTAAAACTCAATGCTCTACGTGATTCACATCGCGCGCTAAACGTTATCATGACAGTCTCTGCGATGTAAAAATCTGGCAACCTCAATCTTGACGCTTTGGCTCAGCTGTAGCAAATAGCTTATAGTTTGAACAACACATGGTGGAAAATGAACATTGCTCGATTGAGAGGCTTGCTGAAACCGTTGTAGTGCGCGATTTGACTCGCGTAGAGCTCTGAGTTTCTTGTGAGCGGGCAGTTCAAATTCCTTGTAGCCAATGTGAAATAAAAACGTTAATATCTTTGTTAGGAGTTGGTTTCAGTAATTTTCGTTGTAAGAAGCGTGTTTTACGTGAAATTCTGATTAAGAAACATGTATCAGATTGCTTAANACTGGATCTAGAGTCCAGACTCTTGAAAACGTTGACAAGAAAAAATACTCTTGATTCAATCAGATTTAAGCTGAAATCAAAAGGAAATCCGCTCAAATTAAGAGGCTAGGTTCTTGATTTAAGCTTAAATCTGATTGAATCAAGAGTATTTTTTCTTGTCGATGTTTTTAAGAGTCTGGACTCTAGATCCAGTGTGTTTTTTTTTTTCCAGTGATGTCATTTTCAATAATGTGATACTTTGGCCGGAAGGTGACGATGTCATCCCAGTTTTCAGGTGATAAAGTTGGATGCAAAAGCGACGACTCACCGTTGCCTTGGACACGAGGACACTACCCCTCTTTGTGGTGGTGGGCCTGGGGGTGGTGGTAGAGGTAGTGGGCGCCTCTGTTGTGGTGGTGGTCGTCGTCGTCGTCGTGGTGGGCGCGGGGGTTGTAGTGGTGGTCGTGGTTCTGGTCGTGGTGCGGTATTGCTTGACGGCGGGCGAGGGGCGCGCGGTGGGCGCCAGGGGCGGCACCGGCGACGCCTTGGCCACCTCCGCGTAGCCCACTCCGGCGCCCAGTTCCAGTGTTGGACTGATGGCGTCGTCTATGGCCGCAGTCGAGACCGAGGCCACGCCCACTGGCTCTGTCTTCCCCTTGCAAACAAGATCTGTAATCAAAAATAACACGTGGAGGGTGGTTATGACAGGGCAGGGTGTCTACAAGTCCGGAATTTCCGACAAGTTCGGAAATAGTTTTGATTTTTTAAGAGCGGTCCGGAAATACTGAAAAAAAGCGGAAATTCTGCTTGAAGGTCCGGAATTTTTCATTTTTGTCGCAATTTGAGAGAGAAATTCAATTTTTTTTAAATGTAGGTTTGAAAAAAAAATTGGACTCAGAAAAAAAATCACAACCGAGAAAAGGCGACAAAATCTCTTATTTCCTGAGAGTAAAGTGATTTTTAATTTTGTCGTCTTTCAGTGATACAAGAGTCAGAACTTTTAATTAGTTGAGTCAAGAGAGAAACCAAACACGCAATTTGGCCTGGAACGGCGCGGCGCAGAGAGCAATGATGACGAGGACTTGAGATGAAAAAGAGAAGCCATCGGCGCGGCGGTCGGCATGTAACACATATTAGCGCCTACAATACTGCATGAATACTTCACGCATTACGTCAAACACAGTGCGTGCAGCAGCGGTCGGCGTGAAACGCGTAGCGCCTATAAGACTGCAGGAATACCTCTCGCATTGCGCCAAACATAGTGCGATCAGCGCGGCGCGGCGGTGGAGGTTAAGATAATTAAACCACATTAATGTTTGTTTTTTCATACTTTTTTCGTTCATTTCTTATAAATGGAAGGCCTTGACCACGTAGAGATAAGTTTACGGAACTTAACTTTTGTGCAAAGTTCCGTGGACTGTTGCCAGTAGTGTTGACAGGGCTTTCGCAAAAAAATGTGTCCCACACGAGTAAACGCGTCTTATACACCCCTCCCCATCCGGCACGCTCTTTCGATGGCTTTCATTGATGTTTCAAAACGAATGTATAGGGGGCGGCAAGCAGGTAAATCCGGCCCTGTTTGTTGGAATGCCTTTCTGTGCTCCTCCCCAGACCCTTTCTGGTCACCCTAAAAACCAATGTATTGGTTTTAATCCTACTCTTACTTCCTTACAGATCAACCCTCTATTATTTTGATTATGTATGAAGGGAATCATTTACGTAACAAAATTTTTAATTTTCTTTAGTTCGATGAGGTGAAAATGATTACTCCTCCGAAATGGTAATGTTCACCATTTATTCATTCTTAATTGCTCCGTAAGTTCAAAATTCGAACTCCGTGCTAACGTTTGCGCCAATGACTTTAGTTTCACTATATTTTCCCCAGCCTATCGTGACAGTCAACAATATTGCCCTGCTAAGGAAGAACGCCGTATGAACATTCGAGGGCTGCCACATTTCCTTCGATAAAACGTTTATTTTTGAGGAAAATGTTGAACATTTTTCCTTGACATTTTCAGAAGTTTTAGATCAAATTACAAACAAAATCATCTGAGAAACTGGATTACAAATATTCAAAAATGTTCCTGAAAATTCGTGATTTATTAAAGGAAATTTGACAACACCTGAACGCACATACGGCGTTCTTCCTTAGCACGGCAGAATAATCAGTTGTAACAATATCAGTCGTAATTAGAGGCATGGGGTCAGATCTAATACTTTCTCGCTCTTGTTGGCCCGAGTTTTCAATTGGACTAAAAAGTGTCCCCAAAACGGTTTTCAATTGCGCGTTGTTTTCCTTTCAGACTTCAACAGGAATAATAGACGTTCAACACTGATCCGTCTCCTCATAAACTCGTGCGTTTTGTTCGTTGACTCCGTTTTCAGTTTCGTTGCAATTAGTCGGTCATTTGCGTTGCCGCGTTTCCACGAAAAATCTTTGCTCATGAACGCACAAGGAATTTTCTCTGGAGACTTTTGGAATTGTGAGGCTCCCCCCCCCCCCCCCCCCCCCCCNGGGTCGCTTTATTTTTTCCTCTTTTTTCATAATTTTTTCTTCGTACACCTCGTTCACTATTTTTTCGTCCTGCACATCTATTGCCAATGATTTTCTCTGAAAATATTTGTCAATGCTCATATTTGTTTTCTTTCACTCCGTTTCAAAAAGAAAAAAATTACGTCCTTGTTTTTTTTTCTCCAAATTAGTGGTAAGGTTTTTTCAACGGATGCGATAAAACTTTACTCCATGATTGAAATATGGTAGCATTATGAAGAACATGCACAGCAGCGCTACCTTTGACTTGTAAGTACACATTTCACTGGAAAGAAAAGCGGGCCGATTATAGAAATTGATAGACAAAGCCATAGGGAAAGAAGATAAACTACTGAAACGGAGCGACCGTATCGGCGGAAGCGGGTGGTTGCAATGGGCAAAGGATGCGAGTAATCAACCCGAGAGAGACCGTATATAGTTAGTCTATCATATTCCACCTTAGTCTATAACAATTATTTATTCCAACCAATAGGATCGCTCCATGTTCCCGATGTCTTCTTTGTCTATCGTTTCGTGTATCAAATTCAACATACAGCCGGCAGTCGCGATTTTGAAAAGTCGACAACAGTCGTTTTTCCCCCTTTTGAATTCACGAATTGTAATATATCGATCCTAGCCGAGGCCACCTGCTTCGATGCATATCGATTGTTTTACACGCATTCAAATGAGCTCGTGNGGGGGGGGGGGGGGGGGCGTTTGTTATCGTCGACGCGGGAGCACGGGCTCGTGTGGGCCACTTATTTTTGGGTCAGATGAAAACGCTGCGATAACCCGCGGTTCGGTGCCCCTGTTCTGCCGTGCTAAGGAGGAACGTCGTATGAACATTCGAGAGTTGCCGAATTTACGCGAATAAACCATGTATTCTGCTGTGCTAAGGAAGAACGCCGCATGAACATTCGAGAGTTGCCAAATTTCCCTCGATAAAACATGTATTTTTTACAACATTCATGCATAGTTTTCCTTGAAATTTTCAAATATTTTAGATTAAATCGCGAAAAAAATTGTCTGATAACTTTGAAGAAAAATATTCCCAATTTTCCTAGTAAATTCGGTTTTTATCGAAGGAAACTTGACAACGTCTGAAAGCTCGGACGGCGTTCTTCCTTTCCACGGCAGTATTGGTAAGGAAATTTTGCATAGTGTTACTTGACATTTTCAAATATTTTAGATTATATCGCGAACAAAATCGTCTGAAAGCTTTGGAGAGAAATATCCACAATTTTCCCATGAAATTCGTTCCTGGTCAAAGGAAATATGGCAACGTCTGAAGGCTCATATGACGTTTTTCCTTAGTGTTCTGGTGGCTGTATCCTCCTTCAATTACCCGCCCGAAATCGAGAGTAGGCGTTATCGCGGAACAATCGTCGCCGTCGGTGGCGTGGCGTCGTCGTCGCGGTGGACGCCCGGCGTCGCGACGCCCGGGCCGGGTGCGTCGCCCGTGACCCGTCGCGCGCCGAACCGCGACTCTGCCAGGCGCCGCTGCTTCGCTTCGTGGATTTCGCGCTCTGCAGGCAGCCGCGGGTCAGTTTAAGGTCCTTTTCCAGCGAGAGTCGAGGTGGATCTTCAGCTTCGGTCTCAAGAAAAAAGGAAAGCACCGAACCTCCAACTCCGACTCTAAAATCTACGATTTGGACGGATTTAATCAGAATCAGCATAACTGCATCTTACGTTATTGCCGAATTTCCTCTTGTGTTATATGAAGCTCTTGGAAGAAAAGGCGCATAAGTGCAGTTTTTTAAAAAAAAATCGCATTGGAAAAAAAAAAAAACACATTGGATCTAGAGTCCAGACTCTTAAAACATCGACAAGAAAAAATACTCTTGATTCAATCGGATTTTTGTTTAAATCAAGAATCAAGCCTCTTAATTTGAGCGGATTTCCTTTTGATTTAAGCAAAAATCTGATTGAATCAAGGGTATTTTTCTTGTCAGTGTTTTCAAGAGTCTGGACTCTAGATCCAATTGGTTTTTTTCCATTGGTTTTTGGTTTTTTTTTGGTTTTTTATTAATTCTATCATGTGAAACTAGTCTTAATGCGAATTTTTTAAAAAATTCGCTCCCAAATTCCAATTCTTAAGCATCAAAAAGTCAGTTTAAACTTTCTTTCCGCCAGAAGGATCCATGTAATTTCGAAACTTCAAACACATATAAGGACCATAAAGGGACTCTAGGCCCGAAGAGCTCCATATCTGGACACGTCTGCACTGAACCCATACAGAGACTGTTATGCTTACCGTCGGCCTTGATGTTGTAGAAGCTCTTGTCCCGGAGATGGGCGGGGGCGGCGCAGAACTGGGGGTTGCGCTCGCGGCTGGTGACCTGGAGGTCGCCGTGCTTGATCCACTCGATGACCCACTTGAGGCGGCAGTCGCACTGGAGGAAGTGCCCGCCGAGGCTCAGGCCGCGGAGCGTGTCGTTGAGGTGGGCCAGGGTGTTGACCGGGATCGTGGCGATCGGGTTCCCGTCCAGGGCCAGCAGGGTCAGCGACGGGTTCCCGGAGAACGCCTCCGAGGGCAGCGTCGTTATCAGGTTGAAACCGATATCCAGGACCTGCAACCCAATCGACCAAACTTAGAATCATCCTAATCTTGATGGTAGCACTGGAAAAAAAATCTCTTGGATCTAGAGTCCATACTCCTAAAAACATCGACAAGAAAAAATATACTCTTGATTCAATCGGATTTTTCCTTGAATCCAAGAGCCAAGCCTCTTGATTTAAGTAAAAATCCTGTTGAATCAAGAGTATTTTGTCTTGTCAATGTTTTTAAGAGTCTGGACTCTAGATCCAAGCGAATTTTTTTTCTAGTGAATGTTTGAAACTTACAGGCGGCAAATGCGCCTGAGAATTCGGTCATGGTGCCTAAAAAAATGAAGGCTCTTCGCCAACGTGGCCCCTAAAAATTGTCCCCTCCCCCTTTCTGAATGAAAATCCTAATTTTTCTGTTCGGCGATTTTTTCAAATGTCGACGCACGGCACCGGATTCTGATTTTTCACTTAGTGCGCCGTGATATACAGGCAAAATGTCTATTTGGCCCCTAAAAAACCTTCAATGGCCCGGATTAACAGCAATAAGCCTACCAGTGGCGTAGCGTGATTTGTGATGTATCGATTGATCTGTCATTTAAACCTATGAGGATCGATTAACAGGGTGTTCGTGATGAGCACTTCAATGATCGATTCTTTACCACAGCTTCAAATGGGGTAATATCGATAATCAATCATTCACGCTCACCACTGAAGTCGACATTATCTCTCTAAAGAGCAGTATTTTTGCTGCCTCGTGCAAAATGGCATCTAAGGGTGCTCACAAGTCCGGAATTGGCACTGATTTTTTAACAACGGTCCGGAAGTACTGAAAAAGTGCCGAAAATCCGCAAGAAGGTCCGGAATTTTTTTTTCATTTTTGTCGCAATTTGAGCGAGAAATTCAAATTTGTGAAAATTTTCGAATTTCGTCAATTCGTCAAAGGGACTGAAAAAGAACTAAATTTGTCGGTCGAGGAGGTACTGAATTTCTTGGGAATGCACTGTAAAAGTACTTATTTTTGGCTAGCCTGTTTTAGTAGACATCCTGCATCTTTTTTTACCGATTTCCTTTGATTGACAAAGCTTTCTAGGACACATTCGTAGTATTAAGCTCCAATTAGAATCGGCTGAACATAGAAAACCAGGGCAAGAAACTTAAGTTCTTGGAAGTAAACATTTTTACTCGAAAATTCTTCTCAGAGTTCAGACGTTGTCCCTTACCCTAAGCTCGGAGAGCGTGTTTATGGCAGCAGACGGGAATTCAGTGAGGAGATTATTGAGCAAACTGAGGGAGCTGAGTGTATTCTTGACGCCGACAAAAGTGGTAGGCCCAACTGCTTGGATAACATTTCTCTCCAGGTTTAGCGCGGTGAGAGAGTCTAGACCCTGTAACAAAAATGTAATAATTTTGCATTTATTTATGTTTTTGGAGTACACATGTCGCAGGCAATTTGCAAGCGGTTCACACATTGTTTCATTAAAGCGCAATAATGCGCATCGGCATAATGCAATTTTTAAGGGTTACGGTCTTCAAAAGCATGAGCTCGGCTTGAAGCGCCTTCATTTTGTGTGATACTCTACGTTTTGTCACGATGTCAGTTTAGTTGCCTGTCCGATCTCAAACCAACTAATGTCACGGAGTTCCCTACACGCTCTTCTGAGTTTGCATATTCCTACCAGGTTTTTAAGGAGAGAAAAGTGTTTATTCACATTATAGGCGTCATAATCAGCACTCTAATCTTGTTCTTTTAGTTTTGCATTTTATGATTTTCTATATTTATTCAACACTGGCTTGTGAATTGCCGGCGATTGCCAATTGCCTGCGACATGTAGAAGGTTTAAAGTAACTGAATTGGGTGAATTTTCTTCTTTTTTAAAGATGAAACAAAAACCATGCATTTAGGGGTTAATTTCGCAGCATCCAGCTCAAAAAAACATAGAAATATCGCGAAAGAACACTCTAAGAGCTTTCAAAGCTATTACATTCACGTATCTTCTCCTTGACTGCGCCACATTTGTCTCTGAATCTCTCAGAATGAAAATAAGAGACTTTTAAGGCCGGAAGCTTTAGGCACACCTTGTAACCTCTTTGTGAGCTCGTGTGCGTTGAAATCCCCGTGTAATAAGCCAACTTTTTAGTTTTTTCTCGGTAAGAAATCCAGGAAATTCTTAACATTTTGTCCTAAATCATTAGAATGCAATCGTTTTCTTATCATATTCCTCGGCAAGAAATCCTGGGAATGGGTTAGTCGCGCTGGCCATAGAATCGTGTTGTGGTGTTTGATTATTGTAGATTGGCTAAAAATAATAAGATCTGTGCAAACCACAACTTTCTACGTTCAGTATTAACCGAGATATCGCCCTTTGAAAAGTCGGGTTTTTGACGTCATCCACCGCGGTAGTAACACCCTTGGTTCATCAGTTAGAGAGACACACATTAGCACTGGTTACTCCACGTGAAACGCGGATGAAAGCAAGGTGGAAGAAACCAAGGATGTCACTACCGCGGTGGATGACGTCAAAAACCCGGCTTTTCAAAAGGCGATATCTTGGTGAATATTGAAGGTAGAAAGTTGCGTACTTGGACAGATCTAAATATTTTTAGCTAATCTACTAGAATCAAACATCAAAACACGATCCTGTGACCAGCACAAATGGACCATTCCTAAAATTGGGTCCTATATTATTAGAATGCAATCGTTTCCATATCGCATGTCGCATCCAAGCATTCCCGAAAGAAGTTGAATTCTTACCTGGAAGACACCAGAACTACCGGTTCCTGGTAGCTCGGATAGGATGTTGTGTGCGAGGTCGAGAAAAGCTAGGGCGCTAAGTCCTCGGATGGCCTCAGGGATGACCTTCTGGCGGGTGGCCTTGAGGTTGAGGTTCTTGAGGGAGGTCTCGAGGCCGCGGAAGGCGTGGCGGGACAACGTGACGTTGTTGTCGGCCAACTTCAGGGTCCCCAGGTTCGTGAGCCACGCGAAGGCATCGTCCGGCACCTGCGTCAGTTTGTTCCGCGACAGGTCCAGCAGGGTCAGGTTCTTCAGCGCTTTCAGCGATTCCACCGGGATGTCCTCAAGCTCGTTGTCCTTGTAGACGAGAAAAACATAAAATTAGAACTTGACTTTGAAATTGTCTTGCCTTAATTTATAGTAGGACTATATTCAGGTTGCCACAGTCAGGGAATACCGGAAAAACTGAGAATTGTCAATGAGGGGATTTTAGTGGAACAAACTTGACAAAAAGCTGAATTTTTTGCCATCGATTATGTACTTCAAAAGGAGTGTTTTCCAAAAAGTCCTCACTTTTACCCCCTTTGCTAACCCTTCCTTCCCCACCATCTCTGAAGTGCAAAAGTTACCCCTCTTTTGAAACCTCTCTATCTCATCGCCTAATTGAGACAGTAGATCGCGCTTTCTGTCTTAAAACACTCCTTACCTATCTGTTGCGGACTCTTAATATTTTTCAGTTTTGAATCTTAAGAGCACTTTAAATTGGATTTTTTCGAAAAAACTGAAATTTTTGGAGCTATATCATGGGTGGTGGTAGACACCTCCGGACAAAGTCTAAACACGGCAACAATGGAAGCAGTTTGAAAAAAGGTGGCAGCCAACCATAGACATACATAGCTCCCTAAATCTGCAAATTGATTCGATTTAGAATGGAATCCAGTCCAAACGGTGGCACGGAATCCAACGACCTCGGTGTCTATGGAATTAGCTAAGTTATGCGGATGGCGTTTCAGGGTAGGAAATTACCTGTAGGTTGAGGTTCTTGAGGGTATGCTCGAGGCCGTTGAAGGCCCCGGGGGCGATGGAGCGGATCCTGCAGCCGGAGAGCTGGAGGCTGAGCACGTGGATGTTGAGGAAGGCGTTCTCCTGGAGGAGCTTGACGGAGCTGTTGTTGACGTAGAGGAAGTCGAGCGGAACCGAGCGGGCGTACTTGTCGAGGGCTTTCAGCAGGAGCGGGAAGTCGACCATGTCGCACTGGACGCTCAGCTGTTGGCCGAGGTTGTAGGCGCAGATGCAGGCCGACTGGAGCTCCGATAGCTCCCGCTGCCACGGGCATTGCGCCGCCGCCAGCCCCACCCGCAGCACCAACAGCGTCGCCACCGCCTCAAGCAGCCATGCCATCACGCCTCACGCCTCCTGAAACACGCCAAAATACCGGTTATAGTTCACGCTATAGACCAATATGACGAGAATCACCCAGCGGACTCATTATTGAAATTGATTAGTGAAAGAAGACAAAGGAGAAATGGAGCAACACTATTGGTGGTAGTGGGAGGTTGCAACTGTGGCGAGGCGTTAATGATCGATTATCGATATTCCCCCATTTGAAGCTATGGTAAAAGATCGATCATTAAGATTTTCGCTGCGAACACCCTGTGTATCGATCCTTTTCCATAGATTTGAATGACACATCGGATCAAATCGTTAGATTCATACATTGTTATTGTTCCTATCCATGCGTTTGAGTCTCCAGGAAGGGCCATTTTACATTTGCTTATGAGACACTTCGATACATCTCATACATTTAAGTATCCGCAAGGGGCATCTCAATGTTTCTTATTGAGGCGTGAATGATCAATTATCGATATTTCCCCATTTGAAGCTATGGTAAAAGATCGATTATTAAGATTTTCGCTGCGAACACCCTGTGTACCGATCCTTTTCCATAGATTTGAATGACAGATCGGATCAAATCGTTAGACTCATACATTGTTAATGTTCCTATCCATGCGTTTGAGTCTCCAGGAAACGTCATTTTTACATTTGTTCATGAGCCACTTCGATACATCTCATACTTTTAAGTATCTGGAAGGGGCATCTCAAAGTTTCTTAATGGGTCATTTAGTTGTCTCTCTTGTAATTGAGTGCGGCTGGAAATGAAAATTTTAAGTTTTTTAACCGCAAATCTAAAGCGAATATTGGACGATCTAGATGTGACTTTTCCATTGAAATCATCCTGAAGAGTAGTTTTATCGAGTTGATACAAAATCCAGTCGTTAGAAGGAATCAGTCCCGAGGAGAATACTTCTTATGGTTTATATATCATCACCTTCCGGTTAAAAAATCACAAGCGGCATGCGACGTTTCAAAATTTCGATTTAATTAATTTTTCTACAGAGAAATATTTGTTTGAGTCGGTTTGAAAATTTCACTAAACTTTATCGGCAGCACAAAGAAAATTCAGTGAAGTTTTCGGACAGCTTCGTTGAACAATTTATCTGCGAAAAAATGAAATGGCGGCAGAAAGTTCGAAACATCGCATGGCGCTTGTGATACTCTTACCAGAAGATGACGATATAAGGCCCCTCGAAGTGATTTCAACTTAAAGTTGCAATGAATGGACGCACCGAGCAATTTTGGAGACCGAAAGAATCTCACCGTCCGAAATAACCGGTTACGCGAACCGGCCACACATCGCGAGAACACCCCTTTCGTTACGTCACGTACGAGTCCACACAAGTAAATAGTCAAACGTCACAAAAGCATCATAACCGTAACGCGGTATCATTAAGATAATGACCATATCGTCGCAACGCGACTTTATCGGGGGCGTTATCGGAGGGGGAGGGGGGGCGTTATCGGGGTAACCGATACGCATTAAGGATTCCGCAACAGTTTTGAAGCTTCGCGTACGACTCCATTAATGTCCTTTTGATTGAAAGTTTATGACGGTTCCTTCTTCATGACTCTATCCCGAGCAGCATCCGTCGCTTGGCCAAGGATTTTTCGGTGGCACTGACAAAGCTTTCGGTTCTACGCGTCGCTTGCGGTTTTCTGGTTTTGTCCTCTTGGTGCCGTAGCTCGAGGTCTCCCGATAGTAGTTTTTAATTTCGTCGTTTTTTCAGACGGTTGAACGGTGTTGTTCGGAGGATCATCAAGGATGAGTCGGATTATTGTGGTTGTTGTCAGGTCTATTATGACTGCGTTACCGTGCTAAGGGAAAACTCCGTATAAGCATTTTAAAGTTGTCGAATATTCCTCAATGAAATGTTCATTTTGAGAACAATTATGAATATTATTCTTCCAAAGCAACATTTTAAATTTTTTTTTTAGTGCGAAAAAAATCTTAAAGATCGAAAAAAGAATATTTAAAATTTCCTCAGGAAATTCGCTTTTTATCCTAGCAAATTTGGCAAAGACCTGAAAAGAAATCTGTACGTAAATGATAGCGCAGGTGACAAAAAATGTGAACTCTGAGCTTACATTTTTAATTTTACGCCTTTTTCAAGGTCTGATTCTATATTTTGAACTGAGATCTGGTGCTTTAAACGTTCTCCACGTTCTGGGATGCATATCCCAGATGACGCTCAAACTCATGAAAGGCCTAAAAAATTCGGTGTTCTACGAAATGTGTAAGTCTCCAAATGGCTGCACCGCTATCTTGCATCTATAAATGAAATCGTGACTCTGAACCACCTCATTGCGTTTCAACAGCTCTCCGCCTCCATCTCGAAGGTCGAAATGAATATTTTTGGAGAATGCATGAACAAAACTTACGCCAACATCGTGTTTTTGGTGTACGACTGTATTAAAATAATTTCCAACTAAGATGCCTTGTCAGCGGAGACAAAATTTTGCAACTAAAAAACGCATGTAGAAGGAAGCTCTGCGATTCTCTCTCAGGACGAGTCTTAATATTTGTTTTGCTTATCATTCAGGATTCCGCTATCGATGCACAATTCGTCGTTTTCCCCACAAAAGAACGTAACTACATCTCAATGTTGCCAAATTATCCCTCTCAAATTGAATTTTTATTAGGAGAATCGGTACGGAGAATCATGGATGCCAAACAGAACATAGTGCATAACATTATGACAAGACAATTTATTCGGTATGGTCACGCTCATGGCAGAAGGCATTTGCCAAATAAGGCCTTCTATTGGGTTCCTTCCGGTAGAGGGCGCCCAATGAGAGGTTGGAGGGATGGGATTGAAGTGGAAATGTTAAGGTACTCGGTGCCGGAAGGGTTGTGGTTCGCCAGGGAGCAATGGAGGTTAGGTGTCGCAGAGCGCCAGGGAGTGCTATAAAGTGACGTATACAGGATGTATGTATGTATGCATGTATCAGGAGAATCTTGGGCATTTCTAACTAAAATTTCACCAATTTTTCCTTTGATCTTTCGCAAAAATTAGAAACGTTTTAGACAAAAATTACACGAGTTCATTCTTGCAAAAAATTTAAATGTTTAAGTCAATTATGAAATGACCTGGATACACGCTCAAATTTTCATCAATTTCCGATCAAATGGTGACTGGTACGCACCATCTACCATCAAATTTTTGCGGCCTGCATAAATTTGACCGTCATTTTTGTCATCATTTTGATCGGAAAATGACGGAAATTTGAGCGTGTAAACAGGCCTCAAGTTTAGAATTGAGGATTCCTCCGCCCGGAAAACGACGAACTCTGTGGCAAGCGCAATCAACACATTTTGCAAAAGAATCAATCAAGTTGTGTCCGGAGACCCAGTATCGCAGCTCGCTTTAAAAAAAAATGGACCGCTTCTACCTCAGCGTCACCATCAATTTTCCCGCCGACTCCTCGGCCAATCCGTCACCCGATTACAAAATCCCCCAACATCTACCATATCGAATCAAAACCGCGCAAACCCTACGTTAACTCAAAGCAGATACGCGGGGTTTTCGGGTCCCCCCGAAGCGAGTCCCGAATGATCTCGGCGAGGAGTCGCGGACCCCGGGATTACGTAGAGCCCCCCAGCTGGACGCCTAATCCTCGATCCTGGTTGCAACATGCTCGAATCAGGCTCCGATCTCCCAAAACTGATTGTTACTTTTCCACGGTGTAACCNGGGGGGGGGGGGGGGGCTCTCATCCCCGGGATTTGGCCGCTTTTGTTCTGGGCGAGGATTTTAAGGTGCAGGTCGGACCGACCGCTTGTTTGTCGAGTGGCATCGCCCGGGTAATTAGTTTACTGAAATACGGCCTGAGTTTGCCAAACTGCCGGTGGATTATGGACAGGGTTGCCACCGCTAGGGAATACCGGAAAGTGTTAGGGAATTTTCAAAAGTCAGGAAAAACCTGGAAATGTCAGGGAAAATTACGAAAATGTTAGGAAAAAATCCTCGAGTCACCTTTCCAGAATAGGTTTGACGTTTCGAACAACAAATTTGCCGCACAACTGTTTCTAAGTGTGTCCTCTTCACCATCTGGCATTTGTTCTATTATCAGGGAATTTCACGAAAATGTGTCAGGGAAATCAGGGCGATTTCAGGGAATTCCATCTTCTTAATTCTGTGGCAACTTTGTATAGGGGAAGGAGGCCCGAAAAGAGACGGAAAATTGGATCTAATTCTGCAAATAGGAACCAGCGCGATTACACTGTTTTCAAAATTGTAAAACTTCTCCTTTTTTTAGAAAAAGTACTTGATATATATGTACAGTATCAAATGTTTCACAATTATTTTCCTTTAAAATTACCAAGTTTTTCGAGGGGAGCCAAAACTATTTGATATTCTGGGATATATTTTAGAATATTATGAAGAAGGAAAATTTTTACAACTGTAAAAATTTTCCTTCTTCATAATATTCTAAAATATATCCCAGAATAGTAAATAGTTTTGTTGTATTGTAAGCTAATTTAACCACGGAGGTGGTTAAAGTAGCATTTTTTGGTTGTAAAATCTACTTTGAAACATTGCAGTCACATTTTTTTAGCAATTGAATCGTTAAATCAGCAATTTAATTTTTTCCGTGAACACTGTAATCACGCTGGTTTGCTTTTTTGCTAAATTCAAATCCCATTATCGAATCATTACACTCGTCTTAAAATATAGACCTTCAATAAGCGAAAATTGTAAAGATGAGGAAATTTCGTCAGGGTGTGCCCAAAAACGGCCCTTATCGGTGTCCCTTCTTATCAAAAATGGAACCATATTTTGATGGTGGCCCTCTCATTTGCCGGAAAAATTGGGGCGTGGAGGTTAAGCCCCCTTGAAGTGGGCACAATCAATTTTCCCCGTTAATACGTGGTCTCCAGGCTATAGTTTATCTCCGAAGGCACCACTCCCCCCGTCTAAATTTCCGTAACTCGGCCGGCCTCGTAATTAACGACACCTCATTCTAGGAACGCACGCCCGTGCCGAGCTCCGCTCCGAAATCGGGAGCCGGGAGGCGTCTGGGGCGTCGCGACGCGGCGCGGCGGAGAAAGTCCCTCGGGGCCGCACCCGCGACCGCGTCGCTAGAAAGTGTTAAAGCGCCGCTCTATTTCTAATTAACACCCGAGCTCGTCTTACGCCGGATTTGCATGCCGCCCGATCACGGGGATTAGTTTCCAGTCAGGAGACGCGAGGCGGCGCGTAGGCGGGGCCGAGCGTGTCTCGAGCCGCGCACGATCCCACGCGCCGCGTCGAGCGGGTTGCGTCTTGGGGCGACGCGCTGCGGTGTCGAGCGGGTTGCGTCTAGAGTCCCTTTATACTGAGAGTCAAGACAACACCCCGGCATGGAGTCACAAACGGGAATAAAGATTACAGAAATTGAACGTTTTTCGTAATCTTTGATCGGCCTATTCTCAAATTCCTTTCTCCGTTCCTTCTCTCATTCCGTTTGTACCTTGCCAAACCCGTAATTCCCTGGTCCATTCCAGATTATAATATTTGCAATCGGTGAAAATGTAATCTTTACTCCCGTTTGTGACACTGTGAAGGCCTAAAATACGGGAACCAATCAGAAATGGATTCACATTGTCTTGACTCTACGCGCTGCGGTGTCGGGCGGGTTGCGTCTTGGGGCGACGCAGTGCGGTGTTGGACTCATTTTTCACTATGTTGTAGCATACTGCACAGTTTTTGACACTTTATCGGCACTATGAACAATCAATTTCTGTACAAATAGAACTTTTGCGACAACCGATTATAGTTAGATGACTTACTTTTTTTATTATTCTTCACGCACAATGGCCATTTCGGGCAGACCGCCCATCTCTGCGCCGGCACGGCTATCTTCACGCCGAATTTTTAACTTTTCCATACTCAGCTCACAGTCACCTGAAGATGGGCGACCCGCCCGAAATGGCCATTGTGCGCAAAGAATAATAAAGAAAGTAAGTCATCTAACTATAATCGGTTGTCGAAAAAGTTTTATTTTTACAGAAATTAATTGACTCATTTTTGACCCAAATTTTGACTAGAAGGCGAATCGATTTTGAGTCAACCCGCCGCCGTGCTCATAGCATAAAACTGAAGTGTACCCGAAATTTTCACTGAACTTACACGATTCTTTATTTACAACAAGTTGATTATAGAAAAAAAATCTTCGCTACTCTGTCGAATGTTCCTGCTCGACAAATCGTCACACTCGGGCCAAAGTATTACGAGCGCCATGCGACGTTTCAAAATTTCCGTCGCCATTTTATTGTTTTACAGAGAAGTTGTTGGTTGAATCTGTTTGGAAATTTCACTGAATTTGATCGGCAGCACGAAGGAAATTCCGTGAAATTTTCGGACAGCTTCGTTGAAAAATTTTTCTGTAAAAAAATAAAATGGCGACGGAAATTTTGGAACGTCGCATGGCGCTTGTAATACTTTGGCTGGAAGGTGAGGAAATCCTTAACTTGCAATGTTTTGGACGATCAAAGTTAATAGACAGGCTGTCGATTGAACTTTAATAATCGGCTCGGCGGTCAATATGGTTGCCTGCTCAGGTTAATAGCCCCGTGTTCGTTGAGCCGCTTAATGCGTATTAAGTAGTATCATTATTCAGCTCCTTAGGGCTCGAGCTATGATTCAGGAGGTCCGGGAGTTGAATCCGGTTACTCCTACTGCCGCGCCAAGTAAAAACACCGTATGAGCCTTAGAATGTTGCCAAATTACCTCTCAGGAAAAATTTATTTCCGAAGAAAGTTATACATATTCTGCCTTGAAATTTTCAGACTTAAAAGACCAAAAGACGAACCAAATTCTTCGAAAATCGGAAAATAAATAATCACAAATTTTGCTAAAAATTCGTGATTTGTCAAAAAAAATTTGGCAACACCTGGTGGCTCTTACGGCGTTCTTGCTCAACACGGCAGCCTAGGTGTTGATGTCGATCTTATTCTTTAATCAGTGAGTCTTTAATAGCATTTTTGGGTTTTTATTAATTTACAAAATGGTTCAAATCGTTCATCAATTTACTCTCTTAATTTTAGGCTACCTTAGAATATTTAAAACCTTCGCTAGGGTATGAACAGTAAGTGAGAAGCTTTCAGTTTTATCGTACGATGGCGAAATAATTATATATTTGCTTGACGGTTTGTGACTTTATAATTTAGATTAATTTGAAATGAAAAAAAATCAAGTTCAGTATTTTTTAAGTATCAATTTTGTTCTCAGTTAACTCCTGTAAAGCCTGTACGAGCCACGTGTCAAAGCTTTGCTCTTATTTGTCTTTATACTGTGAGCTTGGGAGTTGAATCTGGATTAGGGAAAGAATGCAAACAACAGTGCACTTCCATTTCGAAAGTAAAACACATAATAATGCCATTCCAATCAGAACCTCGAGTCTAAAACCGACTGTAATGCAACTTCGATCTGCGGTTTGACCCCTTAACACGTTCAAATTAGTTCTGGTCCAATTTCCCGCGTAAAGCTGCAAGCGTCAATTTTGGATCTGGGTCAGCTCAGCACAATGCATGATCGATTGGGCAGCCATTTCCGGTATGTGTCCGCGATTTTTCGACCCACGTAGAGAAAAAGCATTATAGTGAAAAGTTCACTTTTGTCTAGAGAAGTTTCTTATCACGTGAACGGTAAAATGTTTGGGAAAATGATGGAGACGGGGCCTTATAGGTATCATCGATCTCGAAAGGCAAAAGAACGTTATTCCAAGTAAAGTACGAATTTGAACTCGTTAGACAATTGCCTTGAGATTGTGGCTTGACTCTATTGAACATGAACACATGTCCAAATCAGCCCTAGTCTGATATCCCGAACAAGCTGCTAGCCTCAATTATTGAGTCATTCTCTGTAGTAGCGACGTATGAACTTGTCCATGGTGCTCAGCTAGTGAGACTTTTTAATTCACACTGATAATTTCCATGGAAAAATGTGTAAACTCTAGATTTTTGCAGTAAAAAATCCAGTAGAATATTCATATGATTCTGTTGTAAACAAAGCGCTAAGGGTCGTAATAATAATTGTTTCTTCAACAACTCCTCAAATCAAATCGATGCAGTGCACTAGCCACTTGCAAGTCGCGACCTTTGATTGCGGGGAGGAAACAAGAGTACATAAGTTTGGCAGAACACTTTCCTCATGATCCAATGTCTCAGAGTAACCTACGGTTTAAGTCTATTCGACACAAAATTGTGTTGAGAAACCAAGTCCCTTGTGTTGATCTAACCAGGGTGGCTAAATTTCATGAACAATTAAATCTTGAAATTTAACGTGAAATATTTCATGAAATGTATGAAAGATATTAAAAAATACCGGATCCTCTTCATGTTTCACGAAATGTAAAAATTGTATTTTTCTTCTAGTTTTGTGTGTTTGAGTGCGGGTCGCATACTCTAACCACCGAAAAATATGAAATATTTCTCAGCGTGAAATTTTCAATCCTTCTTTTCTCTCTCACGTTTCATGCCACCCGTTTCATTGGATTTGACACAATGGATTTGACACATGCCCCATTTCATTGGATTTGACACATGCCCCATTTCATTGGATTTGACACAAAAGAGTGACGCAAAAGAGTGACACAAAAGAGTAACACAAAGTAACACCGAACCCAGAAATTTTTAACTGTGTAGGTCGTTTTCACCGAAAAAAGTATGATTTTGATATCCAGGTCACTCGGGGGAGCTGATGATTGATTCAGTAGCCGTATCCGCTCTGTGACCCGGGCTGCGCGCGGTTCAAACCGCTCTCAATATTGACCTAACCCATGCGCGTGCCGACATGACCGTTGAGGTTACGTTTAATCAACTCACGCACGATTCGAGGCGTGCGTGGCCGAGTGGAGATTCGGGTGCGGAGAGTGGCTGTAGCTGCGGTTTCGCCACCCGGGGACTCCGGACTCCG
This sequence comes from Bemisia tabaci, assembly GCF_001854935.1. Lineage (NCBI taxonomy): Eukaryota > Metazoa > Arthropoda > Insecta > Hemiptera > Aleyrodidae > Bemisia > Bemisia tabaci. Next base: position 794,958 of record NW_017547239.1, read on the forward strand.
GGCCGTAGAGCAGATCTCCCGATAGCATTGTCCGATTTCGGATCCGAACCCGGAGCCCCGAGGGCCTCTGCGGCTTCCAGCCGCCCCATGTGTGAACCGGCCGCCGCGCCGCAGCGCAAGTTTCGGTTCCCACCGCCAGGCGGTGGGGTGTGAGGTGGCCCTAAGTTGCCGATTCAACCGGAGTTGGAACCAGGAAGCGAATTTTATTTAGAGGTTCGGTACTACTTTTGTGTCCGAACCTCCGAGCTGCCGTTCTATTTGAGTTCGGAACTTCCGAATCGGAGACTAACGAATCCCCACGTTCACTAGGAAAAAAAAAAAAAAAAAAAAAAAAAAAAAAAAAAAAAAAAAAAAAAAAAAAAAAAAANAAAAAAAAAAAAAAAAAAAAAAAAAAAAAAAAAAAAAAAAAAAAACACATTGGATCTAGAGTCCAGACTCTTGAAAACATTGACAAGAAAAAATACTCTTGATTCTATCGGATTTTTGCGTGAATCGAAACGAAATCCGCTTACATTAAAAGGCTTGGTTCTTGATTTAAGCTAGATTCTGATTGAATGAAGAGTACTTTTTCTTGTCGCTGTTTTTAAAAGTCTTGACTTTAGATCAAGAAGATCCAATGTGGTTTTTTTTCCAGTGTTGATGCGTGATTTTAGTACTACCTTGCGAGGCGGTTCTAATGCTGCAATCACACGCTGAATGTGGGAGCTGAATGTGGCTTGAATGTGGAAGTCATCGGCCAGATGCCTGAATTTTGCGCGTCACGCGCAAAATTTAGCAACGATTCTCAGCGGCCATCGGATAATGTCGGATTTGTCTGAACTATTCGAATAGATTTGATACACATTTGGATGAAAATAACTCGAATTAGTGAAATTTCAGCTGTTGAGCGCTGACTGTTGACTGCCACACTCAGCTGCAAAATTCAGTGTGTGATTGCGGCATAAAAAAGGTTCGACCTATCGAAAACCAACGGATCTGATCGGTCGAATCTGGTAAAAACGGTGTCCACTGGTGTTGGTGATTGATGAAACAAACCGGGACAGAACTTCCCAAAGAGGCTCGGAACACTAAATAAAATTTCCTTGAGGAATTCGTGGAAATTATTATAGAGGTTAAGTTTTAAAGGATTGCATATCCCATCGATCAATTTGACTGCGATTTGCTATTAGGAACTAAAATTTCCGGCTCATCTGTAAAAAAATGTATTCCGTAATATGCGTATAGGAAAACTGATTGCACATACGTTGTTTCTTAACCGAGCTAGAAATTGTAGTTCCTAATCGCAAAATATAGCCCAATTATATTTTGATTAGTGATTAGACCGAGTAAGTATGAAAGTGGTTTATTACATTTTTAGTTGCATTTCGGCTCTAACACTATCATCAGTAGTATCAGCAGGCAAACAACATTCAAACAAACTCCATGCATTGGTAGGTTTCGGCAATTAGGTATGCTAAGTTGGAAATTAAATTTAACTACAGTAAAACGCTGAACAGTATAGATTTGGATGGTGTTAAGCGAACCAGTCTTATCCAATCACATTCCCATCATACCAACACACCAAGTCTCAAAAAAATTGATCGAACAGGGGTCGAGGTAGCATTGTAGGCCACGTCTGCCATCTTGGAATTTAGAATTTTAAAAATTTGATTAAAAATTCGAGTTTCCGTATAAAAAGTATACGCTGGTACCATGTTTCATCACAATCGGTGAAGCAGGCGCAGAGATAAAACTTTTTGTTCGACGCTTACTTTTCTGCGTTTGCGTTAAAGTCTTCGAGATTACTATGCTACCGTCCAAACGTACTGCATTGGGTTGAAGTAATCCGGAATCTACAAGCTAAGTGCTATGTTGTGGGTCTGTTAGCGTATTTTTAAAGCATTCTCATAAATTTTTGGTAAAAGGAGTCGGTATATAATTTTATCACACAACTAGGGAAAATATTCCACAAAAAAAAACAGAAAATGTCTTTTTTGAGCATGTTGACCCCTTCCTTCCCCTAATTAAATTGAAGAACAACCTGCACGACTTATAACGCCGTCACTAAGTAGAAAAAACGAATCTTTGTGGACACTCTACAGCGCGGCGAGCAACCAACGTGACACGCGCATATGCGCCTACAAGCCTGACATGGATACTTCACGCATTGCGCAATGCGTGCAGTATCCCTGTTAGGTTTGAAGGCGCCAGCGCTCGTTTCGTGCTGCCAGCACGCGGGCGGCGGCGTGGTGCGCCGCGCCGGTGCTGAGAAACCAAGTAAAGTAAAATGCCTTCAATTTTTGCGTATGCGACACGGACATCCGCGAAGCTCGAATAGTTGCTTCAAGGCGTTATTACCGATGTCGTCTTCCGTCTGCTCGTTAAGATACTTCTCGAGAGTACATTCCCATTATACTGAGAGTAAGGACAATCCGAATCCATTCCTGATTGGTTCCCGTATTTTAGGCCTCCACGGTGTCACAAACGGGAATAAAGATTACATTTTCATCAATTGAGAATTTGCAGGTGTCTGAAATTTGATGAATTTCGTGTTTAAGTGGAAACTACTGAGTGAACAGGACACGAGGATAACCTTGGTTGATGAATTGAACACTTATTGAAGAAGATATGACAAAATAATCTAATCTGCTAAAATACGTGTGTTTAAATGGGAAATGCCGCCAGATGACGTCACTAAGCGGTGCTTTTTCTCACTTTTAAATATATTTTTATATTATCCCCATATTAGAAAAAAAATTATAAAAAATACTGTGAAATCAGCTCTTTAAGCGCTTTCAGATGAAACAATAAAAAATGTGCATGCGAATTCTCCATTGTCGCGGAAAATTGAGGCTTTCCCTGGTAATCTCGGCAACGTCCTCATCGGCTTTTCACCGGAGACTCATCGTGTGGGAAGCGGTTGCTCAACGTGGGTAAGATCGGCCATTGTTCCCGGCTGAATTATGTAAAACAACTTACTTACCCATTAGCAACTTGCTTAACACCGTCGCCGACGGCGGCTTAGCTCTGTTCGTCTCCCGATTTCCCATTGTAGAATCGCCGCCTATTATGTTTGTTTTGATTTTCCTCTTTTCCCCTGCGGCGCGGCGCTTGTCCACTCACCGAGAGAAACTGTTCTGATTGTGATGGTTCAAGCGTTTCTCGCGCACCCCCTCCCTCTCCCCGCCTCTTCGCTCCGATGGGAATACATCCATTGATCTTTGAAATCGGAAGCGATTATTCGCTTTTTAGTATCGAAGGAAAGGAAGCGAAAAATGGAAAAGAGTAGTGATGGTGGCGCTCTCAGGGTGTCTAGTAACTTCAGAAACCGAAGGAATCGTTAGATTATTTTCATACATACATACATGCATTCAAATCGCTTTTACGGCGTGCCTGGGCGCTCTGCGACACCTACACTGAAAAAAAAATTCTCGGCGTTTTTACCAAGGTCCGTTGGTACCTTCACCATCTCACTTTTTTTTACCAATTATTGGTAATTTTACCAAGATAGACTGGTAAGCTTACCTATAAACCGATATTTTTACTGTTTTTTTCAGGTAAGAATACCAATTTTATTGGTAATCAATTCCCGGTAACTTTGCCATTTTATCTCGGTAATTCTACCACAGTCGATAAAAAATATTGGCGTTTTTACTGGAGTCCAGTAAAATTACTGAGAAAGTCAATAATTTTTACCAATTCCAATTTTACCAAGTAATTTTACCAAGAAAAAACTGGGATCAAATAGAACCCTGAATTCTTGATAATTTTACCCTTTTCTTAGTAAATACACAGAGATTTTTTTCAGTGTAATCTCCATTCATGTCTATCGATCCAGAGCTCATCTGGTAAATGGCATCTTGTAATTTCATCTCGAATGACACCTATCCACGATTTTTCTGGACGTCCCCTACGTCTCCGTACGTCTCCTACTCTTCCTAGGCAATTTGTCATCCGCTATTCGTTGAACATGGCCATATCAGATAAGCTGTTTGGTCATAATTTCATGCATTTGGATTATTTTTTAGTACTACAAATAACCTGGAAAATATTTTGTCATGGAATGCTCGGAAAAGGAGGGGTGCCACTTTTGGGCCCTTCCTAGCTCAATTTCCTCAACTGTATGTTTTCAATGCTCTGTTCATTTAGAGTGTATACTGTATATTCTGTGGAATGCATCATGATTTAGTTATTTCTGCCGGCTGATTGTTGAAATCGATAGGCGAAGAAGACATAAAGTGTACATGGAGCGATCCTGTTGGTTGAAATGAGTGGTTGTGATCGACTGAGGGGGAATCAATCGAGATTGTTCGATAACCATTCAATAATCGACCCACAGGCCGACTTCGCTACAATATATTCGAGCTCGATACATAGCGTCCTATAATCGCACGCATGAAAACGCGGTTGTTTCTCAACACGATGGCGTCATCTGTATAGCCGCTCCGCAAACGCGCAGATATTAATTGACCGTCGCTTTAATAATACTGCCTTGCTGAGGAAAAACGCCGTATGAGCGTTCTGACGTTGCCAAATTTCTTTCTGTAAAAAACAAATTTTCCGAGGAACTTGTGAATTGTTTTCCTCCCATTTTTCAGATAATTTTATTCGCAATTTAATTTAAAATATCCGAAAATTTCAAATAAAAATACGCTTACTTTCCCCAAAAAATAAATATTTATCAGGGAGAAATTAGGCAACACTTAAATGCCCATAAGACGGTCTTCCTTAGCACGGCAGTTTAATCGACCAGTCACCGAGAGGGGGGGCTAATTTTTCGGGGACCCGTCATCAGTCTACTTTCCCGAACTTAAAACTTAGCCCTAGGGCAGTCTGCTCTGAAACCGCGTACATCCGCGGAGCTCCAATTGAAGTTACGTGTTTTTGGGTATCATGCCCGGTAGCGTAATCTAATTACAGTGACGTAAGGGTGACGTTCCGTTTGTTTGGGCAACGCGATGAGGCGGAGTTGGAGCTTCGTTGAAATTTCCCCATAAGAGCCCGTGTAAAGAGGGCGGATTTTAGCTCGTCAACGGCAACGCTCCGATGAGGCACGGCATGGCCCGTTGATGAAACGGACGACGCGCGGGAAGCAGGCCGGTGAATGACTTGCAGCCGGCTTTGTTGATGGTGTTTTGTTTCGCTATCCGAGTTTTCTGGGCTAACGAGAGCAGCTCGAGACCTTGTTAACGCGAGATAGAACGGGTGGTCGAAGTTTGAAGAACATCATAAAAATGCATAATTTTTATTATTTTAAAATAATTAAATTTCATGGTTTTGACCACCGGGGAAACCGGATAAACCAGGAAAACTCGGAGGTTTTAATTTTGAGAGGAAATTCAGGGAAAATCCGAGGAATTTGACGTTGACTCTGGAATTTTTGTTTTTTCAAGTGGAAATTTTTTATTTTTGAACATTAAGCCTAATCTTGTTTTAAAATAGGATTGTGTGGTAGAGAAGTTAGACAAGAAATTGAAAAGACAGAGGCAGCCTTTTTATGTCGTCAGTCATCAGAACTTCAGGAGAGTGATTAAGTTACCCGTCTGTGTGAGTTGTGAAGAGGTATTTTATGCAATCAATCAGGGAAAATACAGAGGAAATACACGGAATTTCAAAGTCGAAATGAAGAATAAACCCTTATTATAAACAAATGCACGCTACGGCATAGAGAGTCGGCATTGATTCGATTGGACGAGATAAGATAAAATATGAAAAATTTGAGTTAATATCGTGGTTTCTTAAATGAAAAAGCATTACCCCAACTCCAAATCGTAAACTTGACGCATACACTTTAATGTTCAAAGATACTATGAAAGTGGAATGAAAGTACGAGCGTGTCATTTCTTCCGCAGCAAAAATCCGAGCCATTTGAAATTGTGCTGACTTTTGCCCGTACTGATGAGAATAGAAAATCGACGAGGACAACCTTGAGGACGATACATGTGCCACGATATATGAGCCTAGCTGATGAGTACATGTACGCACAACAGATGATACCACAATTCAAGCGTGAGGGATGCTGTTTTGCCTACTCCTCAATTGAAGGCGTGAAATTTTCTTTTAGAAACTCCATGCAGTTTCCTAGTAGAAGTCAATAAAATTTGTGAATGGAAACTTTGTAACATTGAAATGTGGTTACGTTTCTTCGTTCAGAGAGACACGATTTACATGACGTAACAGAAAAATAATGATTCCCTCTAGAATTTCTTTAAAAGAGCGGTGCTTTCCCACGTCCGTGCAGAATAGCCACCGGCCAAATTTTAAGGCGCGTTCACTAGAGCACATTTATAGGGAGAGTATGGAAAACTCGATTTATGTAGCTCTTAGGGTCGAAAAAGGCGACAACGTGAAAAACGAAAATCACTAGAAAAGTGCCGCTGCCAACCTATGCATTTGTCAGATCACTCAATATGGCCGACAGCGCATTACAAATAAGCGTCTTTAAAGATTAAACCTTTGAAACTGAGAAAATGCAAGCGAAATCAAAGATTTATACGTGCTTTTATAATTTTTGATCAGTGTAAATAGTGGGAATGTGAAAATTAGTACCACTGAATAATTTGAGTTCATAGGTTTGGGCCCCAAGAGCTACATGTCGTACGTAGCTGATCAAACCTAACCTCCAAATTTTCGAGTTGTCCATACTCTCCCTATAAAGGTACTCTAGCGTTCACTAATTTCGACCTGGAACTTAGATCCAAGAATCATCGATTATCTTTGCCATTCGTAACATGGACGTAATACATAAGCGACCCACTCTCGCGTCCGGTCTGCGTGTCATTTCACTCCCGGCGGGAGCACTTGGGAGCTCATACCATACCACGCATGCGCGGAGCTGGGAATCGTAATACCTCAATTGTGTTTGAATAATTAGCCCCGTAATGGGGGAGTTAGTACGCACAAGCATGAGCACTGCTCGACCCTCGATTATTGAATATAATGAGCCGCAGCGTGGCCGCCTACGTGAGGTGGTGCGGTGGTGCGTACCGCGTCAATGTTGCCGAACCACTCCACTTTTTGCCTAGAGAAAAAAAATGAGATGTTTGCATCTCGATGCAGGGTGTCTACAAGCCTGGAGTTTCCGGAAAGTCCATCAATAGTACTGATTTTTTAAGGGCCGTCCGGAAGTACTGAAAAAGTACGGAAATTCCTTTAGAAGGTCCGGAATTTTTCATTTTTGTCGCAATTGAAGAGGAAAATTCAAAGTTTTGAAATTTTTTGAATTTCGTCAAATGGAGCGAAGTGCTGAATTTTTCCGTTGAGGGGCTACTGAATTTCTCGGGAATGTACTGAAAAAGCACTACAAAAACACTGATTTTTGACCAGCCTGTTTTAGTAGGCACGTGAGGGTTGTTTATTCCCTGCCGTAGGTCGGTCAGCCCGCTGGTAGGTCGAGTACCGAGAAAGGGTCCTCGAACGTTTCTATTGACTCTCCCACATATGAGTGATATGTCTGTGTTTCCCTGTCAAAGTTTCTCGGGGAAGGAGATTTTATCCAAGAATACCCTACGAAATTACAAATTTTCACAGGTTTTTTTGTGACACTTTTTAATTTTCGACCTCTTTGCATGCTACAGGGGATTTTCCGAAACTTGCCATGCCACGTCAATTTTAATTTTAATTTTTTTCTGTATCTCTCTCTCCCCCCTCCCGTAATCTCCCTCTCCTTCTCTTTTCTCCCCCTTTAATTAAACCTTATCATACTGGTACTCATATATGTATACATATCAAGCCGCTACCTCAGTGAACCAGAGCGCTCTGCGACTCCAAATCGCCATCGCCACTGGTTCTCTCATTATGAACAATTTTTTTTGGACATATTATGACTTGTAATCTTGAACGATGAAATTATGATAAGAACATTTCCAAAAGAGGTGAAGGAAGAAAACTGCATTACTCCAGTGCGGAATGGCAACGTGGTTGTCGGTCGCGCCTGCGCGTTAGTGTCAGGCGCGCAATTATGATTAAGCCTAAGAAGGCTGAGCGCAGTCGCAGCTCGACGGATAACAAGACTACCGTGGCGTGCATGAAACGCTTAAATGCGCGTTGTAACCCTATTGTAGATACGCCATTTTTCCCCAGCACGGCAGCAGTGTAAGGCCTGTTAGTGCTGTTACTCGCCTTAATCAGCCGCATTTTATCCCCTGTTGCCGATTGTTAAGCCCTGTTTTTCTCATATTTTGAGGAAAATAAAATTATCTTAGGCATCTACTCGGAATGTGTTAGTTTTTGCCTAGTCAAAAATTTGAAGGCGTTTTCTTTTTCCAATGATTGTGAGGTCTATTAGATCTGTTCCCCGCTTGTTGCTCTTGTTCTCGGTTGCTAAGCTCGTTTTTCGCGTGCTTTGGGAAGGGTAAACTCAACCGAGGAAACTATTAGAGCTTGGATGTAATACTTTTTGCCAGACGAAAATTTGAAGGCGTTTCCCCTCGATGATCCGTGGTCACGATGTTATCGAGGGTTAATCTCGGAAAACACGTATATAAACAGTATCAGTCAAGATGAAGTTTATTAACTATGTAGTTTTAGCTCAATTAACGAACTTATCAGAGGTTATAGATTACAACTTATGATATTTTTTTTAAAACATTTTTGAGTGCTCATATTTACATAATTTACCATTGACTGTTATAATTTAAATTGAAGTATGATATCATTTTACTATCAAGTCTGTAAGATGAATTTCTTTTAGAAAAATGAAAGGAAACGTATGACAACGTATGATTAAGCTATGTAGGTGATTAGCGATCAAAGCGATCCAATTATGGTTTTGTATCGGGTTTTCTGGAATATTTTCATTCAAGCTGATACTTAGAAGTCAAGAAGCCCGAAGACTTGATGGACAAACGAGTCGCTCGAAAAATCTTGTAAATTTCGATTCCCCATTTCCTTTGGAGACGTCAACCGTAAGCTCAACAGCAAACACGATTCCACTCAAAATCCAGCCTAATACAAGACTAGCAAATGCCGGCTGCAAATGCTGCATCGATAAGACCTCAGGCTCAGAATCCTCATCTGTAATGATACTCTGAGTATTACTACTGACTTTATCGGAGTATTCAAAAAGGAAAGAGGCATCGCTTGATTCTTTCAGAGCCAAGCCCATCTCTACGTACGTACTTAGCTTTTGCAAGTAAAAATCCGAAAGGTAGGAGTTTTTTTGCACTTGAAATGTGACCGGATAAGTAAGCACGCACTCTCGTATCAAATGAAACTCTCTCATTACGTCATTCATAAACAGCTCTCTCGCCAAGAAGTTAATCAGATGCTTGGAGTACCAGTCAGTAACCGTCAGTTCAAATGCGTCCGATTCCAACATCGATTGAAAATTCGATTTCAACTCGGCAATTCGCCTTAATGTAAAGCTAGAATTCGGAAGTACATCGGAAATTAATAGGGAATCCATATAATAGGTGAAATTCTCATCGAGTCCGTAGCCTTCGCTCAACATGCGTTGATGGTAAAAATGGGCATCCGTTAATTTGCTTTTGAGCGTGTCATAAAACGGATAATCCTGAAGGATCTCAGAGGATGTTCCCAACTCCGACGTTTGTATTAAAAAATCAGAGTTACTTAAATCCTCTAAACTATCTATGTCTGGGTACCGGACAAATTTGGAGAGGAGGGTCGTCATTATACTCTGGTAAACTGTGACAATGATCAGAACGAAGAAAGAAACGATTAAAAACATGGTCTTTCCGGTGATAACTCGTCCCAGAAGAAGCCTGGAAGGACTCCCGACCATCAAATATGAGAAAAGGTAAAAAAGAACCGATGTATTTGCAAAAGCGCGTCGCTCTTCTTCAGTATACAGTCGATGGAATATTGTATATTGGGAAAGGTGAAAAACGAACAGAGCTGCGTAGAGCGACAGAAGCGTTGCAAGGATCAACAGCCAAGTCTCGAGTGAGAAGCACATGAAAGGCAGGAGGTACTGCGGTATGAAATTGCTTCGCGGGGTTGCGAAACAGACTGCTTTCGACTGAAAGGCGGCCGAAAAGTCGAACATTGTGAAGTCCTCGTCCGAAAAAATGCTTCCATCGAAGATCAGCATATCGTAATTCAACCTTTGGGCCTCTTTCTTAAAATCCTTCTCGGCGAACGCATTCAGCTCTGTCCAAAATACGTAAAGAATTAGACTGCCGCACTGGAGCTCCTGCGTCAGATCAACGTTGGCTTCGGTAATTATGTCGAGCGTATTCCAAGCAAAGTCACCTTCGTGCCGGTAAACTTGTGCCTTCATAACGAGCCCGACTTTGAAAGCTCCGCCCCGTAAAGTCGAGACGAAAGTGAAATAATTCTCATTGGCCGTGTCGATTTGCTCGATGGATTCGGTGAAAGGGTCGTATCCGTCGCAAATGTACTCCAGGCAAAGGATGGTTCGGAGACCCCTAAAAAAGCGCCAGAAAAATTTGAAGAGGAACTTTAGTCGTCCATCGCTTGCAATTCTACCGAAGCGAGTGACGTTGGTTTCGCTTTTAGGTAGCATGAAGATGATGTAGTTGTTGGAGTTCCAAATTTTGTTCGCGAACAGACCCTTGGTATGCTCGCATTGTGAATCTGTCAGTTCGGAATCGCCGTTTAGGTCCGATGGCCCGATTTTCAACTTAAAATCGCACGTCTCGGTGAAGTTGGAGTTGAATAATTCGTTCTGAACGCAATAGTGATTTAGTTTTGGCAGTCTTTGCGTTGCAACATCAAATGTTTCGTTAGCAATACGCGCTGAGTCTAGAATCAAACTGGGAATCGCGTCTAGATTCTTAAGCATTATAATTATATTCTTCGCGGAACTTCCGATGATTGAGTGTTTTAATAAACCGCGGTGGGTTATAAAAACAGAATTGATCATAAATTCGTGCAAATTTTGAATGAAAGTGTGAACGGGAAAGGACGGATTCTCACATAAAACATAAAGGAGAGGCTTCCCAGATAACTCCACAGTCTTACTGCTTACCGCCAAAGCAGCAGAAACGAGCTTCTCTATGTCCTGGTGATCGGTTGGTTCATTCGTTTCAAACGCTAAGACGCTACAATAAAGCGTTAGACGCCAAATTACGTGTAGCTTGAAACCTAGATTCATTGTTTGGAGAGGAACGTAAGCCAGGTAATGAGAAAATGCTGTGATATTGTTCAGTCGCGAATCTTTGTGTTTTTGTCCACAGTTTTAGATGCTTTTATTTAACAAGAGATTAATTCCACAAAGATACACTTATTCTAATGTTATATAGTATCAATTAGATAAACCTCACAAAATTGATAATATTTGGACTTTTCCGAGTCTTGAAGTTCTGTCTGGCAATTAAGAGGAGGATAATTAAAGTTGGAAAACTTACTTGATGAGAGGTATAGGAAAAAGCGCTCTGTGATTCACTTAATTTTTTAAATTATACCAAACAATCATTTAGCTTAAGCTTTTTCGAAAATAATTCCCGTAATAATTCCTTTTCCACCCGATTTCCGTAGAAAAAAAAACCCAGCAATGATTACACCGTGTGCTGGAAACACTCTATTACTGCTTTTCAATTAAGCTGCTTTATAGGTTCCCTAGAGCCTTTTGTAAGCAAATAGCGTATTTTCTCGATCAATCTTGGCAAAACCGTAGCAGCAACTTCCTTAATTCACTCCAAATTTTATTAAATGCACGTGACTGCCGTATTTATAGTTTACATAGCGCATGGTATTAAGTGTGCTTGAAATCGATTCAGATTTATATGAAGAGAGTGTCACACTAACTTACATCTATATATAAGGGGGAATTGTTTACAACGGTTATTTCGATTCTTACGTGTTAACCAACAAGGTCAATTACTTTGTTTTCTTTTGTATCCACTCATTTTATTGAACTAACCTAAATGAGAAAAAAGCCATTGCTATATATCTGCTGGAAGAAACATTGTTTATTTCATAATTCGAGAATGTCATAAAATATCATGAAGTTAGCTGCTTTGAAGATTCTCACTGAGGTATAAACCACACAATTTCATCAGTTGTTTTTCAAGTCAATGCAAAATAATAAGGACGAATTCTTGTAGACTTTTAAACAATTCGATACATTTTGCACTCCTAGCACTTATCTCTCGAATGAACCACAAATTTTCGAGGCACACACGATGCTGGAATGTACTTTTCCCTGGAATTTTCAGATACGGTAGATTACATTTTACATGAAATTCTTTGAAATTAATTATCAAAGAAAAATATACATAAATTATATATTAAAAAAAAAAAAAACTATCGATAGAAATCTTGCGTCTTATTTACACGGCGCGACGCCGCGCGTCTTTCTTTAGCTCGTCCTAATACTTCAGCAGTTAAGTCAATTTCCGAAGAGCAACTATTCGAGCACGAAAGTATTTTTTTGCGTAACCGAAAAATTGAAGGCTAATCAAAACCGTGCAACCGATATGACAGTTTTGTAAAGGACCCTTTGCGTATTAAATGTTGTGCGGCTCAAGAGGGGCATTAGAAACACCGCGGGCTGATTATTGAAATTGATAGACACAGCGATAAACAAAGAAGACAGTGATAGACAAAGAAGACAGCGATGGACAATGTCCACAAATTTCCTGTGCCTCACCTCGAAGTCGTATTTCCTGGAGACTCAAACGCATGGTAAAGAAAATCGGCGGCTTGCCGTAACCGTCTGATCGCGCTGGACACTCATCATGCGGACGGCCCGCCGATTATTGAAATTGATAGACAAAGTTTTAGATAAAGTAGACAAAGTGGAAATGGAGTGATCCAATCGGTTGAAACGGACAGTCTTCATAAACTAAGGGAGAAAATTATCCTTTGTCCATTGCAACCAAGCGTTTTCACCCATAGGATCGCTCCATTTGCTCTCGATTTTTTTTTTGTCTCTAGCTTTGTCTAGACAACAGATAAAGATGCAGAGTAAAGATGGAGGCGTGCAATCGGTTGAAACGGGTAATGTTCAAAATTAATGGGGAAAATGATGGATTAATTAGAGGATCTCTCATGAGTTTCCATCAGCTGGTCCATCTCTTTTCTCCTTTGTCCATTGCAATGACCCACTTCCACCAATAGGATCGCTCAATTTCCTCTTGATCTTCTTTGTCTATCACTTCGTCTATCAGCTTCAATAATAAGCCCACCGTTGCCGTAAACTTGAGGGTCTCGCATCCTTTGTCTATCACTCTGTCTAACATTTTCAATACTGAGCCCGCTGTTGCCGTAACCTCGAGGGTCTCGCATCCTTTGTCTATAGCATTGTCTATGAGTTCAATAATGAGCCATCCGTTGCCGTAACCTTGAGGGTCTCGCAACCTTTGCTATCGCTTTGTCTATGAATTTCAATGCTGAGCCCGCTGTTGCCGTAACCGTGAAGGTCTCGCATCCTTCGTCTATCGCTTTGTCTATCGCTCTGTCTAACAGTTTCAATAATGAGCCCACCGTTGCCGTAACCCCGAGGGTCTCGCATCCTTTGTCTATCGCTTTGTCTATAAGTTTCAACACTGAGCCCGCTGTTGCCGTAACTCCGAGGGTCTCGCATCCTTCGTCTATCGCTTTGTCCATCGCTTTGTCTATGAGTTTCAATAATGAGCCCACCGTTGCCGTAGCCGTGAGGGTCTCCCATCCTTTGTCTATCGCTTTGTCTATAAGTTTCAACACTGAGCCCGCTGTTGCCGTAACCCCGAAGGTCTCGCATCCTTTGTCTATCAGTTTCTATACTGACCCCGAGGGAGTGTCTTGTATCTCCGACGTGAGTACTCGAGGTGTACGGCAACAGCGGGGATCGGAAGTAGGAGCTGGGTCGTGAGACTCACGAGCAGGAATGTCAGTGCTCTGCCATTTGCCTCCCCCCTCCCCCCCCCCCCCCCCCCCCACCGTTTCCGTTGTTGCTCCTCACGAAGACGAAGACGCGACGACAGCGGTCGCTTCAAGATGGGCAAGCGCATGCGCAGGTCGATCAACCGGACCGCACTGCCGTGCTGAGGAAGAACGCCGTATGAACAATCGAGAGTTGCCAAATTTCCCCCGATAAAATGTTAATTTTTGAGAAAAGTTATCAATTTTTTTCCTTTCAATTTTCAGAATCTTTAGGTGAAATTGTGAACAAACTTATCTGAAAAATTGGGAAGAAAATATTCATAAGTTTACCAGGAAATTTGCATTTTATCAAAGGAAATTTGGCAACGCCTGAAGGTTCATACTGCGTTTTTCCCTAGCACGGCAGCGTAGCCCAAGCCCGCCTCCCTGGCCAATCACCGTTGTCATCGAGACGAGGCACAGGGAATATCAACCAACGTCGGCCTCGCGCGAAAACACCTTTCATAGTTTTATCTATCATATAATAGTGTTAGTTAGTTAATTAAAGGCGCTTTCACAATATATAGTTACTGCCCCACAAAATAGTTAGTTGGTTAATTGATACGACGATCAGCAATCAGGCAATTTACGTCGGATACCAGGAATTTACTTCATATTTTGAGATTCACATGTCTAAAGAGCTTTGAAATTTCGGTGGTTTATTTTGGATCATCAAAGCTTAAAGGATGGGTGTTTGGAGGAAGGTATTTCTTAATTTTGATGGGTGTAGCATAGGTTTTCATAATATAGTCCCTTCTCTATACCCAGAGTTAAGACAACTCGATTATCAGCTGGACTTGGCTGGACATGGTGTCACAAAAGTGTGTACCCGAACGAACGATATTGAGGGATAAGGATAAGGAATCCTGCGATATCCACCATTCAAAAATAGCACCATCAACAAAACTGACCAAAACCTAACCAAAGAAATTGCAATAAAATAAAATGAGATTAATTTGTGACTAATTTCTTAATCCATTTTCATTTTGGTGCGATGAAAGCAGCAATTTACTCTTGATAAATCACAATTAGGTCATATTCTCATTATTTTTGTTCACATTCGAGCCACCGCCATCTTGGTGCACTCTTCAGTGACTTCAGGCCACTTCCAGTTGTCTCTGTCTGAGCCCAACCAAGTCAGACCAGAATTGAGCTATCGTAACTCTGGGTACAAAGGGGCTCTGGTAAAATATTAAATTGCCCAGTCAAATGGCAATAGCGGATGTGCTTTGGCTTCTCACCGCCAAACGCGATGCAAATACGACCCAATGATCAATAGGATTGAAAAATCTCGATCATTTCCGTCCGTAAAATCAAGTTCGTATTCCCGAGGTCCATAAACAACCCACCCTAGCCAAACCGAACCCATCACTTCGGATCCGCGGGATAGCCCCAATAAAAGGACCGTTCTTACGGGAACACCGTCGTCGGACGGATCGCGATGACGTCAGTCGGGTAGGTGAACGTGAACTCCCGTCATCGCGGGNAGAAGCGAGCCATTACCAAGGCCGAGTCCGAAGACGATTCTGGGTCGCACGCGCTCCCCGTTTCAGGTCGCTGGGTACCCCGCCCCCCCTCGCCCCCTTGCTCCGGCGGGGGGGACCCCGTCCCCCTCGCCGGATCGTTTTAATAACCTGCATCGGCGTCGTCACGTCGTCGCGTCCGTCGGCCGTTTGCATATTGCGCCCCGCACGCCCGCACGGACCCGCGGACCTGCACCGATGGGCTACCGTTAGACGGACGCCTCGGCGGGAGGAAGACTGTGTTCGGGGATACGGATCGGTGTCGATGGTGTTTGATGAGGGTGGTGGTGAAAAGTTTCATTGCTGGTTTCCGATATGGTGCGGGAGCTCACGGGGTTGAAAAAGACGTAATATGATTTCCTATGAAGTTCTTAAATGTTTTGGAGACAAGTTTTTGATTGGGTACCCCTTGGGAAGAGGCGACGGGGACGTCCCTTATGGCCTGGTTACTTGCTCAAATTTCCGTCAAATTCCGATCAAAATGATGACCAAGATGGCGGTCGAGAGTTATCCAGATTGGTGAGTAAAATTAATTAAAACAGCGTGTTGATTGAAATAAGCATAAAAGAAGCACGGTTGTGTGGAAATCAAATGAAGGACGAGCCTCGCAGTTCCATCATCTACCATCAAATTTGTGCAGGCCGCAGAAATTTGATGGTAGATTGTGCGCACCAGTCACCATTTGATCGGATCTTGATGGCCATTTGAGCGTGTAACCAGCACATTAAGGAGATGTCGGCAGGGCGTTTTTGATGAAGAGATGTTGCGATGTCAGTTGCCCGATAACCTCTGTTGAAACGAACAGGGTTACACGGTAATTCCTTTTAAATCTTTAAAATCGTGTAAACGGTGCGAGTGTGAATTCCTCGAGAAATCTGCAACAGTGGCGTGGCTTGCGATCTATCCAATAGTTAAAGTAACTGCATATAAGTATGCTTCGTTGAAGCAATTTCGCAGAATTGTGTGTTGAAACAGCGTTTGGTATTTTAAACTTTTTCACTTTTCGTTAAATCTCTTTGATCGACAAATTCTTCAACGGGAGTGGTATTCGTCCATCAACATCATTCAAAAGGAATGGTATACCATAGAACTATAGTTTTTTTTAAAAAAAAAGGGGAAAAAAAGGAAAAAAAAAATTCATCGACTGGAGCAGTGACAACAATGCATCGCTATTTTTTATTACCATATTGACGATTCCAACCGCGGACCAAGCGATCACCGCGGGTACTTGAGCTAACGGCACCAGGCACCCTCGGCACTTGGGCACCTCGTGCCCCAAGCAACGTTGCCAAATTTGACAAAAATGTATGCCATACTAAAAAAATATCATAGATCGTATTCGATACATCAAACGGGTGAGATTGTATCGATATCGATTGGTTCAAAACATAAACATAGCCTCAAAAGTAAATTCAGAAATCTGAGAGAACGGATCTTTTGAAACAGATTTTTTATACTTTTGAGTACCAAATGCCAATGCAAAGTGAAATTGTCAGGAAATTTCTCATTTTCAGCTTTTCCAATTAAAATCCTTAGAGTTTGGTTTGAGGTTATGTTCTATTGTTTTGAACCAAACGATACATCGAACCGTTATCGAATACGGTCTATTGTCAAAGCTGGATTTGAACGTATCCCAAGGATCGAAGTGTCATGAAACGCCTTGATAAAAATTGGCAGTAGAATGTGTGTTCCAAAATACTATAGACCTAAAGCCGGCTGTAAGATTTCTATAGCCTCTGTAGCCGGCTGTACAATTTCTTATAGCCTTTCATAGCCGATGGCGATTAAGCAACAGCCAGGCGATGAAGTGTATGCTAAATGTTACTATTACGGATGCTAGGACTTAGTGAGTTATTGGATTACCGCTCTATTTTTGGGCTGTAGTATCTTGATTTATTTTGCGCGGAAAGCTCCGTACTTTTGAAGGATGCATGCCATTCCTGACATGCTGGAGCGCCTTCAATTTCGTATGATACTGTGCAATACCTCTGGTGTGAAATAGTTGCTTCAAGCGCCGTGGCACGATGCGGCGCGGCGGGCGGGCAGTCAGCGAGAAAAGCGCATTAGCGCCTACAAACCTAACAGGGATACTTCACGCATTGCGCAATGCGTGAAGTATCCCTATTAGGTTTGTAGGCGCCAGTGCGTCGCCGCTCCGCTGTGTGTTAGGCTCTAATATTTAATCTTGCGGAGTCAGCGTTATCCAACTCATGATTTTGAAATGTTTGCACACTCTGTATGGACTATTCTCATTTTAATTGATGAAAAAAAAAATACGTTTTAAAGGAAAATATAATGTGTGTTTTGTAAATATTAAGGTAGTTCCGTATCAAACTTAATGATTTCCAAAGCACACAAATTTCTACACAATTTCTTATAGCCTCTTATAGCCAATGGCGATAAAGTGTAAAGCCCGGCGATAGGAACTACAGCCCGACTATATACTTTTTTATAGCTTCGTACAGCCTCGGCTGTATGATTTGCTCCGCTTTCTACAGCCAGCTATGATTTTCAATAGCCTTCTTTAGTCGGCTATAAGAACTCCTATGGTATTGTGAAACGCAGCTCCTATCGCCAATTTTTACCAAGGCGCACCTAGCTCACATCGAAAATTTCCAAAATCAACTACCGGAAGTGAGATTGGCATTCTTTGGTTCCGTTTGAATCAGGCAATATGAACTTTCCACGGACGGAAAAACCGAAACGAAAATCAACGTGAATTAAATCGTGTATCGGAAACATCGTCCAGAAAATCGACAGAATTGGGTTTCAAAAAAAAAGAACGAGAATGAAGATACACACTCCTAATTTTTAAGTCGAAATTAAATGTAAATTGTACTTCCTCACAATTTCAAGATAAAAACTATTTGATTTGTCTTATAGTTGCAACTTATATATTTTGCTAAACTTCCATCCTTAATTTCTAGATCATTCGATCTAATAATCCTCTATTAACCCTCCTCTGTTGCTCTCTCCTGTAATGCCCGACATTGGTAAAATCGTCAAGATAAATTCAGCAGACCCAAAAATATATCTAATCTTGAAAAACGCTGAAATCTTAATGCCCAAATAAAAATAGGTCGACTATGGTTCTTTTGCGAGAGGAAAGTCTGCATTTGCATGCAAATCTAGCGAACGATTTCCACCGGTGGAAATACCGTGCACCGTGCCTCTTGTATTCTTCCTCGAAGTGTGATGAGGAAAATGCTTTGCGGTGCTGCATCATATTTAAAGAGACTTCAGGAGACGCAGAGAAAGATTTCATCGTGAATCCCGCCATGAGCCTAATTTGAGTTAAGTAGACTTTAGTTACTTGGCAAGTAGGAAGTTTGAATCAGCATACATGCAAATGAAAACCGTAATTTTTCTTTTTTTGAAATTTTTTGTGCATATCGTATTCCATACCGAGGTTTCATGCTAAAAGCATATTGCGATGTTTAATGTTCTAACTGTATCTAATGGTGCATAATATTCGTTCATTTAAAACATACACTGGAAAAAAAAACACATTGGATCTAGAGTCCAGACTCCTAAAAACATCGACAAGAAAAAATACTCTTGATTCAATCGGATTTTTGCTTAAATTAAGAACCAAGCCTCTTAATTTGAGCGGATTTCCTTTTGATTTAAGCTTAAATCTGACTGAATCAAGAGTATTTTTTTCTTGTCAATGTTTTCAAGAGTCTGGACTCTAGATCCAGTGTGTTTTTTTTCCCCCAGTCTATGAAGCGGGACTTAATCGATAGACCGGCAACCCTGCCTGCGCTTTGACGGCACCCGACATTTTCCATCCGAGGTTGTGGACGTGAAGGCATGACCTCTCAAAATTCGTCGCCCGCTGACGCAAGGGCGTACCTAGATTTCTTTGTGAGCCCTGTTTCTCGTAAGAACTCATGCTTCCAGGGGCTCATACGGCAGTCGAGGTGGGCTCCTAGGTAAAAAGAGTGTCGAATTCGGGCTTTCGATGCGCCCGGTGCGGCGAAGCACTGATAAGGATCTGCACCGTTAGAGTCACCAAATGAGTTCTCCTGTCCAGTGAGAGCACTCCCGGAGTGGCACGAGGAGGAATGCTCTGACGTGCTAAGGAAGAACGCCGTATCAACATTTGAGCGTTGCCCAATTTCCCTTAATTATCCCTTATTTTTAATCCCTGATTAAAAATGTATTTTTGACGACATTCATGCATATTTCTCCTCAAAATTTTCAGCATTTTAGATTCAATTGCGTACACAGGAAAAAAACACATTGGATCTAGAGTCCAGAATCTTGAAAACATTGAGAAGAAAAATACTCTTGATTCAATCAGATTTTTACTTAGATCAAAAGGAAATCCGCTCAGATTCAGAGGTTTGGTTCTTGATCTAAGCAAAAATCCGATTGTATCAAGAGTATTTTTTCTTGTCGATTTTTTTAAGAGTCTGGACTCTAGATCCAATGTGTTTTTTTTTTCCGGTGTACAAAATTGTCTGAAAGTTTCGAAAAAAAAATACTCACGATTTCCTCAGGAAATTCGGTTTTCATCGAAGGAAATTTGGCAACGTCTAAAGGCTCATACAGCGTTCTTCCTTATCACGGCAGTGCTGCCGTATTTTGAAAGAACGCCGTGTGAGCCTTCAGACATTGGAAAATCATCTTTAATGTATAAAATTAGTTCGAAGGAAACTTACGGATGTTTTTGTATGAATTTTCAAGATACTCTTATTCATAATTTAACGTAAGGTATCTGAAAATTCCAAGGAAAAATATGAATGACTTCTCTCAGAACTGAATGTTTTATCGCGGGGAATTCGGCAACGTCCGAATGTTCTTACGCCGTTTTTTTTAGCATGCTAGAATGCAATTCCTATCGTAGTACTCAAACCTCGTTATGTGACTCTGGATTTAACTTTGAGTAACTAGTTCATATTAATTTATCGTGACGCAATTACGGGGCAACCGTCGGATGAAGATCCACGTGGGAAAAACTTAACTGTGATTCTCATGCGTTTCAGTGCGTAAAATTGCCCTATATCGTTGCGCCACTGGTGTAAGGGCGAATTTCCTTTCGCGCACGTGAGCCCCAGGTAGGATGGAGTTATATGGAGGACAGGGCTCATAGGGAAATCGAGACACGTTCTGACGTCAGGGGACTGACGATATAGCCTCAACTATACGTTCTCATACCTCTGCTGAGAGAGTCCAAAAGTCTGATTATCTATCAAGCCCCCACATAGATGCCTTTGTAAAGAAGGTAGGGCCCAAGAGGGCAGCAAACCTACGATATCATTGACCTATTCTCATCACCAGTAAGCGTATCTTTGAAACTTTTCTCGTTGTGCCGACAGGAAATAACAAAACACAGAAAAATTGAATTTCTTGGTTAGGAGTCAATTTCAGTAATTTTCGTTGCGCCAATCGTGTTCTGCGTTTTTGGTTGAGAAACATGTATCAGAATGCTTAACTTCGTACCTCGTCTAGTGGTCCATTATTGCATTTCGTAAATCGAGTTGAAAGAAGCGAAAAACGGATGGCTCTAATGGTACAAGGAAAGGCACCTCTCCTCCAGGCAGAGCTGTCTGTAACGGATTCGTGTCGAAAAGAGGTTAAGGACCTCCTCAACGCTCGATAAACATTCACGAATTTCCTTTAAGAGATAAGTCAAACAAGTGTTGCTCAGCGTGTACGATTCAAGCTTCACGGGTCCTTTCATGCAGTTGGACGTGTTTATGCTTTAAAGACTTATGTTACCTGCAATCTCTATGCACATAGTTCCTTTTACCATGAATAAGGTCAGTTGGACGTATTTCTGCCAAACGGAACTATGTGCATTATGACGTGAGCCTTGTTATGCATAAATTCTAATGGGTCTCAGGGCTCATGTCTTAATGCACATAGTTCCGTTTGGCAGAAATACGTCCCGTTGTGCATCCTCTGCCCGTCCCATTCAAACTTTTATTGGACCCGATAACAGGGGACAAAGGAAGAATAAAAAGTATTGAATGGCTAGTTTTCCGTTTGTAGTTTTTTTGCCCACACTTGCAAAGTTGTGCATTCAATCATCTAATTTCTTGGCCCCGGGATCGGTAAGGAATGAAAGACTATCGTGTCTTTGCCTTCCGAGGGTACACTTATATTCGAAGTAGCGTGAGCGGAAGCTTTCAAATTTTTGTGTTTCATGCGAAAAAGTCTTAAAGTTGAAACAGAAAATTAGAATCGAATTTTTTCCCTCTTAAGTTAGGATTTTCGCTTCTCTGAATCCTGGGATCAGGTCTAGGTGAAAAATTTGCAAGATTTTTCGCATTTTATTCCTCAAAAAAAAAAAAAAAAAAAAAAAAAAAAAAAAAATCGATAAATTAGGGTACGTGCATACTTCACATTTTGATTATGAAACTCCCGAACCACGTAGGTATTTTGGTTAGAATAGAAAAACCCGGGCATAATATAAAATATTTCAAAATTATCGAGTAACTAGATTTCTACGCACTCGAAAAAAATCTTAATACGCTATCATTCTCTTTCGTTCAACGGGGATGGCAACCTGGCGCACCATCCAACCAACAATTCTTTATGATTTTCGTTTAATTTGGCAATAGATGCTTCAATTTTACTTATGAGTTCTTTTGTCATTCTTTCAAATTGCCCACACCATCGAACTGCTCTATTCGTGTCTCAGGCGCCCCAGGTCCCTCGTTAAATAAAACTCATCGTCAAGTGGACTATCAAAGGAATCTAAAGATATCTCATGAGCATTGACGATTGGGTGCGGTCGTTAAACTGCGCATGGAGAATATTGAGACTTACGCAGGGCATTACCTCGTCAAGAACGCGTCTCACATTAGGACGTACTGATGCAAAAAGGAACTATATGGCATGCGAACCTTATCCCCCATAATTCCTTTTAGCATAAATTTGTCCATTTCTCGGACGTTTTTCGAAATTTTCCTTTGGGTTTTCTTTGCCCCTGGTTAAGTGGACACTCGTATGCTAAAATGAACTATGTGCATAGGGTCTGCGTGTAATATAGTTCCTTTTAGCATAAATATGTCAAACTTTCCTGAAGAAAATCCTTTCAAAAACGAACAGGGGCTGTTTAAAGTGT
Organism: Bemisia tabaci; assembly: GCF_001854935.1. Lineage (NCBI taxonomy): Eukaryota > Metazoa > Arthropoda > Insecta > Hemiptera > Aleyrodidae > Bemisia > Bemisia tabaci. The sequence goes on from NW_017547239.1 coordinate 817,368, forward strand.
AATGGTCTTATTCAACGTTGTAAGAGCCAGCTAAACTAAAACGCCTTCAATTCTCAGAATATGTAGCACGCTCACCTCTGGGACACGAATAGTTGCATCCAGGCGTTGTCATGCTATCGCTACAGAACTTACAATTAGCTGCTGCGGCTGTGGCTACGGCTATGGCTATGTTGTTGCTCCACTGACGCAAGGGCGCATCTACACTTTGAATAGTTTTTACAGCAACTCTTTTAAATACCTTTAAACATTCAAAGGAATCTTCACAACCGTTTTCATGTAAAAAATTGAAGTGCCTAATAAAATTTGACAGTAGCTAATGTGGCGTGGTTTCTTTCTGTTCAACGCGCGCGGTCCAATCGGTCCATTTTGCAATTTGGAACTACAAAGACTGGCTCAGTTTAAAAGCGACGTATGTACCATTACTCTCCATATTCATCAATTTCCGGAGCAGTCACAACCGCATCTTGACTCTCCCTTCAAACGAAGGAAGACACGCCCTTTAAGACCATGGCTGATATAATTTTTAACTTTAATATATAGTTCAATTTTATATGTTAATTTAATTCAATCAAGCTGTGTTTTGTCCTCTTCTTTCTTTTTTGTCCTTATATTCTTTCTTACTCTTTCTTTTTTGTCCTTATATTCTTTCCTCATCTTCCATTGCAAGAAAATGTTTTCACGTACCTCTAATATTTGACAAATAAATCAAAAAAAAAAAAAAAAAAAAAAAAAAAAAAAAACTCTCCATATTCATACGAGTATTTTTACGGATGGGCTAGAAATGAGTTGTTAATTGGAAAATGTAGTTCAATTGCTCGTTGAAGAGTTGAGGGGCTTACCTAGGACTGAGGGTAGAGATGCGGAGCGGTGTGTCTCGCGGCGGGGTGGGGGCGGGGGCGGTCCAACGTATAATCGGGGCTCATGCGCGTTCAGACGTCGCGCTGTGACGTTGCCCCCGGCCTCATTCCGACGTGACGTCTCTGTGGCAGGAGTGTCGGCCGTCGAACGTGCACCGTCCACCGCTCAGCGGGCCACCGAGCTCCAACAGTCGCCGGGGCTCCTTAGTCGTGGAGGTGGGAATGGAATCGCCGCAGAGCGCAGGGTCTGAAACATCAACACATGTTGTCAATTACATGCTGTATACAGAATATGAAATGAGGGAGTGTCAACTCCCTGATGACCTGTGGGAAGACCGAGTTTTGTGGCAATTAGGCGTCGCACAGCGCCAAAGAGCGCTATAAAAGCGACTCATGTAAGGGTGTATGTATGTATGTGAGCGTGTATGTATGTATGTATGTATACGGAATATCATATAGTGGTGGAGGTAGAGTAAAGAAAGTCACAAATGAAGACCCTCCCTTGGACTGGCTGACGATAAGTCAAACACGGAAAAAAGCAGGGGGCTGTTGGATGATGTGGATACTTCCAATGAAGATGTTGCATGTGTGAGGAATTTGCGATTTGACTGTTGATTTTCATGTGAAAGTTCGCAAGAAACACGGATGGTGCCACTGGTTTTCTCTGAAATCAACACCGTAGCTCTGAAAACAAAGCTCTAAAGTTGAGGCCAAAATGGAGGGGATATCCCACGCTATCCTGAGAGTCCACCTCTAGATCAAGACAAACTCTCCATGCAAAGATAGAGAGCAAATACATTGACAGGGCTGCCACTTTATTTCGGGACTCTAAAACTGAAAACACGGAATAACTGCGAATGTTATCCTTATCTTTGCATGGAGAGTTTGTCTTGATCTAGAGGTGGACTCTCAGGATAGCGTGGGATATCCCCTCCATTTTGGCCCAATTAAATTTGGCAGTAGCTGATGTGGCTTGGTTCCTTTCTGCATAACGCGGTTCAATTAACAAAAGTATTCGGTTCTCGGCTACTCATAATGATGATGAATCGCCATATATTTCACCATGTTCATTTTTCGCATTTTTAAAGAAGGCCCTATTATCTTCAATATCTTTAATTCGTTTTGGAAATTTATTATAAAGGCTGGCTGCTAAAACACAAAGGGAGCTACAAAATTCGGTGGATTTTCAATTCTGCCAACAAAAACGCATGCAAACCGACCGTCATGATACTGCTAAAAATAGCAGTCCAAGCTGTTTTGTGAAAGAAGGACATATCTGCCACAATTCCACAGTTCCTCATTTCTTGCCCGATTTCCCAAACCATGCGGAATGCACTTTTTCTCCGTGCAAATGCCGTCTCGCCTCTTGGTCAAATTCACTCGAACGAACTTTAAAAATATGCAAAGGATGGTGTCCGAGGCCTTTGATGATGCAACGAAAAAAAAAGAAAGAAGAAGAAGAAGAAAAAAGCAACCGCGGCCCGGGCGGTGGCCGTATGTTTACTCCAGTTCCAGCGCGCGCCTCGTTCTTGGCGCCCTGCTCAGCAATTATCACCGAACCGGGCGTAAACAGTTCAACTGGACGTATTCATGCTAAAAAGATCTATGTGCATAGGGTTATCGTGCAACATAGTTCCTTTTAGCACGAATATATCCAACTCTTGCGTAAACCCGCCACCGATGGACAATAAAGATAGCCGCGTTCCCATACCCGATTCCGTTTTTCTGCCGCCGCGCTAAAACCACGTAACTGCTCGTACTCTCGCTCGGGGTTGTACGCGGTTTCGTTATTGGGGCGCGTGGCCGGCTCTGGAAAATGGGACTCGATTGTTCCATCATAACGTACCCTGCACGCACGAGGCGCGATGCCGTTGACAGTGGCGGCGTGTTGTGCTTTGCGATGAATCGATTTATCCAATGGCGTGGCGTGCCTTGCGATATATCGATTCATCTACCATGTAAACAGATGGGAAAGTATCGATTGACAGGGTGTTTGCAACGAACGCCTTAATAATCGATCCTTTACCATAGCTTCAAATAAGGAATCATCGATTAATCGAGCAATGCCACTAGACTTTTCTTCCTTTTAAACCTATGGTAAATCATCGATTCGGAGGGTGTATCGATTTTTACCCACAGCTTCAGATGGGGAAATATCGATTGACGCCTCACCACTGGTTGACAGGCTGCCAACGAAAGAAACGAAACCGCCTCCGAAATGAACTGGTTTGCGGTTTCAGCGCCGACTAGATAAAAAAGCTCCGGAGGTCGGAGCTATGTACATTATCGTGGCTCCGAAATGTGGATTTTTTCACGACGAGGACCGTTATTTACTCGGAGTTACAATTATTGACAGGAAACGTGAAACCTTGAGTGTGCGAGTGCGCATGCTTCAGACCGAGGATTGCTACACTCGCTGAACCCGCAGAATCCAATTTTGTATTTCTTATGCCGCGTGGATGTGGTTTGAAAAATTTATGATTATCAGGCACGTGAAATAGAGACTATGGTTAGAGACTATGGTTACAGAGACCTAACTTTTGTTTATGGGGCAAATCAAAGTTTTTAACTCTTAAAACTGAAGTTTTTGGTCCAGGAAACTGAATTCTAGTTCAGGTAATCGAATCAAGAATGCCTAGCAAAATTGTTGTTCCTTAAGCCGAAATTCGGTTTGTATGACTGAGAACTTTGTTACTTTAACCAGAAATGTTGGTATGCCGTATGAACTGAGGTTTTCTTTTCTGAGGTTACTCCCGTATGGGAGTCTGTTGTAAAGACGCTGTAATGTATAGAAAAAAAATTCAAATTTAACCTCAAAATTACAAAAACGTCCAAGTTTCTTCTTTGTCCAACTCGTCAGTTTGCACATAGGCGGTATTTCCATAGCGGTCGAAAATGGCCAAAAAAGCGATTCACTTTGTAGCAAGAATCTCAAGAATTTTCATCGCGGAAGAAAACTTCCCGAGTGTTGATACTCGATGCGAAAACCCGGAGACTCGGCCGCAGTGATTCGAAGCTGAAGAGCTAGGAATGAGTTTTCACTCTCTTTGAGGAGTGATCTCATAGCCACGGAAAGGAAAAGAGTTGCAGTTAATTTATGTCGGTATCCGTCGGAGCTGCAACTCCCGGCGAAAATCATCGAAAGTGCACTGACCATCCAATCGGTTTTCCGATTGCATTCGGAAATGAGGAGACCGAAAGTGGTCGGCCCGTAGTAACTCGCGGATTGCGTAAGTTCTGTTGAGCGAATCTTTGTGCGAATGCTGTCCGGTTAGCAAAGCCGGGGAAAAATGGTATCAGAAATCAGAATTGGATGTATTTAAATCAGAAGGATCGAGCTATATCCATTCTGACATGAGCCCTGAGATGTATAAGAATACCTGCATGAAAGGGCTCATCCCACTATGGATATAGGTCCTTTTGATTCAAATACGTCCAATTTCGGTTCTTAATGTTGCCTGAACTTTTCGGTCCCTCCAATCAAACTTTCGGCTCATTTAGGTGGACCCATATTCCAGTTTATTTTGAAATTCCCTGTAAATATCAATGGTTTTAAATATTCTATTTTGCTCGACATCGAAATCCGGGATATCATAAGTTATCTGCCGATTATTTGTTTTAATTTCTCAAGATATTTCAGTGAAACCTCGGAAAAGCTCAAAAATTTCTGTGGCCACCCTCTGTAAAACGGTATATACTTATGAAAATATTGGTGTCCTTAATGGTCCCCTTTAATGGTGTCCTTAATGGTGTCCCAATAAGAAGTGAAACACAATCACAAACGAACACAAATTTTCTCTTGATTTTGGTATAGTTTGCGGTAAAGTCAGCGCAGAAAATAATGAAGAGAAAGAGAAAACTCAGAGTCAGCCGAAGGCTGGGTCATTTTGTGTTTTACTTCCCGCATTAACCAAACTTATGTGTTGAGTTTTCTTTCTTTGTATTAAAATATAACCAAGCGTTCGCTGTGTCCTTTTCCAACTTTAATACTTGTTCATTTTGATGTAATATTTGTTTACAAATAAACATTAATGTACTATTTTCTTCGTTTGTTTCAGGTAAGATAATTTATCTTAATTCGAACAACAATCCACCATTGCTAAAAGAGGTGAGTAATTGTCCATTAAAACACAATCCACGCGCTGCCAAAGAGAACGCATCCGAAGTGCACTGTCAAGAAAAGAGCCTTACATCACCGAGAATCAATCCGTTTTCATAACCCATTCCGTTTTTTAATCCGCGTAATTCTCGGTGTTTGTCAACGCTCTGACGATGACGGGTCATTCCGAAAAGCGATGGACTCGCGAACGCAATCCCGGCAATTTTCCGGATCAGAGGCGTTTCTGCAGCGAGACAAATCCGGAGCGGTTTCGATTTTGTTCCGATGACGTTCCGTTTGAGTGTCAGGGTGATTTGACGAGCCGCGCTGTTGTCCGGGGCAGGAAATACACCTCGGCCTCCTCTGACAGTCGATCAGTTTCGTGGTTTCCATCCACGATCGGCAACGGCAACTCGACGGGTTTATCGCCGTTGAGAAGCTGACAGTCGGGTGATTGGGGGCGTGGAGCGAGGCGCGCGCCCATGAAACTGCCATCCACGTCCGCTGCAACGATTGTTGCCAATTTATTGGTGATAAGTAAACACCTCTTTCGATGTTTTTGCGTTCCAGAGTTCCTCGAGTCCCTTTGTAGAAAGAGCAGGGTGTATACAAGTCCGGAAAGTTCGGAAATAGTACTGATTTTTTAAGAGGGGTCCGGAAGTACTGAAAAAGTGCGGAAATTCCGCAAGCGGTTCGGAATTTGTTTCATTTTTTGGTAATTTTTGTCTCAATTTGAGCGAGATTCTCAAATTTTTGAAATTTTTTCGAATTTCGTCAAGTTGAGGTACTGAAAAAGTACTGAATTTCTCTGTTGAGGAGGTACTGAATTTTTTGGGAATGTACTGAAAAAGTACTGTAAACGTACTGATTTTTGGCCAGCCTGTTTCAGTAGACACCCTGAAGAGTTAAACGGTGACATGATTGCCACAGTCAGGGAAAACTGATGGGGAAATCCCGGGAAATGCCTGGGAATTTTAAAAGTCAGGGAAAATGATGGAAGTGGCAAGGAAAAATTATCAAATCCTCTTTATTTGATTTCTAAAATTGCTTGGCGTTATAAGCAACAAATTTTGCCTGAAAATTATGTTTCAATTATACCGCTTTTTAACCATCTGCTGTAACCTCAATTGTCAGGGAATTTGAGCAAAATGCGTTAGGGAAAGCATGGGAATGTCAGGAAAATTTATTTTTTAAATTCTGTGGAAACCCCGCAGTGAGTGCCTGGAGACTCAAAACGCCTTAACTTCCGTGACTATGCAACACGGGCATCTGTGGAGCTCGAATAGTTGTATCCAGGCGTTATAATGTTTGTTCAGTGTTCGTCTCATGGGACAATGACGAAGAATATTTTGCTTGTTAATTAAACGTGATTATGACATTGCCAATTGAACCGATGAGCTGAAGTAGAGTCTCTCTACAGGGAGAGTCAAGAGAAGTCAATTCATGGACGGCATAAACAGTTAAAAAACACACAGTTCAAACGGTTTTCATAATCTTTGACCAACTCGCTCCCTAATTCCTTTCCTTCGATCCCTCTCTCATTCCGTTTATCCCCTGGTCTATACCAGGCTACTATCGGCGAGAATGTATTCGTTTTACTTTTTTCGACACGGTGGAGGCCTAAAATACAGGAACCAATGAGAAATAGATTCCTTGTGTCTTAACTCTCAATATAAATTGATTCTATTGCTTACTAGAGTACATATGTACGTAAAATATGTATTTGACAGTAAAATTGCAAAAGCGCGTATCTCGATTGTGTTGTTTTAAAATCTTATTTCATATTGTTGGAAGGAGACCGATTCATCATCACGGCTTGGAATATTCTCAGAGTATCTTTCAAGCAGAAAAGACAAATCATCAAAGTTTTCATGAAACAACATTTTGTAATATTTCTAAAAAATCTCTTAAAATTCTCTAATGTTCACTAAAATTGTTTTTAAAAGTCGAGACCCCTTTGTAGGGCAAGGCGAACTCCTACGGACCTCTCCCCCCGGATAACACATCTGACACCCAGCAATCATGTGAAATCCCGCGCCCTTGTAAAAGCATTTGACCAAACAATTTAATATATGTAGACCAACACTCGTTCTTCACCGACCAAGAGCATTGTCTCCTGCGAAAGATCAAACTGAATCTCGGACGGGCATGAAGCCAATGCTGGGTAAATTACAATGGCAAATCCCTGTCAAATGACAAGCGTGGTAGGGTTCGGAATACGTCGTAAATACCAACGCCTTTGCAATTCATGCCCAGATTCGTGTTTGTTCGTATAGAGTTGTGTGCTATCATTTTGAGAGGCCGCAGAAAGCCAATACTTTAGTGTTCCTTCTGATTGTGAGCTCAAAACGCTGGGGTTGTAGAAATCCAGAGTGAGGCCGATTTCGGACCTCAAGGGAAGTCGATCCTGGTCCCTTACTGAAATACTGACGGGCTGATTATTAAAACTAATAGAGTAAGGGATGGAGAAAAAGTTCAAGAGGAAATTTAGCGCTCCTATTGGTCGAAGTGGGTATTTGTCATAGACTAAGAGGTAAAATGATGGACTAATTGTAGGAATTCTTGTACGTTGTTGTCAGCAAGTCTACTACTTATCTCCTTTGTCGATGGCAACTAACCGCTTCCACCAATAAGATCGCTCCGTTTTTCCGTCGTGCTCTTTGTCTATTGCTAAGTCCACCAAATTCAGTAATCACCACGCATAGCCAGCATCCAGCGCGATCGGACGACCGTGCCAAGCCGCCTATTTTCTTGGCCTTGCGTTTGAGTCTCCAGGAAATTGACTTCGAAGTGAAGCACAGGGAGTGTGTAGACATTCTGTAAGCGCCGTTTCTCAGTGTGTGATCGCTTTAAAGCAACCTTCACCCTTCCAACACTTATGCGGGCTGATTATTGAAATCGATGGACAAAGTGATAGACAAAGGAGACCAAGAAACGATTGAGCGACCACATTCGCGAATGCGGGTGGTTACAAAAGGACACAGGAGGGAAGTAATAGACTATACAACGGCAACTCTCTAAATACCCTATAGTTAGACTTTCATTTTCCCCCTTGGTTTGTAACAACCACCCCATTTAACCAATAGGATTGCTCCATTTTGCCGTTGTTTCTTAGTCTATAGCCTTCAACGATCAGCCCAATGTGGGGTGATCACCGAACATGAAAGGCAATATGATATAGAATTGATTGATTCGGGCGGTGGTTGTAGACTAAGGAGAAATATGATGAACTGAAGATGATGGGTCTCTAGAGCAATGGAATAAAAACACATTGGATCTAGAGTCGAGACTCTTAAAAACATCGACAAGAAAAGATACTCTTGATTCAATCAGATCTAAGCTTAAATCAAGAACCAAGCCTCTTAATTTGAGCGGATTTCTTTTTGATGTAAGCTTAAATCTGATTGAATCGAGAGTCCTTTTTCTTGTCAATGTTTCCAAGAGTCTGGACTCTAGATCCAATGTGTTTTTTTTTTTTTCCCAGTGAGGGTTGCTGTTAGTTCGTCCATTACTTCCCTCCTTTGCCCATTGCAACTACCTGCTTTCGCCAATCTGATCGCTCCATTGTCTCTTGGTCTTCTTTGTCTATTGCTTCGTCTATCAATTTCAATAATCAGCCCGCTTTTTCTTTTTTGCATCCGCGATATTTGTCGCTCGGTGGAGACAACTCCGATTTGACAACGTGACGACCCTCGACGAAATTGATAGACGACGAGCGGGAGCGGAGGTGGAATCGATCAACGATCGCCGATCGACGTCCGACCTGACGATGAGCGATCACAAAGCCACCGAAGCGCGCACAATCGGGCGCGGAGATATTGGGTGCCGGATATTGGATTTCGGCTCCTACGAAAGTGAGTGTCAATATTTGCTCGACGCGGGGCGGACAAGCGTCGAGACGACGGAATCGACGGCGACGGCGATGACGTTGCGCGCGTCGATGACGGAGCCGTGAAATGCGTCCCATGCTCACTTTCTCGCTTGACGGTTCCGACGTCCCACCGGATTGGAATATCTAAAAGCGCAAATCTCCGAGAGCCCAAAAAACCAGAGACGCAAAAACGGTAGGCAGTTAGCGTGGAAACGCACAAATCGAAAGCGCAAAAATGCACAAACCAAAAACGCAAAAATGCACAGATCGGAAGCGCAAAAATGCACAGACTGAAAGCGCAAAAATGCACAGACCAAAAGCGCAAAAATTTCGCACAAACCGAAAACGCGAAAATGCACGGACCGAGAACGCAATAATGCACAAACCGGATTAGACTATCTGAAAGCGCGAAAAACCAGAAACGTAAAATCAGCATAAGCGGTTAGTGCCAAAATGCACAAACCGAAAGCGCAATAATGCACACACCCAAAGCGCAAAACTTCACAAAACGAAAGCGCAAATTTTAAACACGTGTAGTCGTCCAATGGTGCAAAAATGGAAATCAACCTAGCCTAACCTTGCGTTAGGTCAGGGTAGACCAGTTGACCCAGGGTGGCAAAATTTCATGAAAAAAAATCTTTTAATTTCTCGTGAAATATTTCATGAAATTTCAGAAATTTAGGTAAGATATTGAAAAATACCGGCTCCCTTTTATGTTTCGATTTAAAAATTGTGATTTTCTTCTATTTTTGTGTGCTTGAGTGCGGTTTGAATACTCTAGCCCCTGAAATATGCAATATTTCACAGCCTCGTGAAATTCCATGAAATATTTAACTGCAATTTCCAATCTTTCATTTCTTCGCCTTTAAACCTGCACCCCGACAAAGGGAAAAAGCTCAGAGCCTAGAGGCAAAGTTTTCAAGAAAATGTGTTCAGTCAAATTCAGTGAAAAATTTCAAGAATGCACACTGAAAAAAATGGTCACGCAGCGAGAGTCTATGCTGATTGGAAAATCCAAGGTATGAACTGCTCGTACATACGGTCTAGCTTTCACGACTAGAGCAGAGATGTGCCGTAAACATGTCCTGTATGGAAAAGCATGTGTATGAACTTACCATTCATACGATATGGACGCTGGGTCTATACGGTACAGACGCTCGGTCCATACGGTTTGGACTCAGGGTACATATTCTTCGTATGTAATATTTGTTCATACTAAAATGGATTCTATATCTATTCATAGGTTGGCATCAAATTTACACAGTCTGTATGTAGCCCCGACCCATAATGTATACAGCGTGAGTACATAAACTTTTTTCAGTGTAGAGAAAAGCTCCAGACACTTTGGCAGGTCAAGGTGAAGTTGCAAAGGAATCCACATCAAATTGCTTTTGAAGCCCACAATTTCGAATCAACGTTATTGAGACGTGTTATTCTCGGTCACAGAGAAAAAGAAGGAGGTAATGGCTTTTTATAGTTTGAGAGTCACACTACAGACATATTAAACCAGAAATAAGGCTCTCTATTCCCGCCCACCACAACCCCGTCTCAGGAACGAACGCCATGATTCGAATTTTCAGCAGTCATCAAGACCGTCCGTCGCGCCGAACGTAGAAATCGATAAGTGTTCGCACTCACGACATTACACAACCCGATTTCCGGTAATCAAAGAAGTTCCTTCTTCCCATGCCACCGCCGCCGCCACTAACGGGAAGGAGTAGAGCCCACGTCGTTTTCATACGCGCGCGATCGTTCACACCTCACCTCCCGATTCGGAACGTAATCGATCGATTTCTTCGATAGATCCCGCGTCAATCAAGCGTGATATTCTGATTCGATTTGTCGGTGCGATGTCTCGATTACTTCGATAGATTTCCTATCAATCAAGGGTGTTATTCTAATTCGATTCGTTGGAGCCGCGCGGGCGCATTCCTGATTTCGGGTGTGCCGAATCTGCGCGCACGGTGATCTATGAGATCGATTTAACTTTCGTTTCCCATCAGGCGCGGCGCAGGCCCATGCGCCGAACCGCATATGTAGATGCCACATCACACTGTGGGGAAATTAGCCCAAGCTATACGGATAGAAATTCAGCCGTGCTAAGGAAAAACACCGTATGAGCCTTCAGACGTTGCCAAGTTTCCTCCGATAAAAACCGAATTTATTGGGAAAATTGCGAATATTATTTTCCAAAATTTTCAGACAATTTCGTACGCAATTTTATCTAAAGTATCTGAAAATTTCAAGGAAAAATATGCAGGAATTTTGTCGAAAACATACTTCGGAGACTCAAGTGCAAAACTTAACTGGACGACCTGCGCTTTTGGAAATTGAACCGATTTTTTTCCAAATCACGTAAGCGCCAATCTCTATTTTGGTGGTGGAGGGGTTGTTTTTTCTTTGTGTTCTCTGGTACAATCAATCATGTCTGATTTTTAAATAGCCTCCTAAAAGGACATACATTTTTTGGAATTCGAAGATTGTCAACAAAGCTAATAAAACGGGTTTCCTTGTTTTTCTCGCATTCGCAATTTTGGCGCTTACGTGATTTGGAAAATAACCGGTTCAGTGCACAATTTTGGATGTCCTTGGCCCGTTCCCTAGGATTTATCCTCGTCACTCTTCCGCTGTAACCTAGAGTCCCTTCATACTGAGAGTATCCATATTGCACAAGCCAAATGCCTCGGCGGCGCGGCGCGCAGTGGCACTCTACAGCGCGTCGGGCAACCAGCGTGACACGCGCCTACAAACCTAACATGGATACTTCACGCATTGCGCAATGCGTGAAGTATCCCTGTTAGGTTTGAAGGCGCCAGCGCTCGTTTCGTGCTGCCAGCACGCAGCGTGGTGCGCCGGTGCAGAGAAACCAAGTAAAGTAAAATGCCTTCAATTTTTGCGTATGCAACACGGACATCCGCGAAGCTCGAATAGTTGCTTCAAGGCGTTATTATCGATGTCGTCTTGCGTCTGCTCGTTAAGATACTTATCGAGAGTACATTCCCATTTTACTGAGAGTAAAGACAATCCGAATCCATTTCTGATTGGTTCCCGTATTTTAAGCCTCCACGATGTCACAAGCGGGAATAAAGACTACATTTTCACCAATAGAGAATTTGCAGGTGTCTGTTTGATCAATTTCGTGTTTAAGTGGAAACTACTGAGTAAACAGGACACGAAGATAACCTTGGTTGCTGAATTGAACAACTATTAAAGAAGATATGACAAAATTATCTAATCTGCTAAAATACATGTGTTTAAATGGGAAATGCCACCAGATGACGTCACTAGGCGGTGCATTTTCTCACTTTCAAATCTGTTTTTATACTATTTCCCATATCAGAAAAAAATAATCAAAAATACTGTAAAATCAGCTCTTTAAGCACTTTCAGATGAAACAATAAAAAATTTGCATGCAAATTCTCCATTGCAAGATTATAAACTTGAACGGACCGGGGAGCTAGGGGCACGGCAAGGAATAAACGGAATGAGAGAGGGAACGGAGACAGAAATTCGGGAATGGGTTGATCAAATATTACAAAAAACGTTCGATTTGTGTAATCTTTATTACCGTTTGTGACCAAGGTGGCATGAAACGTAAGAAAGAAATGAAAGATTGAAAATTTCAGTAAATTATTTCATGAAATTTCACGAGGCTGTAAAATATTTCATATTTCTCAGGGGCTAGAGTATGCAACCCACACCCAAACACACACAAATAGAAGAAAGTCAAAATTTTTGCATTTTGCGAAACATGAAAAGGAAACGGTATTTTTCAATATCTTTCATAAACTTCTAAATTATCATGAAATATTTCACCTGAAATTTCAAAATTTTATTTTGCATGAAATTTTGCCACCCTGTTTGTGACATCCATGAGCCGCGTTGTCTCAAATCTCCGTTTAAAGGGACCCCACTGTAACCGGGCGAACGGCGGACGCCGATTGGCGGAGAAACGAACTCACCCAAGGTCACCTCCACGCTCCGGTGCAGCGCCCGGCGACTTACGGTCCTATGAACCGTGAAATGATCACCGCTCCCGCTCCAAGCAAAAGTGAGGAGCAAAAACAAACGTTCGCCTCGCACCGGAGAACGCCCTGCCACGATGCACTCCGGGACGCACCCGACTTACGCAATTAAGTCAAGGTCAGGGAGATCCACCGGTCAACGGCTGCATCGCGGAACTGACGTGTGGAACGAGTAGGTTCAGGGAGAAATGGACATCGTTGCAAGATAGTGCTCAAAACACCATATCCCCTTTTTAAACGCTTGTAACATATTGCGTAACCTGGCAACCTCGGAAATGGATAATGAATGACTGCCGACGAGTTTGACACGGACCTGCTGTGCTGTGCTGACGACTTGCATCGAGAAGATGAGTAGTTGTGTACGTGTAATTTCTTGTGATAGTAATAGTGATAGTAAAGTGGAAAGTCTACCGAGGGTATTCGACTGGTACCCTCGGAAATGAAATGGAATATTTGATATCTTCATGAGATCAAGGTTTGAATCAGGCTATTCTACGTGATTTAACATCAGGTTGGAAGATTTCCAGAGTTGATGTCTCGGTTCACCGTCCTACTCTTGCCTTACGTTTTCACTCAATTTGTATCGATTATGGTTCTGCCTCAAAACCGCAACCGTTTCCTCTTAAGGTTAAAATCCCCCAAATTTGAGGAACAGTAATTTTTTTTTCAATATTGATGTGTAGCGAGAGAGTAATACGGGGGACCTCTACTAAAAAAATCAGACTAACTAACGGCAACTCACGAGAGACTGTTTAGTTAGTCCACCATTTGCCCCTTTATCTATAAAAACCACCCAAATTAACCAACAGGATCGCTCCATATTCATTATGTCCTCTTTGTCTATAGCTTTGTCCATCAATTTCAACAATCAGCCCGCTAAAAGACATTTTGATTAGATTTTAAGGGAACGACGTCATCAGGAGTGCTTCAAAATTTTGGCCCAGTACAGCTCAGCATACCCTGTGCATTCCGCTGAAAATCCTCGAATGGGTCGAGGATGCTAAACGCTTCGATATCTGACTGAAACGAGTTCTATAACGGGCCGTTCTGCGTTCGCCGATGATGATGACGCTAGCGAAGAAGAGAAAATAAAACGCCGAGGAAGAGGGAATGGACTTGCCGAGAGAGTGAAACACAGGAGAGGAGAGAGGCTGCGGCGAGGAAGGAGTTTCTGGGTATTAGGTATAGGTCATCGCTCTTGACTGGGCAGCTCATCCGCTGACGAACTCGCGAAGTGAATGCGATGCGCGTGGAGCTGCGCGCAAACAGACCAGCAGACGAGCACCGGCCAACGAATGTGCCGTGCAATTTGCTGTGCCGGTGCCGGTATGCGGCCGTCTTGAGGATGATCTGCGGGGAACATTTAAATCTCGCCAAATTTCTACCGATAAATGGATCGCATTTTAGCAAAAAGGAACCAGCGTGGTTACAGTGTTGTAAAAATGTTGCGTCGTCGTAATTATCTAAAAAATCTCCCAGAGTAGCAAATAGTTTTGGCTTCCCACCAAAAAGTACTTGATATTACACTGGAAAAAAACCACATTGGATCTAGAGTCCAGACTCTTGAAAACATTGACAAGAAATAATACTCTTGATTCAATCAGATGTTTGCTTAAATCAAAAAGGAAATCCGCTCAAATTAAGAGGCTTGGTTCTTGATTTAAGCTAAAATCCGGTTGAATCAAGAGTATTTTTTCTTTTCGATGTTTTTAAGAGTCTGGACTCTAGATCCAATGTGTTTTTTTCCAGTGTACAGGAAAATAATTGTGTACATTTTAATACTTTACATTTATATTGATTATATTTTTAAAAGAAATGTAGAAATTGCACAATTTTGAGAGCACTGTAATCGCGTGGGTTCTTTTTCGCTAAATGCGATTCACATTGTGAAGTTTCAAAAAAAGTAGGAAGATTCTCCCTTGAAATTTTGAGGTGCAGTAGGTGATAACGCGTGAATATTTCCCCGGAAAATTACAATGAAAACATTTCAATGGCATAAGTGCGAAACCTTCGTAACTCAGTTACGATGTTTCAAAATTTCTGCAATTATTTGATTTTTTCAAAGGGTAACAAACCATCCTCGCAGATTGAAATTCAGACAGGAATTTTGTTAATAGGGAGGAAACTCGAAGCAAGTTTTCACGAAATTACGTGGACTAGTTTTCTGGATAAAGAATAAAAGATGTCAGGAAGTCGCTGCGGTGCTGTAAATGGAGGTACGTGGTTTTGTATTTTGGTCATCAATTCACGATGTTAACGAAAAATTCGTGTTCTATCATTAGAAATGTGAGAACGTCCGATTGTTCATACGCCGTTTATGCCTTACGAGGCAGTGCGGACGGCCACGCCATGCCGCCTATTTTCTTTGCCTTGCGTTTGAGTCTCCGAGAAATACGATTTTTGAAGTGAAGCATGGGGTGGCTCATGATTGGTTACTCATGATGCACATCCGTACGCACCGTGCATACGTTTATCAGTTAAGTTCTCCCTTTTAAAACCTCGCGAAATGAATAAATGAATGAATGAATGAATGAATGAATGAACGAGCGAAGACAAAAAACAATGACCTCTAAACGGTGCCGTACTACTCACGCAGATTGTGTCGCCGGCAAAGACCTTGGACTTAACCCTAATAACTAGAACTGCTCACCTGCATATTTTTAGTCGAACCCGGTGAAGAATAAACGCTCAATTTGTCCTGTTACCAATTTATCATAATTATTATCCAACCTCACACTCAGTCGCATCATCTCACACACGTGATGTAAGCCCGAAGCGGTTTGAAGAGAGACGAGTCGTGTTTTTCCCCGTCAGGAGATTAAAGAATAGAAAAAAAAGGAATGAAGAAACGGGGTTATCGCACGGACAGGATTTTTTTGGGATGCTGCATTTTAATGAGGCGGTTATAGTAAGTGTCTGTCGTTGCTTCTGTCATTTCTTTCCGTTATTCAACCGCTGTGTTGCCGAATTTAATGTCCGATACTACACTTGATTTGCAGAACATGTATACTCGTACGTGCAGGAAAATGGGTCTCGTACTTAGAAGTTTTACTTTAATTTTAGATGGTTGCACGGTACATCAAATTGTAAACCTCGGTTGCATTGTTTGGTTGTGGTGTCTTAAAATCTTCACAGCTAATATATATTTCAGAAAGGAAACTATTCAATTCATTTTCTGAAATTTTTCCGTTTTCAGTATTTTAAAATCATGAAGAGAATTTAGTAAAAGTTTCAATCAATTCCGTTCTTTCACTTCAATTATAATGTCCGAAACTTTAGCAGGGATTCTGAGACACTGCAACCAAGAAATGCCCTTTTTGCACCCAGCGCAGCGCTTCAATCTTTCATTTGAATCAACCAGACGTATTTATGCTGAAAGGAACCATGTTAACCGCAAACCCGATGCACAAAGTTGCTTTTTGCATAAATACGTCCAATTCAAAATAAACACAATGGAAATAGGTCATTCGTCATTGCATTAATAACTTTCTGGTGTTATCTTCGTCGAGCCATTGATTATTTTATGGCTAAAGAAAATGTCCACAGGTATAGAGAGAGTATTGCCATAGTTGTGTCGCTCCCTGATTGATCCATCATTCAAGTTTTTCATGTGGCTTTAAAGGCTGAGAGAGATTTGTATCATGAAGGAAGAAATTATTTATTTTTGCAACAACAACAAAAAGTGTCATTTTCCCCAAAAATACCCATCAAAAGTTTTTGAGCACTTATTTTTGACGCTTGAAATCAGGAAATTCTAATCGCCTGGAACTCTCTCGTTTTGTTTGTTCACTTGGTTTCAAAACTACGGGTTGTTTTTGAAATTTTTGGCCCTGCTTTCCCCGCAAAATAGTGTGGAGCCAACATTATTTTACCAGTAAGTTGGGAATGTAGCCAACGTGCGTTAAAAACTCCAGAAAACTGGAAATCTCAATACTTTCTGCCAACTTACAACTTACAACTTACAACAACATACTTACTGTACAAATTACTGTCCATATGACTTGTGCGTCTACCACTGGAAAAAAAACACATTGGATCTAGAGTCCAGACTCTTGAAAACATCGACAAGAAAAAGTACTCTTGATTCAATCAGAATCTAGTTTGAATCAAGAACCAAGCCTCTTAATTTAAGCGGATTTCGTTTTGATTCTAGCAAAAATCCGATTGAATCAAGAGTATTTTTTCTTGTCAATGTTTTCAAGAGTCTGGACTCTAGATCCAATGTGTTTTTTTTCAGTGACCGAGATCAGTTTATGACTATTATACCTCCTTGTAACGGACATGACAGTTCGGGGCACGTCTTTCAGTGGTTTCTTCTTTTTCGTGCTCAATGTTTTCCTGTATCCGCGGCAACTTTTCCGAGGAGCTGGCAACGGGGGCCGCGGTTTGGCCGGCAGAATCTGGTCAGTCGGTGAATAAATCGTTCCCACAATCCCGAAACCGACGTCGCCACGTGGAGCCGAAACACCTCCTCGACAGCCGGGCGTTTCCGGGGCCTCATCTCAATTCGGCCGCTCCGGATCCTCGGCCGTCGCACAGAGGATCGAGTCAATGGAAGAAGTCTGGCATGAATTTTTTTACTAAAACTTCAAATTCAGATGTTTTTTTCTTCAACTTTTAAAGTTTAAAGGGTGCCGTGTAAAGTCAATTTTACGAGAATACCAATGGAACCATTCCTATGACCGCTACACTGGGGGAAAAAACACATTGGATCTGGAGTCCAAACTCTTGAAAACATTGACAAGAAAAAAATACTCTTGATTCAATCAGATTTTTGCTTAGATCAAAAGGAAATCCGCTCAAATTAAGAGGCTTGGTTCTTGATTTAAGCAAAAATCCGATTGAATCAAGAGTATTTTTTCTTGTCGATGTTTTTAAGAGTCTGGACTCTAGATCCAATGTGTTTCTTTCCGGTGTACGTTTCGTAATAATGGAGTTATGAGCTTTTAAAGTTTCCAAATTTTGTCCGACATCCCCCATCAGACTCGTTCCATTGTGCTGCAAGTTGTGTCGCGGATCACACCCCCTCCCCCCCCCCCCCCACTGGGAGGAAATTTCTGCCGTGCTAAGGAAGAACGCCGTATGAACATTCGAGAACTGCCAAATTTCCCTTGAAGGAACAGGTATTTTTGAAGACATTCGTGCAGCTTTTTCTTTGTAATTTTCAGATGTTTTAGATTAAATTGCGTGAAAAATTGTCTGAAACTTTTGGAAAAAAATATTCACAATTTTCCCCAGTAAATTCAGTTTTTATCGAGGGACACTTGGCAACGTCTAATGTTCATACGGCACTCTTCCTTAGCACGGCAGATTTTGTGTCAGCTTTTGGCCCCTCGCATCGATGTAACGGAATACGGAATATCCTTGAGTGTCCCGCGGATCGAGGATCGTGGACGGTGGACGGTGGATGGTGGACACCGTCCGGTGTCGGTTTCCCTGTTGCGCGTGGCCGATTATCTCACTCGGATGCCGTTACTGAGGCGCAACCGACAGGTGGTCAAATCTTCTTCGTTGCCAATTTTTTTTTATTTTTTATTTTCCTCCCGAGTTTATTGTTTATGGTTTAAAGGCAAGAGAGGTAGCCCTCCGCTCTATCAATTTATGGGGTCTAAAGGGTGTCAACCTCGTCAAAATAAGTTGGGGGGCCTCTCATCATTTATTTCGACCGGTCCCAAGGGTTGGAATTTAGTCATAATTTTTAGTAGCGAATATTTGCGAAATCATGCCCTGATAGATTTGAATGCATTTAAATCAAAAGGGAAAAGTAATCCAAAAAACGCGTTGACGCAACGTTGACGACGATCAAACTGAGTGTTCTGCCACCGCCATGACAGTCACGTGACAAACAGTTGGACAGCGGGTAACTCAACGGAAAACTCATCAGTGTTTTCTCTGTTGCCTATAACGAACGCACCTCATATGCATCTCACGCTGACCAGCGGCCGCACTGTCTTTGGCGCAATGCGTCAAGTATTCCGGCACTCTTGCAGGCGCTAATATGCGTTTTGCACCGACCAGCCCCCACACTGTGTTAGGTGCAATGCGTGAAGTATTCCTGCACTCTTGTAGGTGCTAATATGCTTTCCGTGCCGACCAGCGAACGCACTGTGTTTGGCGCAATGCGTGAAGCATTCCTGCACTCTTGTAGGCTCTTGGTCTTCATACAGTAAATGTATACTGTTTTTGTGCAAGTGCTTTTGTGTTTCTCTCTTCAGATTACTAGGGAAGTGTGGTATCCCTGAAACATTGGCGGATCCAGGAAAGTAGCAATATCGTCTTTTTTCCATTTGAACCTATGAAAATATACCGATTTTTGGAGAGGCTAGGTGCTCCTACAAGAATCGATTATTTAGCATAGGTTTGAATGGAGGAAATCCGGTAATGCCGAATCGCTGGATTCACATCTGCCCTGATGATATATAGGAGAACTATATTGAAACGTATCATCAATGATCATTTTATGGATGAATCCGATTCAATGCAGTGTGTAGTATTCAAAAAAATGTACGATAACGTTAAGTACTCACTACTTACTTTACAAGAGGTACCCATGCATGTGAGATATGACAAGTTGTAGACTGTGCAAGTATTCCTTACCTGCAACAGAAAAATGGCAAATATGTCTCAAAATGATTCACTGGAGGTTAAGTAAAAGTATTCAAATCAAATTGAAGTATTTAGACAATGTTTAGAGCGCAAAATTGAGTTATTGAAAAGCAATCCTAATAACTTATTTTGAGTTTCGCGATCTGAAGTTTTTTCCTTGCTGACAATCAAATTTGTGTGAAAGACATAAGATAAAAAAAAAAAAAAATCGAGGCATAACCCGGTCAAGTCATGAGAAATGCATCAGTGTCAGGAGTCATTCTAACCATTTGCAGGGATTCTCTTAAAAACCCATTTCTTATACTTCACGTAAAGTTCGGCCCACAGGAGGTCACTGTAGCATTCGCTTGGTCGGAGGCCGGCAGGAATAAAACGCTATGCTTAGAAAAACGCCGTATGAAATTCGAGAGTTGTCAAACTTCCTTCAGTAAAATGTTCATCCCTAAAGAAAAGGCCCCCTAATTTGAATAATCCATGCATTTTTCGTGTAGACTAATATGAATTTTGTTTTGCAGTGCAAAGTCACCGTGGTTGTGTCGTTTCAAACCGGTGAAAATGTAAAGCAGGGTTTAGTTATCTTTTATATCCTTGCGTTCAAGTCTCTGATGAAGTCTCCGCTCGTCATTACAATAGACAATAGACATCACAAGTTACGACTTTAAGAATTCTTATACATGTTTCCTAGCCAAAATTTCATGTAGAACACGATTTGCGCAGCAAAAAGTACTAAAATAAACTCCTAACCAAGATGTTAAAAACGATACATATCCTTTGAAAGTTTCAGATACTTTTGATCTCAGCTAGAATATAATTTTTTCAAAAATTGAAATAAAATATTCACGGTCTCTCCTGTAAGTCCATCTTTTGTTTAAGGAAATTTGGCAACGTCTGAAGGCTCATACGGCGTTCTTCACTAGCAATACTCGGCGGTGTCATGCGAACACTTCTCGCGGTAAAGTCCGCCGTCCGACCGGACCCGACCGGCCAAGGTGCGAGCTGCACGCAAGACGCGGCCCCGGGTTCGCGTTCAATTTCGCCCCTGTCATGTTGAGCAAAAGAGCAGTAAGTCCAAACTGGAGTGAGCTGCGAAGCGGATAAGAATATGTGCTAACCACGGCTCACGTTCGGATGGAGTTACTGCTCTTTTCCGTAAACTGGCTCTCGCTTGTCCATCCTCGCCCTCGCGAGATCGCTGATCCCGATTCGTTACTTGGCGTTACTCGACGGATTGTTTATCGCCGCGCAGTGGATCGAGTCGATAGGAGACGTCGGACAAAATTTAGAAACTTTAAAAGCTTATAACTCCGTTTATACGAAACTTTGAGATTTTAAAAGTGGTTCTATTGGTTTCCGCGTGAAATTTTCTACTAGATGCATTCCTTAAAATTTAAAATGTGACTGATTAAACATGGACGTTTGTCAGAAATTTCATGTCCGACCTCTCTCATTGACTCGATCCACTGTGCGTCGCCGCGCGATAAGCTCGCGCTTGTGTATGATTCTCGGACAGCGAGAAGGGCACGTGTTGATTTTCGTGGTCGACTGACGTAGGAAGTAATTGAAAACGGACATCAGACAATTTTGCGAATTTAAGCATTGTGATCCACGTTGTCTCATCAAAGTTTCACGTAGAACACTATCAGCGCAACGAAAATAACTGATATCTCGAACTCACTCCAAGATGATAAAGTTTTCATTCGCCGGCCAGGTTGGCCTAGTGGTCAGCGCGTCTAACTCTAGGTCAATGCATAGGTCAATGAATGTGAGGAAAATTACTGAGGACAAAAAATCACTGCAGACATGGAAAAAAATATAAAAAATAGCACTTGCTATGCGTTCTTTATCAAAATAAGCTGGAATCGTGTTCAAGCATACAACTTTTTTCCTCGACAGCTTTTCTTTGAAACAGTTGGTTGGTCAGATCTTATATGCACTCGTGCATACCTTATTTATTCAACCCTGTACTACACGAACCCGTTACTGTAAATCAGCTTTTTATTCAGCATGCGCCGAAGAAGAAGAGGCAATGAGCGGTGGGTGTGAACACTAATAACGTCGATGCCAAACTTCAAAATAAAACGGTTTGATCCAATGTTGATCCTCACCACTGCCGTGCCAGGAGCAACGCCGTATGAAAATTCAAATGTTGCCCAATTTCCGCGGGTAAAATATTTTTTTCTGAGAATATTTATGAGGCTTTTCCTTTGAAATTTTCACACGCATTATGATGAATTGCGAAAGAGATTCCGTGAAAATTTCAAAGGAAAATAATCGCTCGCTCCTCAGGAATGCTGTATTTTATCGAAATAAATTTGGCAACGTCCCAATATTTGTACGGCGTTTTTCCTCAGAAAACCCAAATAATTTTGTACGATTTTGCAACCGTGGCGGGAGTTGACCGTGATGCAACGAGGTGTTTGATCCGTTCCGTGCGAAGCGCCACTCGTTCGCGGTTCGCGGGATGTGCGCTTTATGGTCGTTCTCAAGAACGAATTAGCAGATGAGCCCTAGTTTGCACGTATTCTTATGTACTCCAAGGCTCATAAAAAATTGACTTGTGCCATTTTGAAAAAGAACTTATTCCTTCATCGCGACGCGCTAGTCGCGAAGAGAACGCCCATGCTGAATTCTTGCCGTTATCGATATAGTCTTTCATGTCAAATGGGTCAAATAATACATATGCGAATTAACGAAAATGCGGTAGATTTCTCACTTAAAAATTTCGGAAAAACCCTCTTATGGCTCAGTCGCAAATTAAGCAAATAATCGCATCAGAAGCGCATAGTGTGCTTTGTGGTATCTCGATTGATTCGCCGTATAAACCTATGGAAAAAGATCGATGAACACCCTTTTTGTAAAGAATCCTTAATAATCGACGCTTTATTACAGCTTCAAATGGGAAAATATCGATGAATCGATCTTTCACGCAGCGCCACTGAATTGCATAGTTTGGACGCCACGCAAAACTCATACGTTGTTTTTGAAAAGAATGGTTCAATTAGACCGCGGATCATTCTGCCGTGCTAAGGAAGAACGCCGTATGAACATTCGAGAGTTGCCAAATTTCCTTTGACAAAATGTATATTGTTGGGGAAAGTTTTGAATGTTTTTCCTAAAAATTTTCTGGAACTTTAGATGAAATTTCGAACAAAATTACCTGAAAAATTAGAAAAAAAATATTCGTAAGTTTACCAGGATATTCATTTTTTTATCGGCGGAAATTCGGCAACACCTGAAGGTTCATACGGTGTTCTTCCTTAGCACGGCAGCATACTCCCCCGCAAGTTTAGCCCCGTACCAACTTTTATCGAGGGGGGAGGGGGGGGGGGGGGGGGGGGGGGGTCGGGCCCCCGATTTGAGAGATTCGCACCTGGAAGATTTTCTCAGCGGCGTCACGCTTGGCTATTGTTTCGGGCCCTTATCGATCATCGCAGCAAATGGTCTCGCTGATAATTGAACGGCTCGCTGGAAAAAAGACGTACGCACCGCCAGTAGTCCGTAGCTGTTAGTGCCTTTTGAGGGCGAGGTGTTTAATTTACTTCAAGACCGAGTGCTTTTAGTGGTCCTTGACTTCAATTCTCTTTTGATTCTTTGACAATGAGGCTTGAGAAACCCGATTGATGGATGATTCTTATGGCGCCGCTAAGAGGAAAAGGTTAAGCACTCCTGGGTGGCGGCTTATCAGCGCAAATTGAGCTTTGTTCCAATGAGAACTCCGATAGCAATTATAAACTGTAATTTTAATTTTTGAGTTTAAACGACACGGAAAAAAATGATGATTACTATAAAAAGTAACAATTTGAACATCATGATGTAAGTTTTCTAATACAAATTTCACAGAGAACACGATTTGTGTTACGACAACTCTTGAAAGTAACTCGTAACAAACAATGATAGGCTCAAATAAATTTATGTAAAATTTAAGCTCCCAAACCCTCCCCAAAAATGTATTTTTGAAACTTTATGTAACTCCTTAATAGAGCGCGGCGTTCAAAATTAAACCTGCGTAGGTACCGATGTTCCTCTGAATTTTCATATGAATTCTGTCATAATCGTTAAAAAACTATTTTTCCTCTCAAATTTTATGAAAGGGGGAGGCTTTGGATCTGCGGCAAGTGGTTCTAGGAGAAAACATTACTCCCTTAGAGGTTTTATTTGCACCCAAGCAACCACTCAGAAAGGGCGCCTACCGAATGTCTACAAACTCCCCGTGCTTCACTTTCGAAGTTATATTTCCTGGAGACTCAAACGCGAGGCAAAGAAAATAAAGGAAAATGCATTAATTTAAAAATAAGTTGATACTAAGATTTTGACGGCAAACCGTCACTCTTTTCTCCAGCGCTTTGTCTATCAATTGGACGTATTTCTGTCAAACGGAACTATGTGTATTAAGACGTGAGCCCTGAAACCCATAAGAATATATGCATAACAGGGCTCACGTCATAATGCACATAGTTCTGTTTGATAGAAATACGTCCAATTTATATAATCAGCCGCCGACGCACACCGCCTCGATTCATTCAAGCACTTATCGCCGAACCAAAATATTATCCGAAGAAGTCTTTCCTCTCGATCTACCGCTCTGTCTATCAATTCCAGTAATAAGCCCGCTGACGCACACACCTTCGATTGATTCTAGCACTTATCGTCAAAGCACATACTACCCAAAAAAACCATCTCCGTCGGAGGGATCTACAGTTATTCTCCTAACTGCTTTTCGCCGCTCACGGAGATCTCGACACGTGAGCGCGTCCGCGAATCCTATTTGCAATTTTGACGAGCGGCTCTTCTCGCGCTACTGACCCTCCCCAATAATTCTGATATTCTACGGCAGTGCCACCATACTAAGGAAAAACACCGTGCAAACATCAAAATGTTGCCAAATTTTCCTTTCTGAAACATTCGTTTTTTTAGGAAATTTATGAATATGCTTCATTTAAATTTTCAGATTCTATAGGTAACATTGCGAGAGTAATTCTTTAAAAAATGGAAATGTTGCATGTGTGAGGAATTCACGATTTGATTATCGATTCTCGTGTAAACATTCGCGAGATTCACGATGGTGCCACTGGTTTTCTCTGAAATCAACTCCCAAGCTCAAAAAAATCTCCAAGTTGAGGCCAAAATGGAGGGAATATCCCACGCTATCCCGAGAGTCCACCTCTTTATGAAGACAAACTCTCCGTGCAAAGATAGGGAGCAAATACATTGACAGGGTTGCCGTAATTTCTGTTTTAGAGTCCCCAAATAAAGTGGTAGCCCTGTCAATGTATTGCTCCCTACCTTTGCATGGAGAGTTTGTCTTGATGTAGAGGTGGACTCTCAGGATAGCGTGGGATATCCCCTCCATTTTGGCCTCAACTTGAGAGCTTTTTTTGAGCTTGGGAGTTGATTTCAGAGAAAACCAGTGGCACCATCGTGAATCTCGCGAACTTTTACACGAGAATCAATAATCAAATTGCAAATTCCTCACACATGCAACATCTCCATCGGGAGAAAAATTTCCACCAGTTGCCTCGGAAATTTGTATTATTTTCAGAAGAATTTTTCAACGTCCGAATGCTCATACGCTGTTTTTCCTGAGCATGGCAGAGGAGGAGCAGACAGGAGCCGGACAGGTAGTTGGCGCGTAAAAAAGGGGGCGGGCGCTCTCGGTATGGGCAAAAACCAACAGTAGCGAGTGGTGAGCCGGCTAATTGGGGGTCTCCGTTAGCCGGTAATTACCCGATGCTTCGCCGTTTAATCAGGGTTAGGATGAGGCGCAGACGCCGCCCGGATCCGTGTGTGCGTTTAGCTCTTCATCATTTCGGCCTCCTACAATTTGTCCGAGATGGCGCGAGTGGTATTATCCACGGTGCTCGGGTTTTAACACTGTTGCTCAGTTTACTGAATTATCAGCGGGGGAAAGAGCTTAGTTGTGGAATAGGGTATCTTTATAGGGTATTCCTCGGCCAATTTTCCCGAATCCCGTAATCCTGTGGCCGTGGTCTTATCACGGATGGTATGTAGAGAATTGGCTACATTTTTCGAACCGAAATACAGTGATTTCTCTCTGTAACGAGAACTCAAGGGATTGGCCTATTTCCGCGATACAGAGAGATTCTCGTCATGCACGGAGAAAAAAACTTCGTGCGTGGGACCCGAAGTTTAGGTCATATGGATCTCTGAAGCTTTTGGATTGAGCATGTGAACTTCGGTTTTCACATCCGAAAAACTTCGGTTCTCACATCTGAAGTACTTCAGATGTGTGATCCGAACCACGACAGCTAGACCTAAAGTGTTCAGATTCTCAATCCGAAAACTTCAGAGATCCATTTGACCTAAACTTCGGGTCCCTCGCACGAGGTTTTTTTCTCCGTGTAACGATAGTCGATATTCAATGTAGGAAGTTCAAGGGACCGACCGATTTCCTCGTTACGGAGAGATTCCCGTTATAATGATATTCGTAACAGAAAGAAAGTACTGTTTGAAGAATTTTCTAAGAAGTCTGCGTTTTTTCATTTTTTCTCGAATCTTGTCTTTTAGCCAAGTTATGAAAAAGCACAGGCAAAAGTCAAGGGGAAGGAAAGTAATAAATGCTGTATGTACTATCGCCGAATTTAGTTTCACGCATAGGCCGCTCCAAATCAAATGTAAACTGTGCGACGAGGCGCAGCGCGGCGTGGCGCGTTTCGGAGATATCGGGTGCTGACTGGGCCTATCTCATCTCATGCCAACGAGGAAAACGGAGGCACATGAACAATTGACAAATCTGCTACTTTTTCAAGAAAATATCCCTCAGACAAGCATCTATAGGTGCAAACCCATAATTGACAGCGCAACACCGCGGTCACTCGAAAATAGAGCTAAAATTTCATGAGGTGCAACTGATTTTTTTCTTCTAGACACCGCCGTGCCGGCAGGTTACATGGAGTTCTTTGGGACAAAGGCGTATGCGCGCATCCGCCCTTTTTCCGGAGAACGCGTTTTCTGAAACTGGATTCTTCCTAGTTTCAGGAAATATACATAGTGTATTAAAAAGTCGTGCCCCCCCCC
>NW_017547239.1:845004-871475 GCF_001854935.1 Bemisia tabaci
TTGCGAGTTTAATTTTTTTACTTTGACTCCCCTCCCCCTCCCTCCGTGATCGTCCGATTTCAAAATGCGTCAGTGTTTTAGACTCGGGAGGAGATCCTCTCTCAACTTTGAAAATATTTCGAAGATCAGGCCAAGGTTGAAACGGACAATTTGGAATGAGGTCCTTTCTTCCTTGCTCTAGTCACAAGAACAAGAGGCAAGTGAGAATGGGAATCGATGCGCGATATGTCATTACGAATCTTTGTTTACATTCCAAAGAGCCAAAAACGTGAATTCTCACGGTGAATGAGTGAAAATGTCTGTGTGTGTTTCATGTGCGTCTGTGTTAGTGACTACGCGCTCACAAAGGAACCAGTGCGTCTTCATGAGAGCGTTATCAGGCAACGCGCCGCGCCGCGCCGTCGCTAAATAGTCACCAGAGACTCTGCGTGAAACTAAATTCGGCGATAGTACACTGCGAAAAAAACTTCGGTAATTTGAACCGTATGTACGGTGTTCAATATCGGCCGTATCGTTCAGTTCATGCGACCGCACTCTCGGTTCTGGGAACCGTATTCTCGGTTAATACAACCGAGCATTCAAACCGAACAGAACTAACGAAAAAGCTCGATTGCATGAACGAAGGATACGTTGCTCAGAACGAAGAGAGCGGTCGCATGAACCGAACACTACGGCCGATATTGAACACTGTACATTCGGTTCATATGACCGAACTTTTATTCTCAGTGTACATCAAGTAATAGTTGAATGACTTGGTAGACATTTTATACAATTAGGGTCTCAAGCACAGGCATTGCCCATTACATTGTTACCACCGTTGTGAAAGAACACAGCCCGAGCGGTGGGAAACAAAGTGCCGGCCGTCATGCGGACTTCATTTCGGACGGTCGTCCAAGTCCATCTTGGCGATAACAACTTTCTTCCGTGTTCCGCACCGCCACTGGACGGCTTCTACCTCTGCGGCTTGCAAGTTAAGGACCAGACCGCAGGCCTAACCAGTAACCAGTAATCATTTGAAATGGCATCGGAGCAAGGTTGCCATCGACTAGCAACCGGATTGTTGAAATCGATAGGCAAAGCAATAGACAAATAGGACATAATGAGTATGGAGCGATCCTATTGGTTAATTTGAGTGGTTCTTATAGGCTGAGGGGGTAAATGATGGACTAACTGGACTGAGTTAAGCAGAAAGGAACCAACCCACATTTTGGAAAAAATTGAGTTATGAGTGGTTTTGAACTCAACCACTGCTCTACTATCTATCGCCAAAAATTCAAAGTTTTTGTTGGAGCAAATTTTGCAGAAATAGAACTTGAAGTTTATCTTTTACATTGAGTCTTATGCATGAGCCAAACTTTAAACCTCTTTTTCTCGGTTCGATCCCGATGTGGCTTGGTTCCTTTCTGTTTAACTCCGTCCAACTAAAGGGTCCCTCGCGAGTGCCGTTAGTTAGTCTATTGCCTATCTATTTTGTCCATTGCAATTAACCGCTTCCACCAATAGGATCCCTTCTTATACTTTCTGTCTTCTTTGTCTATAACTTTGTCTATCTATTTCAACTATCGAGTTTTCTTCATCCTTCAGCTGATCTTTTGACGCTTAGTCAAAATTTTCAAGTCACGACCAACTTCGATTTAAACCCCTTTCAGGAGCACCGTGTCAGGGAATGAACTCCTGAAAATCAGGGAATGAGCAATGAGCATGGGCAAGAATTCCAGGCATCATGGTGCAGGAAAACTTGGAAAATCCAGAAAATCGCTCGCCCTTTGCTTGAAGCAGATGACATTCCCAAGGCAAATGAGTTTGCTCATTAATTTTGAATTCTTGCATTTTTGAAAACTGCACTCCTGCGTTTCGTCCACGAAGCCCTTTAATTGAAGGAAAGTGAGATACTTTTTGCAGCTTAATTGTCGTTTTTAATCATCATGTCTCTTGAAGTTGTGAATTTTGCCTGCAAAATTGCGTTTGGCAACGGTGGCTTCGCTTTACTGATTACCCGTCGTGTTATACTCATTATTTCTCCATCCGTCGATGTTTCATCACTTCGCGAGCTCGCGTAAATTTGTGCGTAGTCATTTTCCTCTCGTTCAAGTTCAAGGTTGTACTTTTGTGTGTTAACTTTTTAGGTTAATGACTGTTAACGCCCTAGTTTGATGTTTACCTCCTCCAAAAAGGGAAAGAAAAAAAAGCGGTACCATAGCAAAACTGTAAAATAGCAAAGAAGTAATTGCCTCGAATCCGCGACTGTGTCTGCTTATTAGAGCAGTTCTTCTGAGATCAAAATCGGAATTTCGAGGGTGAAATGTTCTGGGGCAAACCCTCTCTATAGCACTCGCTTTTGAAAAAGCAAGTTAGAGCACAAATAGTTGTGTCAATATTTTCAAAATTTTCAGCATATTCGATGAGCTCTGAAGTATATTTAAAGTGTAGATATCAAGAATAACATTCTTCAATATTGAAAGGGATTTTTCTCCGCAGTTTTTAAAGTATCAAATTATTTATTTATTTTCATGAAACTTTGCCCCGAAAAATACATTTACTGAAAAATTGACATTTTTGTTTGTTTGAAGTAAAAAATAAAAGTTAATCAACTTGAGCCATGCCATGCAAGCTTGAAAAAATTAAGATTGAAAATATTGAATGTCACATGGGTAACTCAATGATATAAAATCATAAGAGTAATGCATAACGCATAACGTCTGAAGCTTTTCGAGGTATCAGGCCGGAAAGCAGCCAGGGAGTCTCCTAGTCAGTAATGAAAAAAAATAAATTAAAGTAAATCTCATGACAAATCTTTTCAAACAACAACAACATTTCAACATTTCTTTCTTCAACATATTTTTCTTTCGGAACAATTCGATACACATCGTAAGCTCTATTTTCCGAATAAATATGAAAACGTTTTCATTTTTATTTCGCTCACTATTTAGTATTGGTCGACATGAATGAAATAAAATAAACTGCAACAGATAGTGCCTATAACATTTCAGAAACAAATAATCTCAATTGTGGGAATTTTTAAGGACCCTCGGTATTTATTTCAAGGTCAATGTTGGATGTTCATCGGACCGGCTTACAAATAACATGCATCTTAAGGTATGAACATTCATCATTCATCCTATCGATCCCGTTTCTTTCTATGATTTTGAACAATGCCTCGCACGAGTATGTACAAGATAAAACACAAAATAAACGTGGGTACTTTTAACCTACGTGCACGATTCTTGCGTGATGATATTCCAGGCAGATGCCACACTGTAAGGAAAACTAATCTGTGTGCATTCAAATGTTGCGAAATATCTTTTGATACAATGAAAATTTTCTGGAACACTTTATAATATTTTTTCCTCAAAATTTCAGAGAATTTGCTGAGAGATTTTTGCGTAATTTACTCTACAGTGCCCACAAATTTTAAGGAAAATTATTGACGACTTTTCTAGAAAAATACGTATTTTATCGGGAGTAATTTGACAACTATAGAATGCACACACGGTGCTCCTTCTAAGCACAGCAGTATTTACCCTCCATGCGCGGGACCTCTGTAATTATTTCCCGTGTAAGGTGTCCAAAGTGCTTGTTGTAGGAGTTATTACCCGATTCCGACGGATAATGAAAGAGTCTAAATGTATAGGTATGTGGCCCCCGGAGGTCTGTAAATTGAAAATTAGATCCGCAGCCCAATTGCCGGAATCTCTCCTAGATCCTACTGAAACCTATAATTTCACGCGTTTGTGGGCATTTTTTTAATCGAAATCATTTTCGAAGGAATCCGGTGGTCTGTGTGCCCAGCGGACTTTCGACGACGCAAGATCTGCGTTCCCAAGTGCTTCCAAAGAATCATTCTTAGAGAACATTGCATTCCTGAATGAACTTTTTCGTACGTTGAAAATGAATCGTGTGTCTACATGGTATTGAATCGTAAAAGTTTAATTCAGACTATTCTAAATTCCTTTATTTCATACGAGAGAAAAAAAAAAAAAACTTTGATCTTGGTTTTTCTTGCAAAATAATGTGGATCCAGTACATTACCACTTTGTTTCATTTCTTTCACTTAACTCAAATTAGAAGGCCAACAAAAAAAAGAGAATCAACAGCTAGCGCTTTCCTAATACCTTCGGAAATTTTTTTAAGAATGTAAAAGAGAGATAAAACTCTGTTTTTCCTCTTTTCAACATCAGCTGATGATACTGTGCCGTAGAAAATAAGATAGGATAGACTGCTGTATTTTCGACTGAGGAACTCTAAAATATTAGAATTTTTCCATGGTAAAAAATGTAAACATTAGTACGCAGCACTGCCAAAAAGAGATTTGAACTAAATTTTAAACTTTCAGTGGAGGGTTGTCTCATCATAGGTTTCCTTTACGCCTTATCTGAACGAAATCCCAGAGTTTCCCCTGAAAGGGACACTTTTTGACAGGTTCTTTGAGGATGCTAGAACCGAAATACGCGAATTGTACGTTGATGAGTGGATTTCAAACTTTTCGACGCGCTTATCGTATTTTACCTTCCAAAAGTATTGTTCTTTTATCTGTATCTCTTGTGTGGAACGGGCACATCAGCAGCTGGTAGAATCCTTTCAGGAGGCAGATCCAGTAATTTGGCAACAGCGGTTTTCCTCCATTTAAACCCGTGCTAAAGGATCGATTCTTGTCGCAGCCTCTGGCCCCTCCAAAAATCGATACATTTCCATAAGCTCAAATGGAGAAAAGACAACGTCGCCAATTTGCTGGATCTATACCATTGATCCTTTCGCCTGCCGATACCCACTTTTAGACCGATAGAGAAACGAATGTCTCATGCATCTCATTGTGAAGGGATGCTGATTTCATACTCAACAATCAGATGGTGACGTCATGGACGAGACCGCGAAAGACAATCGAGCTTTGAACGGGCGAACGAGGGAAAATCGATGCTCGGGCTTTTCGAGAATTGCGACATGCATGATTATGTACGAAAATCGGAGCGGTCTGCCTCTGCGCGCTTGCGTCGGTGGCGACTTTCATGTGTGGTCACGCTCCGCGACCGGGCATCTCTCGATAGTGCGCGCGGCCGCACTTTTTAATTCAAACAATGGACGCTTTAATATTTAATTACGGCAATTATCTCGGCTCGCGACGCTCCGACGCCGAATCTGCCCGAAATTCGGGAATCGCTTTGCTCCAGTTCAAAAACCTTTTTTCTTTTTATTATTTTTATTCAGGAGGCCCTATTCTACGTATCCTATGGTCAAGGGTCCAACATTTTCAAAGATTATCGGGTTTTTTGTAGTTTTTTCCTGCCACTGGGAAAAAAAACACATTGAATCTAGAGTCTAGACTCTCGAAAACATTGACAAGAAAAAGGCCTCTTGATTTAATCAGATTTAAGCTTCAGTCAAAAGGAAATCCGCTCAATTAAGAGGCTTGGTTCTTGATTTAAGCTTAAATCTGATTGAATCAAGAGTATTTTTTCTTATCGATGTTTTTAAGAGCCTGGACTCTAGATACAATGTGTTTTTTCCAGTGTGGAACAGCAGGCTGGTTTTTGAAATTGTTTCAACACCTGAACACCTTTGAATTGTTGAAACATCTGATTTTTCGACCCAATTTCACAGAAGTAGCTCTATTGGTAATTTTCTCCTGCGGGCTAAATATTCAAATAGATACACCAAGAAGACGACGCAATCGGACGGCGTCGGCGAGCCGCTTATTTTCTTTACCTTGCGTTTGGGTCTCCAGGAAATATGCTAGAGAGGTAAAGCACAGGGAGTCTGTAAACATTTTGTGGTCGCCGTTTCTCAGCGCGTGTTCGCTTTAAAGGGATCTTTTTTCCTAAAATACCTCTGCGGTCTGATTATTGAAGTGGTAGACAAAGCTATAGACAAAGAAGAGCAAGAAAAAATTGAGCGATCTTATCGGTGCAAGCGGGTGGTTGCAATGAACGAAGAAGGTAATTTAAAGACGGACTAAAGGCATCCAGCGCGAAACCCTGTAGTTAGTCTATCATTATCCCTCTTACAGTCCATAAAAATCACTGGTTCGCTTTCTGAATCAGTCCGATTTCCCCGCGGAAAAATTGGAATTTTCCCTAAAAATCTAGCTTTTTCAGAGGAAATTAATTTTCCGAATTTTTTCCTCGTTTCTCCAACCAGTGTTATAAATTGAACATTCTTATCTACACTGAAAAATGTACACACTCACGCTTCATAAATTATGGGTCGGATCCACGTACGGATTTTGAAAAATTTGATGTCGACCGATGAATAGAGATAGAGTCCATTTGAGTATGAACAAATATTACTTACGAAGAGTATGTACTCTCAGTCCATACCGAATGAACCCAGCGTCTATACTCAGTCTCAGATGTTTGAAAGTACTGAGATCAGAACATGCGCTTACTATGAACTCAGAACATACGCTTACTATGAATTCAGAACATGCGCTTTTTTTAAGTTCACGGCGGCAGCGACGCAGCGTAGGCTGGAGCGCAGCATCGCGCGGCGCGGCGTGGCGCATGGCTGCATTCGTCGCGTCGTTACACACCCAAATTGTGGCGCGCATGCGCAGTTGTAGCCGCGCGCGCTCCGGTCCGGTCCATTCATAAAAACCACAACGTATCCGTCCATCTAAATATCCATCTACGGATGGAAAGCTCGAATCTTGAAAGTCGCTCGTAACCCAAAATGTGACGTACACCTCTCTCTGCCGTGATAGAGGAAAGAGCCGCAATGGCGGATCCAGCAAATCTCTTCAGGATTCTCGAAAGCACTGAAATAGCTACAACAGCAAATTTCATCTTAATTGTATAAAAACGAGACGTATGAAAAAGCTGCAAGTGAGCTAAAAATTGACGTAGTTTCAGGCAAGACAGCAGTAAGTGACATTATTCCTCCAGAGAGCCAATGAAAACAATGCTTTCAAGTACGGTACCGACCCCTCCTGCCAATTTTTACCCGAAAATGTGTTTGTTGTGTATCCAAAGCGCAACCACGAAACCACGCAGAAGATAGCACTTTCGGCTGTCTTGCCGAAAAATAGCCTGGCATGAAAATGAAGTATACCCTTTTTAAGTAATTGAAATAAAATCAGTCGATTTTTAATCTTCCAAACTATTTTTATGAGTTTTTCGGACGATTATTGGGAATTTGACAAAAACCGGATGCTTCTTTCAAGTACATTTTCCGGTCAGACGCTTTTGAGCCCGTTTTCTCAAAACTTCATTTTTGTACTTACTGCTCTCTTCGCTGTCACGCCAGAGTTACTAGTAAGTTTAGTCACGCAGATTTCAATGGAGATGTTGCATGTGTGAGGGATTTGCGATTTGACTGTTGTTTCTTATGTAAAAGTTCGCGAGAAACACGATGGTGCCACTGGTTTTCTCTGAAATCATCTCCCAAGCTCAAAAAAAGCTCTCAAAGTGAGGCCTAAATGGAGGGGATATCCCACCCTACCCTGAGAGTCCACCTCTACATCAAAACAAACTCTCCATGCAAAGATAGGGAGCAAATACATTAGCAGTGATGCCGTGTTTTCAGTTTTGGAGTCCCCAAATAAAGTGGCAACCCTGCTAATGTATTTGCTCCCTATCTTTGCATGGAGAGTTTGTTTTGATGTAGAGGTGGACTCTCAGGGTAGGGTGGGATATCCCCTCCATTTAGGCCTCACTTTGAGAGCTTTTTTTGAGCTTGGGAGATGATTTCAGAGAAAACCAGTGGCACCGTCGTGTTTCACGCGAACCTTTACATAAGAATCAATGGTCAAATCGCAAATCCCTCACACATCCAACATCTCCATTGTGTCATAGGTGCTTCAATAATTCAAACGTATGGAGTAGCCCCAATTGTTGATATCTCATCAAATCGAACTATCAAGTTTCCCTTCCCTGCATACATCACAATACTTGGAATACGTACTATTTGTCAAAACAGAACCCTTGAATTTTGACAGACTTATATTAGCCGCTATCAATCAATTTCTCGAACATTTCTGCGACCATATTCAACCATTTTCCTCGCAGACAAGCTCTAAAATCCAAGAACACGAGCTATAATTCAGACCCTACCCTGTGTCCACTCGCCAACCCACGATAAAATTGAAATGTCACCGCGACGATTCGACTCTCCTCTACCCTTGAACTTATATTCCTCTATTTACACGGCGAATGATCGCCGTCTAATCCAATTTCTATCCAGATCCCTCGCTCTTTTCCCGATCTCAGTTATCGGCGATCGCTTTTTAATCGCGTAAAAATCGCCGGCCTTGATTGGCGCCCCAGTCGTTCCTGCCCGCGCGTGCCCCGCACTCGACTTTTCCTTTCTCCCACTATAATCACAACGCAGCGTTGCCGTTCCGTCCTAAAATACGCATATTCGTTATCAATGTCTATCGTGTTGAAAGAGAGGAACAGAGAAAGAGCGAAAAGAAAAAGAGTTGACAAAGAGAGAGGGAAGAGAGTTGAAGGAAATGAGTCTGAAACTGCGTTCCAGCAAAAATTTTTACGAAATAAGTCTTTCGCTTTTTCTATCGAGTGACGAAGAATCGATGACCCAAGTATGCCTTTGACTCTGAAAAAAGGTACGTACTTTTTTCATGGTAGGTAAGGTAACTGTGCGATATTTGTTATACGATATGTGTTGATATTGGCAGTAATCTTCCGCATGCTTTGTAGGACTGCGATTTCAACAAATGAAACAAAAATATTTTAGGATTGCAAATACCAGAAAATGACACTTTTGCAAAAGAAATCGTAAGTTCAATTGGACCAAATTTTACAATTCAGAATTACAATTTCTGACTCATTTGCAAAAACTTTTACGTGTATATGGAAACTAATAGTGTATATATTGATTCTAAGTAGAGCTAGAAGTTGCAACTTCTATAATTGCAAAATGTAGTCTCATTCCCATGCATGATGAATAATTTTGATTTTGTGTGATAATTTTGGAAACGACGTCGATTTCCGGGAGCGTTCACCGCTCTCCAATAACGCGCGTTATCTTGAACGGTGAATTTTGCTATTTTAAGGGAATCCTGAGCCTCACTGAAATTAGATCAGTGGAATTTTGAAGGAAACTCAATTCCGAAAT
This sequence comes from Bemisia tabaci, assembly GCF_001854935.1. Lineage (NCBI taxonomy): Eukaryota > Metazoa > Arthropoda > Insecta > Hemiptera > Aleyrodidae > Bemisia > Bemisia tabaci. The sequence goes on from NW_017547239.1 coordinate 854,071, forward strand.
TTCGTTTGCCGCCGCTTTCCTCGACAGCAAGGCAAAATCCCCCTAATTTACACTGGAAAAAAAAAAAAAAAAAAAAAAACATTGGATCTAGAGTCCAGACTCTTGAAAACATCAACAAGAAAAAATACTCTTGATTCAATCGGATTTTTGCTTAAATCAAGAACCAAGCCTCTTAATTTGAGCGGATTTCCTTTTGATTGCTTGCTTAAATTTGATTGAATCAAGAGTATTTTTTCTTGTCAATGTTTTCAAGAGTCTTGACTCTAGATCCAATGTGGTTTTTTCCAGTGTATATCATTCCTTCAAGAAATGTGGCAACGCGCGGTCCGTTTCATCAGCGATGTGTCATAACATCCATCACGACTTGCACCGTGCGCTTTGAATACACCCAGGCGCGGAAAAAATGGAATCGAATTTGCTCAAAATTACCGTCGCGCAGAGCGGAAACCGCGTATCTCCTCGGGGTTTTAATAGAAATTTCGCGGTTTTTCTCTGAGACGGTGGATTAGGCATATTACCCGCCGGGTTGCGCCACAAGCCGCGGGTCAAAGTCGATTGTTCTTTGTTTTTGGGACTGATTGCTCTTTTTTCTCCCCCGCTGATCACCTGGCTACCGTTCTGATTGTGCATAATTTATCCTGGCCTTGACCATCTCTGTCTTGAACTTCGAGCCGCGGTTGAGTGGCCGTAACAGCTTAATTTTCGGGAACTTTCTCAATTGCTCTGTTTACCGATGCAAATCGTGTCTTAAGAAGTTATTCACAGATGCAATTGAGCGGTTTGTTTGAAGAAGGGCGTAATCGCCAAGCACTGGAAAAAAACACATTGGATCTAGAGTCCAGACTCTTAAAAACATCGACAAAAAAAAGTACTCTTGATTCAATCAGAATCTAGCTTAAATCAAAAACCAAGCCTCGTAATTTAAGCGGATTTCGTTTTGATTCAACGAAAATCCGATTGAATCAAGAGTATTGTTTCTTGTCAATGTTTTCAAGAGTCTGGACTCTAGATCCAATGTGGTTTTTTTTTTTCAGTGCGAGTGATATTATGAATGCAAAGTGAAATTTATAAAAGCGTATGACACTCCGCAAGAGAAATAGATCACATTCCGCATTCATATAGCACCCTGAGTTTTTTGGCGCTATAAGGACTCCAACATAGAATTTCACTCTAAAATTTTTCAGTTATCATTCAAGGAGTGATGGAAAATACTACCGAGCAATTCTACCAAAATTGCTCTGCAGACGTCTTTTTCCAACCTTTGAAGATTTACTTCAGTGTGGAAAGGGCGTGAGTTCTGAGCCATTTATCCCATCGAAGGGTGCTTCTTTGTTGTAAGAATTATGAGTGAGGGCACAATCTATGATATTTTTTTAAACAGTATCATCGAACACGCGTGCTACTCGACTGAAATATTGTTCCAGGCTAAAATGGCTAAAATGGCTGCAGATATGAGCAGTTTTGTCGAAGAAGGTCGCATCCATCATAATTCTTCCGAGACACCAAAAGACTCCCTCCAATATCTAAATTTTGATTTTGACGACTTAAAAGTCTCTTTTTTCAAAAATGATCACAATTAATGAGCCTTTATCGGTGTGAAAATGAGTTCTTTCGGGAATATGTAAACTTCCTCCAATATTAAGAGGAAGCTTACTTTACGCAGTTTTTCGAATTGAATCACACATTAGGAACCTGATCAGAGGGTAATAAGAATAGTAAAAATAAATTTAACTGTTTTATTCTGATCAATTGCTTAAACAACGCATGAAAATTACTCAAGTTTTTTGAAGGTATGAAATCGTCGATTATCTCGATCAGGTTTGAGAGCCTTGTTCTTTAGTATATGAGTTGACGGATCTGCCGTTTTATAATAATCAAGGTCATCTAATTATAATTAAAAATGCGTCGCGAATTTAGTGAAGGGAATCCTACCATAAAATTATACGCCCTTTTCTCGTTTATGAATCGTGAAATGAATACTTTCACTTCTTACATGGCATTTGATGACGATAATTAATCGTAACTTTCATTTGAATAAGTGCGTTAATCCTGAATTTTTATTTTCACTTGGAGCACAAAAATCTCTGGGGAAACGCATTATGTAATTCATCATTTCGTTTACTGTTGGAAGTACCTCCTCATTTGCAAATATTCCAAGCGCTTAATTTCCCCGCATTTTAAATAATTGAAGAGTGGAAATCCAGAACTTATTTAGGGCCATTAGGTGCTGAGTTTGTGAATGTTGCTACTTACTGTGAATGAATTAAAATAATTTGGTTCATTGACGTATCATCGAGAAAATGAATCTAAATTTTTATTCACTTTAACTTTGTCTAACCCTCTTCGATTAACTGAAACTCTACGATTTTTGTCCATTGAGGGTCTATATTTCACGGCATGAATAATGATTTGGTCATTTGCAATCTCTTTCTGCGTCTAATACTGGCCTAAATATCGAGCCGGAAAATTCGGATTCTTTGGCATTAGATCGCAAAATCAAAAAATCCTTATTTTCCGCCAATATCGGTCCGCAGAGCCATGTTAGGGCTGGAATCAGACCTGGAATGAGCCCGATAATGACCAAATCATGAAGCAGTGCGTAAATAATAGACATTGTAACAGCAAAAAGTCGTAGATTTGAGAAAATTTAGCCAAAGTTTGTCCAAAAGCGGCTCTTGTCGATACCCCTCCGTTCAAATGGAAAAAGGTTTACTAAAAAACTTACTTATCACTTTGTATGGAGCAAATTTTTACAGAGAATTCCTTCTCGCGTAGTCAGAGAATCATTTTGTCTACAGTTATCAAAATAATCGGAATTTCAATCTAATCAAATTCAATCAATAATCAATTTAAATATTTGACTATTGGATCAGGCATAAAATAGCCAAATGCCTGATTTGACTTTTTGCCTGCGACATATATTCCAGCAGAGGATTTTTTGCAAGATGCAAAGGTTCATACGGCGTCTCAGCGTGTCACGGGAGTGCGAGTTGCGGAGATTTAAATTCCGGGCAGAAGCGTTTAGCGCGGACGGCGAGCGTGTTTGAGCGGCTCTCGGCGCAATTTGCGCTCGTTAATGACGTTTATGAGCCCGGTTAGCGGCACTAAAACGGGATCGTTTCACAGCTACGCCACTCCGCGCCACCGCGGTCCAGATGCGTATCTGGATTGTTAGAGCCCAAATGTCCGCGACAAAGAACAATTAGCCGGGGATATTCAAGATTTCGAGAGCCGAACGATGCGAATTTCGACCGCCGCGCCGAGGCGTCACTCCGTTGCGTCAGCGGATGGATCCTCCTCGTCGTTGCCGTCATTTTCGACGCCGATTTTCGGACGTTTTCACACGCTCAAAATCAGGCTCCCCTGCTCCTGCTGAGAGTTGAGACACGATGAGTCCATTTCAATTCGCCTCACTGGAAAAAAAAACACATTTGATCCAGACTCTAGACTCTTGAAAACATTGACAAGAAAAAATACCCTTGATTCGATCAGATTTTTGCTTACATCAAAAGGAAATCCGCTCAAATCAAGAGGCTTGGTTCTTGATTTAAGCAAAAATCCGATTGAATCAAGAGTATGTTTTCTTATCGATGTTTTTAAGAGTCTGGACTCTAGATTCAATGTGTTTTTTTTTCCAGTGTAGGTATTCCCTCTGCGAATGAATGCTCCATTGGAGCATTTGCAAGTGTCTGAAATTTGAAGAATTTCGTGTTTAATTGGAAACTGCCGAGTGGACTGAATATGAGGATACCCTCGGCTCAAAAATTGAGCAATTATTTGAAGATAAGACAAAATAATCCAATCTGCTGAAATACATGTGGTTCAATGAGAAAAGCCGCCAGATGACATCACTATAGGAGGTGCATTTTTTCATTTTGAAAGCTGTTTTTATACTATTTCCCATTTCAGAAAAAAATTATAAAAAATACTGCGTAATCAGCTCTTTAAGCACTCTCAGATGAAGCAATGAAAAATGTGCGTGCAAATTCTCCATTGGACTTCTGAGGTTGGGAATGTCATGCCTTTAAATAATGTTCGCAGAAAAATTGTATCGTTAATATATTTCTTATGTAGATACACCTCTTTTGCGTAAATCCATCTACTTAAGTTGAAAAAAAATGTCAACTCAGGAACGCCGCAATAAAGGCAAAGTTCATTTTTGCCCCTAAAGTTTACAACACCTTTGAGACAGCATTGGTTTTAAAAAGCTCAACATTCACGCACTTACAAAAACATTCTCTGTGTGAAATTATCATTGTGAAAGCTCCTCTCTGATTCATCTCCCCACAAATGCGACCTCATTACCCAAAGTACCCAACCGTTGTGCAACCTAATAGCAAAGGTGTGATTGTCCAGCCACAATCGTGAAAGTAGGAGACAGCATTCATGTCACATCAAATGCACCGGCAAACCGATGGGGTGTGGAAGCGTTGGCACAATAATTGATGTTTTTTAATTGATGATTGAAGTCCCTACAGTGATGTAAAAAATTGGCGGATTATGTCACGCTAACCGCATCTTCTAACTCCTGGCTCGTTGCGGGGAAATAATTGCAGAGGAGTCAAACAAACTGAAGGAGTTTTGCGGATGGTGCAGAGTGTTCTTTTACTGGGAGGCGTTACTTCTGTCTAATGTTCATATATTTTTCCCCCTCTTTTTTGAGAGATACCGCATACTTCAGTTTGATTGTTTTTTACAAATATGTCGCAATTGGGGTGTTAAAAGTTCCCACCACGATCTCTTAAATGGACTACATTCTGAAATTACAAACTAAAATTTCTGGCTCAGTTTAGAATTAACATAAGTACCATTAGAGAGTTTCAGAATGTTTTTACAATACGTCGGTTCCTCCACGGAAAAGCGTACCTTTATTTCAATGTTGGTCGTGCAAGTTGCGCTTTCACCGGGAGAATTTTTGGAATCTCTAATTGAAAATATCTCTAATTTTTCTTCTGATCTCGTACGAAAATCGACAAATTTTGGACAACAATTGCACGCATCACTAGAAAAAAAAAAGTCTGGATCTGGTGTCCAGACTCTTCATAACATTGATCAGAAAAAATACTATTGATTCAATCCGATTTTTCCTTGAATCGAAGAACCAAGTCTCTTCATCTAGGTGGATACCCTTTTGATTCAAGCAAAAAGTTCGATTGAATCAAGAATATTTTTTCTTGTCTATGTTTTTAAGAGTCTGGACTCAAGATCCAAGCGCTTTTTTTCCTCAGTGGTAAAAATTCGAATTATTTGAGTCAATTTTGCAACCTTGCAATGGAGTTGCGTTTCTTCATGCGGGAAGCGACGAATTATTAGTGGATGCGCTATGGATATTACAGCCATCATACCACAACAAACTGTCGAATCTCCCGAGCCTAGTCCGAATTTCTCCATAAGTAAAGCTCAACCAAAATCAATATCGAAGTGAAATACCAATCACTGCTGTTTCCAAAACCGGTCAAACGTATCGCCACGATCCGAGCCTATGAGTTCGAAGCGTTATAACTGTTGGCCCGAAAACAATACAACCAGATGAATCGTGTACCTCACAGCTACACCGCGGTATTCCTTTGTCTCGAATCACAGGCGCGAGCAAAGTTAGATCTATCCTACGATTGTCGAACTCAAAATTGGGCAAGCGGCCCTCCGAAATATCCCGGTGAGATTTTGGGGGAGTGGATAGACNGGGGGGGGGGGGGGGGAGGTCTGGTGCTTTCTGGAGCACCCGAGTGCGTTGCGCTGGGTGGGGCAATGTTCCCAGCGTCGCTGGATCTTGCGTGGAATTTGGGCGCATTGTTCCACGAATGTAGAGCGATAGCTTTGAATTACCTCACTAAAATAATCCCTACTATTAACACACAAAAATATTATGGAAACAAAAGTACATAGCCTAGAAATCACAACTCAGAAATTAAGGAAAACCGGACGATAAAAAATAATGTCCAAGTAAGAAACAAAAGTTATTTTTCTTTTTAAAGAATAAGTCATGAAATTCGTGGTGTGCATTACCGTGGTGGATGATTTTGCACACTTTTTCCTTTTTAAGTGGTTACATTCCGTCACCCCCCCCCCCCCCCGACCGAAGTATCACAAGCGCCTCGCGACGTTTCAAAATTTCCGTTTCAGAAAAATGTGAAGAATATTGAAAAGTATTTTTCGAAATTAAATGCAAAATTAAATGAAAGGTGGCTTGTTTTTGCTTTGTGGTGTTTTTACTGCAAGTTGCATACCCAGGCCCTGAAAATGTTTCATATTTTTCATAACTTCGAAATTTCTTGAAATATTTCGCGGAAACCTTCAATACTTCACATTTTTCATCTCACGTGTGCGACCCTGGCGAAGGATTGACTACGCCTACAGGCAGCCCCGAGGATACGGCCCATAAGCTTTTAAAGTTTCCGTATCACGTCCGATCTCTCCGATTTACCCGTTCGACTGTGTTGCGTGAGGATTTATTCCAGGGCGGGCGGAGTTTGTTTTCGGATACAATCGTGATCGCCCTTTCCTTTCGCTTCGATTCCGAGTCGTAGCCATCGACAGGGAGGCCGGTCCTGTTGTTTTAATCATCTAGATTTCTCCTGCACCCGCCGGAATCGTACCCGGGCGCCTCCCTAATTGTTTTTTCGGTCACGGGATTTTCGAATCAGACTCTTTCCTCAGCCGTAAACCCTATCAAAATATGTGCGGAGCTGCGGACGGACTAATTTTTAGTCGTTAGTTCTTATCGATCGTGTGTGACGTGTCGAAACAGCGTTTGCTCGGATTATTTTTTCAACCATGCTCCTTATTCTATCTGACCTTAATTTCGTGATTATTTGTCTATTACACCGTGTTAGTTTCGTTCATGGAAAGCACTTCTGCCGTGCTAAGCAAGAACGCCGTACAAGCCATCAAGCGTTGCCAAATTTCCTTAAAAAAATCACGAATTTTCGGGGAAATTTGTGCATATTCCTTCATCGATTTTTCAAAGGATTTTGTTCGTAATCTGATCTAAAAAGTCTGAAAATCGCAAGGAAAAATATTCATAACTTTTTTTCAAAATTTATTACTTTCTGAGTGGAAATTTGGAACATCGAAATACAGTGAAAGCTCGCTAAGTCGAATTGTGTAGGGGCAGACGAAAAATTCGGCATAAGCGACAATTCGTCTTAGCCGATACTCCACCAAACTTATGGACGTTTCTAGGGACCGAAAAAAACTTCGACTCAATTGGTATTTCGTCTTAACCGTGGTTCGACTTAGCGAGCTTTTACTGTACTTATACGGCGTTTTTACGTAGCACTGCAGGGTAGGGTCTCGCTTTTTTGAGACGAAAGCAGAGTATAATTTTTCCCGAGTTGCGGATTTGAAGCCCGGTGGGCTGGTCATTGAATTGATTGACCAATTGATATGACAAAGTGATAAGACGAAGAGGAAATGGAGCGCTCATATTGGTCGGAATCGGTAATTGTAATAGACTAAGATCGAGAATGTACTAACTGCAGGGTCGCTCTTGGGTTGCCGTTAGTCTATTGCTTATCTTCTTTGTCCATCGCAGCTACCCACCTTCAAGAATAGGATCGTTCCATTTTCCCCCGTGTCTGTTTGTCTATCGCTTTGGCTATGAGTTTCAATAATCAGCCTACAGTGGGAACTCTGAATTATCGAGATAGAAAGTTTGAAAATCCGCATGATAGAGCCGTTTAATAATAGAGTGATAAGGAAGCACAGTCTTGAATCAAACGAACATGAGCAATAAATGAAACTTTCTTCCGAAGCAGACTAAATTTTTCACATTTGCCCTAGCCATGTGATGCCATTACAGCTCAGTATAAGTAGGGACAAATTAGTTTTGAAAAGGCAAAATGTTAAAGAGAGAAAATTTTTCAAGCTGTTTCTCAAAAAGTCTACCAAAAATAGACTGAGATTGGGCAATTTTCAACTTCAGAGGGTACAGTAACCCACCCTGCCTCTCCAAATAGTAATTCCGTTAATATTTGATTAGAGGTCATCAACAACATCCTCCATATGTTACGTGGGTTTCTGCGTGGTTTTTTTTTTTTTTTTTTTTTGTGCAAATTAAGCATTGTATAAGCTCTGTGATTCTTCAAATTTGAATTTTATGTCATACCTCTTCCAAGTTATTTTTAGGACCGATATTCTTGATTTTTGTGGCTATCGACTTTTGAATGCGTCCATTCCCTTTTCAATTTTGAAAAACTATCCAGGGCACCGGGGAGAGGGGGCTTGTAATTTATATGCTTGATCGATGAAAAAGAGCGTTTCATCATTCGGAGACTGCACAGACAACTAAAGCGTTCAACCACGATGCAACAGGAAACAGATTCCTCCCAACACTCCACATGGTCCATCAATGCCATGTTTTAATGGAACCTGTTGAGCACTCCCGTGAGGAACAAGAAAGTAAAAGGATGAGTAAAAGTTCATCCTGATGCGATTGCACTGCTCTCCTAATGCATTTGCAAATCCGGACGCATGTTAGTGGCGATTTGGCATCCCCACAACTTGACGAAGAATCCTGTTCCACCTCTCACCAATACTAGTCACTCAATACTATGAAAGTGGAGGAGTTTCTATTCGCAGAAGTGAAGCTCTGATGGTCAAGTGGAATTTGGCAGAGTTGCAATGGCTCTCGTTTCGCATAACTTTCCTCGCTTCCGCACATTCAACTTTTTTACAACTTTACTTTGAAAGTCGGAATCCGATTGTTGAAAAGTTTAAATAGTGATCGGTGAGGCATCAATGCCTCGTTTAAAGTTGCATCCTGTTGCATTCGTATTTTAACTTTCCTTTGAAAATCCCAGGGCGGAAATATCGATGGCCAAAGTGCGAAACCACGTGACGTAATTGCGTTGTTTAAAAATCTCTGCTCCAGTATTATTTTTCCGAAGAAAAGCAAGGCAACTTTATAGCTTGAAATCTCTAGGGAATATTCTGCGAACGGAGAAGATAAATCAAGGGTAGTTTTCTAGATATTAGCCAACTAGTTTTCCAATGAAATAATAAATTATGGTAAAATTTCTGCAACGTTGCAAACAGAGATACGAAGTTTCGCACTGGACCATCGATTTACTTTTTCTGAGCAAAAAACTCGAATCATGTCGACTTTAATATCGCGATCGTTGCTCTACTTGTGATAGTTCCCAGTTGCGCATGACACTTTATGCGTACAATTTTGAAAAGGAAATGTATGTCGCAGGCGCTCAGCAATCTCCATAAGTGACATACGTGTTAGCGAATCAAATTTTAACTGTCCGAGATGACACAGTAAAAGTCTCATTGGTAAAAAACCTCATTACCGCGACCTCGCCGGAGTGGAGCGCCTTCAAATGTGGGTGATACACCCAGCTTTGCCAGGCAGTTAGTTTAGTTGCCTATCCGAATCAAGCCTAACTCATGTGATTGGTTTCATCATATGAAATTGCGATCATGTTTGATGGTACCGTGCAATTAAGCAGAAGAAACGTCTATTTGAATTCTAAGCATCCTTATCAAAACCCTCTTTTTCGTTTCATTACTTTACTTTTTTTTACATTGTTCTTAATTCAACAATTATTGATTTACCGGCAATTATGCGTATTGACTGCTACTTAATATAACTTGGTACTTCAATTCATAAATCGTCCACTGTTCTCTTCTCCTTTCTTAAATTTTTAGTTAGAAAAATGCAATATCCTTGCTAGACTAGGAGTATTCTATGCTCAACAAGTGTGCTCATTGTCCATCATAAGGCGAAAAATAGCGTCGACCTCTGAATTTAATGATCTTGTGCCTCATTCGAGTATGTCACTTAGATCAGATCAGGGTCACTGAAATAGACCGCGTTTAGCAAAAAGGAACCAAGCCACACCAGCCATTACCATTTAACCGGGCACTTTATTTTTTACAAGAGAACGTTTGTGAAGATTCCTTTGAAATTTCTAAGGAATTTGCTTCGCACTATGATGCAGAAAATTGACTGAAAGTTGCACCAAAATCTGCACAACTGTTTTCTTGTAAAACATTAAATTGGCCCATTAAATTTGGTGGTAGCCGATGTGGCTTAGATCCTTTCTGCTTAACGCGGTCCAAATGTACAATCTCTGATCCTTTCTAGCCAGAGACAAGAGACCCTCCACTAGTATCTTGGCGATTGTGGAAGTTTGTACTTTCGGGACTTCAGCATTCTACTGTAGACTTACCTACATGGTTGATGTTTGGCAGTTTTGTTTTGCAAACAAGCTAAAAATGGCCGACGTTTGGGTAACTTGTTTGGCTCATGACGTCACCCGAAGCTCATCATCGACCATGTAGGTAGGTCAACAGCCGAAACTGGGGTGATGACTGTTTGCTCCCTAATAATTGTCCATAAGGAATTGTTGAAACCCCAACAGTAAAAGCTTCCATCTGTCGCTAGGCGGCCAGTGGAGGGTCTCTTGTCTCTGTTTCTACCTTTCATCAGGTTATTTTGAGTGTAAACGTCATCGCTGCACTACTTACGGCGTAAGTGGCTTACCCGAGGCGGGCCGTTTACTGCCCTGTCTGTGTAAATAATGGCTCGTTTTGCATGCGGAGCCATTGGCCGCTCCATCTTCTGCCTCGATTACGAGCAATTCCGTGCTTTTCAGTGCAAAACAATCGGTCCGATCTCGGAAAATAAGATGCACGCTGAAATTTTCCGCCAAAGAGTACCGACGCAGGCGTCTAGAGGCGGAACCGCGCCGCGAGCATTTGTGAGCGTGTCGTGGCATGCGTGCACGGCTCGTATCATCCATTTGTCTACTTCATACTTCTCCCGTGTTTTACTCTCTTTAAACAGAGTGACGATCGTAAAGTAAGCGGGATTGATACACTGGAAAAAAAAAAACACATTGGATCTAGAGTCCAGACTCCTAAAAGCATCGACAAGAAAAAGTACTCTTGATTCAATCAGAATCCAGCTTAAATCAAGTACCAAGCCTCTTAATTTAAGCGGATTTCGGTTTGATTCAAGCAAAAATCCGATTGAGTCAAGAGTATTTTTTCTTGTCAATGTTTTCAAGAGTCTGGACTCTATATCCAACGTGTTTTTTTTTTTTTTCCAGTGTGACTGTCGTGAAGTAGGCGGGATTGATATTTCTTAGTTTTTTTTCTTAGATTTTTTCTTAGTTTCATCAAAGAACTATATTGTCACCTGCCGGTCAAAGTATCACAAGCGCCATGCGACGTTTAAAAATTTCTGCCGCCATTTTATTTTTTTGCGGATAAATTGTTGGTTGAATCTGTTTGAAAATTTCACTGAATTTTACCGGCAGCGAAAAGAAAATCCAGTGAAATTTTCAAACGGATTCAAACAACAATTTTTCTGTAAAAAAATAAGATGACGGCAGAAATTGTGTAACGGCGCATGACGCTTGTGATACTTTGGTTGGAAGGTGACGATATGTGACCGAATCTGTGAAAAGGGACCTTGTCTTCCGGGCAAAAATTTTCCTTGACTTAATGCAAACTTTTAAAACCGTCTTTTTCTACAATTCAAAGAGAGAAAAATGTTTTTTGGAGAAAAAAAATTCACTAAAAAAATGTGTCACCTTTCAGCAAAGAAACCGGTTTCCTTGGCAGTCTCTTGTTGCGCTGAGGGAAACATTTTTTGCTTCAAGGAATAGCGAATTCTCACGCCCAGAGACATCTAGTGCAAATTTTTCAACACCGTGCCAATTTTTCAAAATCGTCACCATGAAGTTGTTTTGACAGGCGTAATAATTTTTTACACCAATGAAACTTTCGTTTTCCCAGGTATACTTTTAATCGACTCAACTAATTGCTGTTTTGACGACGCAGGGAGTATTTTTCCGAGCACAGTATAAAACTGCAAAAGAAACGCGGTTTTCTTTGTCGGGGTAAATCCAATTTCCCGCAGAGCAGCAAATCTTCACGCACAACTCTTTCCATCCCCTACCCTACCGAGTTTTTAATTTCCACACCATGAATAAATTAATGCACTCTTCCAATATTTATGTCCCCCCACGCTGTTCCCCATTATTATAGGTCGCTTCTCATTTCATTGGGGAGCGATTCATCAACGAACGCGCACCAATTTATCACGCGGCCGCCATAAATTTCCGCCTTCGACAAGTGCGCAATTACGACCAGCCGCCAAATAATCCCTTCGGTTAATCCCCTTTAATTTCGTTCTCCTCACACGGTGTCCCTCGTCATTCTGCTAGACAAAGAAAAAACGGCAAATGAATAATCTAATCTAGCCGATTTTCCCCGGATGAAATATCTGTTTTCAAGAAAAGTCATTAATATTTTCCCTTGATATTTTCGGATACTGTAGATCAAACTGCGAATAAAATTCTCTGAAAAATTGGCTAAACGATTCCCGCAAGAACTTAAGAAAATATGTATTTTATTAAAAGAAACTTGGCAACGCCAGAAGGCTTATACGGCGTTCTTCCTCAGCACGGGGCGTTATGATTTCATTATTTCTAATGACGTAATCCTTCGGCCACTCCTTATCGTTAACCCAATCAAATTCCGATAATCAATATCGCTTTATTTTGTCTGCACGTCGTTGAGATGTTGCCAATTTGACCGCAGAAATCTATCAACACAGTCACGTTTTGATGTGTAATTCAATACAGCCCTACGCGGCAACGATGTCTTTCGTGGAAAGTATTTTAATTTGCGTTGTTGATTGTTTCTTTGTTCCAGGTAAGTGTCTGTGCCTGCCCACTGTGCCTTTTTCTGCCCTAAGGTAAAGTGATTCCTTAATTGTTTTAATAACTGAACGGTTTAATAAGATCAATGGATCGAGGAGTTGATATTGGATTGCTTGCTTGCTCAATAATGGTTTAATCGCATTAAGTCGATGTCTCGAGGTTGTTCGCCAATCGCCAGTCCCTCGGTGATTGGTTCGACTGTGCTGATCTTTGAACAGTTTGTGATTTGTCGGATTACACGAGTTTACGGCTAAAGTGAGAGGAGGATCTCAGAGGGTGATTTGTAATGGATTTTCAGCGGTGAATGAGTGTGATGATGACGCACAAGAAATAGTTATTAGAAGAGATCGGACAAGAAATTTTTGACTAAAATTTCAAATTTTGATGTTTATTTCGTCACAAATTCAATTTTAAGGGGCTCCGCGTTACTTCCTAACACGATCATCAAGCTAGAGACGCAAGAGATGTGGAAAAGGAACTATCCTAACCGTTTCTCCATAACCCAAGATTTTCGCCAAAAAAATGCAATTTTCAAAAATGTTCGTGGCATTATATAAGTCGCAGGTACTAATCGTCAGCAACTGTCAAGCAGCTACATCGCCGAATTGCAAAAATCTGCATCTACATAGTTTCATCGGGTAAGAACTTCAAACCACGATCTCACCTCACAGCGCCTTCATATTTTTGTGCTACTTTCCACTTTGCCTAGATGTTAGTTTAGTTGCTTATCAGAACTAAACCCAAATAAGGTTACTGATTTCACTTTGCATACACGTGGCCATGCATTTTTCGGGAAGCCGGACGGCTTTAACAAGTCGTCTTTTTCCGGACAAAGGAATGTAACATTACAATATTCCAAGGTTGCAAAATAGATTTAAAATAGTGAATTTTTAACAGAAATGAACCTTTGAAATTTGCGTTTTAAATTCGTTTGATATTTGCATAAGATCCAAAGAAAATCAAGGAAATTTATCACTTATCCATGTTGACAAAAAGATTCAACGTAATATAGGCGTGGTTTTTTTAGAGAGAAAATATCGCATCCGAGTGCAGTTTCGATATCAGTATCGAATGCGATATTTTTCCTCTAAAAAAACCACGCTTCGAGTGCAGTTTCGATATCAGTATCGAATGCGATATTTTTCCACGCCAAAAAAAACTACGCCTTTATTAAGTTAAAGGATGATTGTGTCCCATTTAGGGGGTTTTTTAGCCCAAAAGGTTTGAGGGTCTAAGCATGCCAGCTTTTTAGTTCAGACCCTAAAACATTGAGAAACACTCATTTTAGCTGAACCGGTTATATCTCTAAAGAATTTCGAGCAGTTGAAGTTCACTGATTGAAGTCGCTAAAATGGAAAAGCTTGACCACTGTGTGCCCTTCAAACGGACTATGCACTACATTAGTGACCTAAGTATTGTTAATTACTTTAAAAACTATTCTCAGACTTATAGGGTTACTTTTGCAACTATACTAAAATTGAAAACATAGGTGAAGGTTTAACAATAAGCCTTATAACACAGTGTACCCTCCAGCCGGTGCAGAGTAGGCAATTTGCACATCAGTTATCATGTGTAAAACGGTGTAACGTTGGAAGTATTTCTCCGAGTCGAAGGCGCTACTTGGAGAACGCGCGAACGCGCTTTACAAGTAGACTGGGTACGAATAATTGAGCAATGTGATACATGTTTCCTCCTCAAAATTTCATGGAGAACACGATTCGCGCGACAAAAATTACCGAAATCAACCTCTAACTAAGATATGAGCGTTTTAATTGTACATTGGTTACGGGAAAGAATTGCCCGGTCACAAGAAACGAAATACGCTACGTGAGTCAAATCGCGCACTACAACGATTTTGGCAGGCTTCTCTATCAAACATTGTTGTCCCACCGTTTGTTGTTCAAAGTGTAAAAATAGAATGGGCGCCATTTTGAGATGGCCCAAGCGGCGCGCGTCTAAATGGGAGCTCAAAATACGGAATTTTGAACTCGTATTTCGTGGGTTAATATTGCTCAAAAAATCGGAGAAAACTCCTGTGAACTAAGTACACTCTGTAGTTTCCAAAAATGCAAGAATTACGAATTACTGATCAAGCTAATTCCGCAATTTTTATAAGAATGGCAACAACGTGCGACGAGGCTCGCGAAAAACGGAGACAAAAGCCCGAAACCACCCGAGCCGGGAGGCGAGACACGGAGCGCCCTTAATTACCCGACATTTTTCGTTGCGAGATTAATCTGGTCCCGAAGACCGCCCACATCTGCGATGCATTTGCGATGAATCGATCGATCAGCCATTCATACCTATGAAGAATAATCGATTATCGATGTATCGATTATGATCGATTGTTTATCATAGCTTCAAATGGGAAAATATCGATCGCCGACGATTCAGGCGTCGCGATGATTCTGCGCGATGGGATCGGATCGGTTACAGTTAATGACTGGAGGGAGGCTGCAATTAATTCTCGGCCGGTGCATATTCATCGCACACCTAGAGGACCAACATCGCCATCCGTCTCCTCTATTCACCCGCTTTGAGGTTAAGATCCTCGGCATTGTTGGGAGAGGCGTCGCTGTCTGACTGGGGCGGAGCCCGCCTCGTCTTTTGAGTTTGTGCAGGTGGAAACAACAGACGCGAACTTCGACTCTGATGCGATTCCAAAAGTCATCGGCTTTTGGTAAATGCCAAAATCTTTGTCAAAAAATTTCTCAAGGAATTTGAGAATGAGCCAATCAAAGATTACGAAAAATATTCAATTTATGTAATCTTTATTCCCGTCTGTGACTTCATGAGGGGGTGTTGTCTTAACTCTCAGTATAAAAGGACTCTAGTGAAGACCTGTCCTTGTGAGTGCAAACTTTTTTTTGCAACTTCCAGAAAACTTATGGTAGTGAAACCTTTCCAACCTCAAAATCACCTTTCAACCGTTGAAGTTGCTCGCTCTTCGTCGTTTTCCTCAAGGAAGAACGTCATGACTATATTTCATTTTGCCAAATTTCACCTCGAAATTTACATGTTTACTAGGAGAATATTGGGCATCGCTAGCTGAAAATTTCTTTGATTTTTTTGGACCTTATGCAAAAATCAAACTAATTTAAAACGCAAATTTCACAGGTTCATTTCTGTTAAAAATTCACCCTTTTGAGTCTATTTTGCAACCTAGGAATGGTGTTATGTTATGATCCATTGTTCGGAAAACGACGACTTGTTATAGCTGTCCGGCTTACCGACAAATGCATGGCCGCCTGTATGCAAAGTGAAATCAATAACCTTATTTGGGTTTAGTTCTGATAAGCAACTAAACTAACTTCTAGGCAAAGTGGAAAGTAGCACGAACATCTGAAGGCGCTGAGAGGCGAGATCGTGGTTTGAAGTTCTTACCCGATGAATCTATGTAGATGCAGATTTTTGCAATTCAGCGATTTATGCCGCTTGACAGTTACTGACGATTGCCATACCTGCGACTTGCATAATGCCCCAAATTTTTTTGAAAATTTCATTTTTAGCGAAAATCTTGGGTTATGGATAAATGGGTAGGTTAGTTCCCCTGCCACATCACTTGCGTCCCTAGCTTTGATGATCGTTGGAAACTAACGTAGATTCCATTAACTGCTCACAAAAAGGCATGCATGCAATATTACGTAGGCCATGATTGGTCAGTGTTTAAATATGCCATCGATTGTATTTGATTGTTCTTGCCCATAATTTGTATCCCTCGGCACCTGCCAAGCACTTTCCTTCCGTTGGGTTTCTCTCTTCGCCGTTTGGATTTTATTGACATTCTTTGGAATCACTCTAGAAGCAAATCAGTTTTTTTAAATGAGTACTTTTTCCCGCAATCGGTCGATTGTCCGCCATAAAGTGGCATACTTATCAGCTAATACTTTCGTGTTAGACAGAAAGTACAAAACCGCATTCGCAAAGTATCGAACGGAACAGTAGTGAAATCTGCTTGTCCGGTGGCCGATCAGCGAGCGAGACAATGGATGAAACAATTGCGCGGAAAAATTTAAAATTGATTTTCTGTGCGCAAACTTCACAATTCAGATTGATCGCTTTGACGTTAAATATTTATGGTAGACATAACTCATTTCCGTATGTGAAGGAAGAGCGTGATCATAGTGACTAGTAAATTATGCGAATCAAACTGTTGCCGGTTCTTCTGAAGAAAGAAAGACTTATGAATAGTTCTTCTTGAAATATTTGTTTTAAATCTCTTACACATCTCTTACTTTTTTCTCTATTTTTCGACCTGTGCCTTTAGATCGCATCATTGCTAACATCGAAAATACGCTAAGATTTCATCCTCCGTTTATTGACATCATCAGAGGTAAAGTTTGTCATGTCATTAGAAATTACATCTATTTGGCGAAGAGAGTTTCAGGCCATGAAAATATCAATGTTAGTTCCAACAGGCGTTTTAAGGAATGTTTTTATATGCGCTCCCTGAAAAGTGACATCATTCACACTTTTTGGTTCATCAAAGACAATCCTCAAATTAAAATTATTTTAGCTGACAAAACCAATAAAACCGTTATCATGAATAGTGTTGACTACAATACTAAGATGCAAACGTTGTTGGACGATCGTACAACGTATAAACAAATCAACACTTCACTAGTGCCCTCGCAGTCCGCCAAAAATAATTATTTGGCAAAATCCTGGTATGCGGCAGGTTACATCTCTGAACATCTAGCTAATTCACTTAAAGTCTCAGGTGCC
>NW_017547239.1:883624-893993 GCF_001854935.1 Bemisia tabaci
GTGCAAGTTAATTATGCAGCATGCACTCGAATGAACTTAAATCAAGAATTTGTTTTTATTGCCTGTCCGCTTGAAGTACAGACGAATGGTTGTTTTTTCTTATTAGTCGAGCGTTTAAGTCTCTCACTCTTTTAGTTCAAGCATAAGCATTGCACCATTGACCTTGTTGACATGGTGCTAGTTTAAAGAGTATGATACAAGTTTTCTCTGTGAAGTTTCACGAAGAATTAACTTGATATTACTGAAATCAATTCCCAACCAAGATATTAACGATATTATTTCGCGCTCGCTACGGAAATTTTAAATGTCTCGTTCACATTCTACTTGATTCAAAGCGCACAATACAATGGCTTTGGCAAACATCTGTGTTTTCAAAAGTGTGAAGAACATGTAGTAGCTGAACCGAATCATCGATGTCGAGGCTGTCAAATTTTCACACTAAGGCTGTCACGATAATTAGTTGCCAAATTTCCTCGAATTAAAAGTCTATTTTCAAGGATATAATTATGAATATTTGCTCTTGAAATTTTCATATAATTTAGATCTGATCGCTAATACAATTCCTCGAAAAATCGGAGGAAAATGATTCACAGATTTCCCTGGAAATTTGTATTTTATCAAAGGTAATTTGACAACTTCTCGAGGCTCATACGGCGTTCTTACTTAGCACAGCAGCGTTTGCAATCTCCACTACTGCGCGAGAGCTAGCGAATCGTATGGGGGGCAAGCTCGAAAGAGCGGAGCGCTTTGATGAGCGGCGAAGAGGCGCTGAGGACGATCCAATAATTAATTACCATAAAAAATGAAAGTTTTTCTTCCAAGTCGAACCGCCCCTCCTCTCCTCCGATTCGTCGCAGCCGCGTAATTGCGGTAACTTTTTGAGCATCGACGGCTCATCGCACGATCATAATACGATTAGGTCCTTAGCCGCTTTCGCACTGTTGCCGCATCGAAATTCCCCTTTTAAATTTCTGCGCTAAAGTTTTCGTCACTGAAGAAGACTATTGTACGAACTACCCTGAAAAAAAGTATGGTAAATTTTACCAGAACTATGGTAAATTCCATGATAAATTTTCAATGGGAAATTCGTTTTGACTGTAATCGAATTTTCTTAACTTTTTTGGCTATTTTCCATAGCAAAATGGTCTGGACCCAACTTTACACTGGGGGGAAAAAAAAACACATTGAATCTAGAGTCCAGACTCTTAAAAACATCGACATGGAAAAGTACTCTTGATTCAATCAGAATCTAGCTTGACCAAGCCTCTTAATTTAAACGGATTTCGTTTTGATTCAAGCAAAAATCCGATTGAATCAAGAGTATTTTTTCTTGTCAATGTTTTCAAGAGTCTGGACTCTAGATCCAATGTGTTTTTTTTTTTTTCCAGTGTATTTCATCACCTTGTTCCATCATAAGTCTTCTTTTTTTTTGACCTAGTGATCTGTAGAGTAAAGATAACGAGACATCTGGTAGCATACTTTTAATTAATTCCATTGAGACCTCACAATCTGGCCTTTCGGCTCAATATAAAATCCCGCTTTTTCAATTCTTCAAAAGGAATCACGCCCCCTGATCACATCATTTCTCATCCAGCTTTCTAGAGCACACCCCATATTTCTCACCTGCACATAGTTCTGTTCGATAGAAATACGTCCAAATGACACACATCGTGTATACAGGTGCGCAATCTGGCAGTAGTAAGTGCCGTTATACCGAATATATGACAAACCTGAAGCTTTATGATCTCTTCAGACTGCCTACCAAGTGCACTGCTTCTTAAAAATTCATCTTCCAAATTTTAAATCATGCGCTCATGTCGGGAGCTTGGTCGCGGAGAAAGCGTAAGTGGCTCTCATTAGAGCTTGCACCGAGCACCGAGCTCCTGCGACCGCGCGGAGTCGAAAGGGTAATGAAACAAAATCCATTCTTTCGGTGCATAATAAATCAGATTTAGCCGGCTCCAGACGTGAGAAAAAGACTCAGGGATAAGCTTGAAAAATCACCGCAGATTCGGTGTTGCCTAGTATCGTACGCACGGAGAATTCACAGTCTTCTTGCGTGGATTACAACTAGACCGCCGTACTAAAGGAAGAACGCCGTACGAGCCTTCAGGCGTTGCCAAATTTGAAACACTGCGTGCAAAAAAGGATTTTCTTGGTTGCGGTGTCTCAGAATCTTTGTTGATCTTTGTTTCATCCATTATATTTAGAGATTTAATTACCAGTTTTAATTTATTTTTCAAATGGAGAACTTTTCCAATGCAACTCATCGTCAATCCTCAAAAGCTTCCGTGATTTTTCCTTTCTGTGCGAAGTAAATTCGTAAAAAAACTTTAGAGAGTGATGTTCATTTGTTCGTCTCTAAAAAAATAAAGTAGGAGCGAAGATTTTTAGACACCACGAACAATTTACGTGGATTAGGAGCTTCACCGTCGCTCAATGGATCAAGTCAATCGGAAACGTCGGAAATTTTTTAATAAAACAGCAAGTTTTGATGTTTTTTCTCCACATTTCAAATTTTTAGGACTGTTTTTAAATGAAAATTTTATGAGAAAACCAATGGTACCAATCCTGGAACACTAAAGTTTGTATAAACGGAGTTATAAGTGTTTGAAGTATCCAAATTTTGTCCGATCCTCCTATTGACTCGACTCACTGTGCGTGGACATGTAAACTAGGAGTATCAAGGAAACGAACTCCTGGCTTTCAACTGTGTGGCCGAAAATTATTCATCGCCAAGTAGCGGAACTTCCACAAACATTCCGAATAATCATCGTGATAAAACCAAACTTTCGCGTCCCATCAGCGTAGTGCACGTAATTCAACGTCAGCACCAGGCCGGGGTTTTTCCAGCCGAGCAGCCAACAATCATCTCCTATCGACATCGGGTCCGTCCATTCTAACCCCAACCTCCGAGTTCAAACAAAATTAGAGGGAGACTAATTATGCTAGCTGTAGGAAGAGGAGTCTGCTCGGTGTTGTTGTAGCGTAGGAGGAAGTCTACGCGGAAATATTCCGTTGCGTCATGCTGCGTCACGCAGCGAGCGGGCGGGGGCGTTTACATTTAATTCAATTAGATCGTGTCACGGGTCATTTGCCTCTGCGAGGGCTCCGCTAATTTCCCTCCCGAAAACAGCCCGAGTCGATCGAGTTGGTGCGTTCCGTTAGATCTGCGCGCGTCCGTCTTGTAGACAAGAAGTTTTGCCCTCACTGGAAACCTGGAATGGAATGTCAAGTGCAGATTTGATTGCCATTTGAACGAGAAGAAGATCACATCCTCCCTCGACGAAATTCCTTCTGCGGCAATATCGAGGAAAGCAACCAACCAATAAGCGACAAGAAAGAAGAGGACCTTCGAGCAACAAATTAGAAATTAAGTGACCTTTAAGAAAGTAATACAGGGGTTCACAAAAATACAAACATAATGTACATAAAAACAAACAAATTAGGCCTCGGAATTTAAAATGTAAAACAGGCCTGAAGGCTGCATTCAGCAGTTTTAACTTTTATATCAACCAGTAATAAACAATCTGTTATTTTTTTTATTTATTTTTTTTTTCTAAAAAAGATCTTGATTCTTTTTTATTGATGTTCATCAATGAAACGTTAGACGTAGGGTTGTCAAGGTCTGGGATTACCGGAAAAACTGGGAAATGTCAGGATATTTTAAAAAGTCAGGAAAAACCTGGAAATGTCAGGGAAAATGACGTAAGTGTTGGGGAAAAATTGTTAAGTCACCTTTATTTGCTTTCTGTAATATGGTTGTGATACTTCGAACAACCTGTTTCGCGTGATAACTATTTCAAATTACGTTTTTTAAATTGTGTGGCATATCCGTGATTTTTAGGGAATTTGACCAAAATTTGTTAGGGAAATCAGTGGAAGGTCAAGGAATTTCATTTTCTAAATTCTGTGGCAACCCCGTTTGACAGTGATTGGAACTTACCGAGCTCATTTGCATGCGAGAAGGTGTCAAATCCAGCTGCTCAGGAGATGAATCTGCAACATAAAAACAAGAAGATGAGTGCACCTCAGAAATAGTTGACACAAGCAAATTTTGAAACATTTTCAACGGAGCTATGCTGGAAAATTATGTCTCATCCGGTGTTTTCATCGAGCTTTACTGAATCAGGGTGTTTAGCATCAGGAAAAATAGGAAAAACCGGAAAATTTCAGGAATATGGGCCGATCAGGAAAAATCAGCAAAATCTGTAAAATCGGACGTTTTATCAGGAATTTTTCTTACGCGAATCTCCTCAGCGGAGAAGTCTTACTGCTTTTTGCCTACCGTGCCAGGAGTCGTCGCGCCGTCTTTCAGGAATTTTCAAAATGAGAAAATCAGGAATTTTTTATAAAATATCAGAAAAAATCAGGAGAATATTAGGATTTTTCAGAATTAAAAAATTCTAGACACCCTGTGAATAAAATGGGGGGAACGGAGTGGAGTTTGATCTTGGAACAAAGGTCTCGGACCTCGCAACACCCGACAAGCAACGAACATCACCCGCCTAGGGCAGCATCCAGCGTCGCGACCGACGCGACGCAGCGAGCCGCGGAGCAGACAATCAGACATTCAAACGAGTCCGAGCCAAGAACTTTCAGGCCGCAGTGACCACTCCGAGCCAAGGAATGTGGCACCGGACCGGACCGCACGCCCCCCGCCGGCCGCACCGGGGTCAAACGCACCACTCCTCGCTCTGCAAATGTAAAACCTCGACTCCGTCCTCCTCTCGACCCCCGGGAAGCGTGGAGTTGTACGAGCGGTAGAGCTCAGCTCGAGGTGCGTTCACATCGGAGTATTCGACGCACTATTTTATCAGCGCAGACACATTATGCATGAACTTTTCCAGCGCATTTTACCAGGAAACGCGGCGCGGTAAAAATTAGAAATCCATTGCGAAACTGCCCCGCATCTCGTGTCCCGCGTCGATCCGTGTTCCCGGAGCGGACACGCTTTTGCGCTACATATTGAGATGTCGTTCGCTCGTAAATAAACTGTTACGAAAACCGCGGCGATTGACTGATTTACAGGCTCCGCTGCGTCACCTTGTCGCTTCTCAGACGTACACGCAAGGACGCACTTCGATTTTCACGTGAACCCTGTTCTCCGTATATATCTGTGTTTTCTGGGGTTCATACCAGAGTAAAGATACGTCGTTACATCAGAGGAGCAACGATCTATGCCTATGCTGCAGTGTTCAGGAAAAACGCCGTAGGAACTTCTAGTCATTGCCGAATTTCTTTCAGAATTCAAACCCCCCCCCCCNTCCATTTCAAGTCAATTTTATAGGAATAGTGTTTTGGAATGCTTGAATGAACTTGAATCTTGAATTTGTTTTTATATTGTGCCCGCAGAAACTGTGGAATCCAAATGGTTGTTTTTTGTAGCCCAGCGTTTAAGTCTCTCAGTTTTTTTGTTCAAGTATAATAATTGTAGCATTGATAATGTAGACAAGATACGAGTTTCAGCACTTTTATACTTGTTTCTACTCCGAAATTTCACGTAGAATAGGAAATTACTAAAATTAATTCTCAACTTAGATTTTAATCGTATTATTTAGCGTTCACTACGAAAAATTTAAATTCCTCGCTTACATGAAAAACTAGAGTCTTCTTGAAAAAGATAAATTTTTAACAGGGAAAAGTTTGGCAACGCTCGAATGTTTACACAGCGTTCTTCCTTAGTGTGGCAATATAGGCCGAGTTTAGTGGACAGAACCAATTACGCTGCGATGTCAATGTAGCTAAGATCGTGAGACTTCTATGTTGTAAAAAGAGGAGGAAAAAAACGTATGGACATAGCGAAACGATACTTTCAAAATCGTTTCCTCCTTTAATTATGGCCACTAGGACTTGTAAAACCAAACTGGAACTTAGGACCTGGTACCCAAAAAGGGGGAAATTATCTGGGAAAGTTATAGTTCAAAGTTAGTAATGAGTTGCCAGTGAACTCGTGTCAAAACCCGGGAATTCTCTATCTTTTTGCCCTGAAAGCATATTACTTTCAATTGACGTCAATTGGTTTTGAAGAATGGGCCTGTTGCAAACTTTTGCTAGAGCAGAATGAAGAGTTGTTTCTTATAGATAATGCCTCAAAAATCACGATGAGCGCATCGGCAAAGTCTGAAATGCACTCATAAATTCACAATCTGCGTAAGAAAATTGCGTTATTTTGAGCTTCCCGCTTCAAAAACGATACCACTGCACAGGTGAACATTTTGTTAGAGGAGTCGCTCCATCGTCGGCAATATTCATCATGGCCGACGCTTGCGCAGTTCCTCGCGTAATTCAAGGAGAGTTCAAGGTCAATTAAGGCGGGCGAGGAAAATATGAACGTAAACACGCCGATTGTTATGTGGTTTAATCCTGTTCAGGTGTTATCTCGTCCCATCACACGTGTTTTGGCGGACTGGCGTCGGCCATGATGAGTATTGCCGCCAATGGAACGACTCCTCTAACAAAATGTTCACCTGTACCGTAGTATCGTTTTCGAAGCGGGAAGCTCAAAAAACCGCAAATTTCTTACGCAGATTGTGAAGTTATGAGTGAATTTCAGACTTTGCCGATGCGCTCATCGTGATTTTTAGGGCATTTTCTGTAAGAAACAACTCTTAGTTTTGCTCTAGCAAAAGTTTGCAACAGGCCCATTACAAAAGAATAAAAAAAAAATTTTTTTCGTTTCTTTTCCGCCCCGAGGTAAAATAAAACTATTTTCCAAGAAAATCTGGAAGGAATTAAGAGGACACCTTGCCTGTGCATTAGGGGAAATATAGAATAAATATCGTATGTGAGAATGAAAAAATAAAGTTTTAGACACCCTGCTCTTTATTCATACTTACTTGTGCATAAGACTTTTTTCCACGAGATTTGAAAAATTACACATCTCCTGCGATGAATTGTTAAACAAAAGCCATAAATCCGTTTTATAAAATCTAAACACGAACTGAATCCCTTTCAAACGATTGAAAGTGAAAACAAAGAAAGTAAGTCTTTCAAGTGAGGATTTCATTCCTCCCCCGCGTGTAGCCATGCAGTTCCAAATTGCCGGTGGAAAACATACTCCTCAATTATTCAGCAACGAAAGAAGTGAAAATGGTCGACGAAGATGCCAACCCAAATTAAAGTTAATGATCCGCGCAACCAACTTCGAGACCCGAAAGTCACGTACAACGTCGTCGAAGTCATTTCTAGTGCACCGATAGATACTCACTAGTTATTCGCGGGTCACTTAATAGTAATAAGCACCGTCAAGAACAAGCATATAGCGCATCTCCTGCTTATCACACGATGCTCATCTATCAGTTGTCACTTTCCACATTATGATCCTTCGATAGTTTTCACGTTTCCTCTATTATTAGCCCGCTACGCAAACGCGAATGCTTTCTCCATTCCAGGTGAAGGTTATCTGGCGGTTTGCATCGATCGATATCTGACTAGGACGAGTCGGAAACCGTGCATATTAATTCGTGATTTTTCGTTGAAAATATTCCTGAAACTACGGACACATTGGAAAGTTCCGAAAGTGAAATGTAGACAACTAGCGGTTTTCTAATTCGCAAATGAAAACTTTTAGCTCGCCATGAAAGAAAGCAAAATTACAAGTGTATGGAGGTATGACTTGATTTTAAAGCTCGTTTTGGCAAATCAGGGCTGTGAAGTTTACATTTTTCTCCATATAATTACCGTGCTAATATTTTAGAGTTTCTCAGTTAAAAAAATAACTTCAGTCAATAACTTTAGTCAAAGACTTTATTCATTTTATTTTCTAAATTATGACGCATAGTATTATCACCTAATCCCAAAGTGTAAAAAAGGGATTCATTTAAGTTGTCCTTTCAACCGAGGAACTTCAAAATTGTAGCAATTTTCATCGGTAAACAACGTAAAATTTGCAACGCTGTATTGCCGAATTGAGCTTTGATGAACTGAAGCTACAATGTTCTTTTGAGAATTGTCTGATCATAAATTTTTGTTCAGGACTATCATTTATATTTTCCCTAGCGTAATAGTTCATTTTTTTCGGGAAAAGGATAAAATCCCAAAATCAGTCTCGCTCAATTTTCCGCACCCGACGACGCGTGAAGCAAACGAAATCGTCGCGAATCCGAAATGGAATAGACTATATTTTGCAATCAGGCACCATAATCTCTGGCTCATCCGTAGAAACTTTTAAGTTCTTAGGGAAACTAATGGTACATACGTCATTTCTAAATTGAGCCAGAAACACTGGGAAAAAAACCACATTGGATCTAGAGTCCAGACTCTTAAAAACATCGACAAGAAAAAATACTCTTGATTCAATCGGATTTTTGCTTAAATCAAGAACCAAGCCTCTTAATTTGAGCGGATTTCCTTTTGATTCAAGCTTAAATCTGATTGTATCAAGAGTCCTTTTTCTTGTGAATGTTTTCAAGAGTCTAGACTCTAGATCCAATGTGTTTTTTTTTTTTTCCAGTGAATTATATAGTTCCTAATTGCAAAATGCGGTCCGAATAACGCTCGAACAGTTCGGAGAGAGGACCGCCAGGATAAGACGTTTGTAATTTCCCTCGTTATGATAACATCGCTGAATTAATAACTCAATCAAGAAGTGAAGCACAAAACGAAAGTGCAGGAAAAAATCCGCCGGCTCCCCCCTTCCGCCAAGTTTCTTCTTCGCTTTCGTCGCGCGAGTTCTCTCGCCTCTCGCGGTCCGTCCTTCGCGAAAACCGCGTATCTAAATCGGCTTTCTCACTTGAATGAGGCGGTTTGATTATTAGCGAGGCAGTTGTTTCCTCTAATTGCGGGCTCGCGTGTACATAGCACCCCGCGTATTCAAATCTCACACAATTAAAGCGAGCGCATCTCCCCGCTTTCGTGCTTAAACGGGCGTTCAAGTCCCCGAATGAAATCATCGGAGTTATGTAAAATAATAACTCATTTCGCATCGCTTTGTCGTTTCGTCATTTCCGGTCGCGGGGTTTAGAAACTCTCGGAGTTTTGGCAGGTTTTGTGTGCGGTTTTTTTGTTCTTTATCTCTTTTTGCGGTAGGTCTGTTTGCGAAGCGGTGCACACCCGGAGAAATTGAGAGGAATTTTCTGAGGGAGATTTTGACGAGTTTGGAAAACATGAATCCGTGGGTTGTTCGGGATGAAAGCGGATCATGCTTACAGTCTTAAATCAAAGAGTTTTGAATAATGACTTGTCCGCGGGTGTAATTATATTGCTCATTAGGTTGCTTGCTGGTGACTTATTAGTTTTCTCTTGCTCATTTAATCTTCCGGTCTGTACTACTCCATACTCATTATCTTCATCTTCCCTCTCCTACTTTTGGAAATCCTTAAAATTTCCCTCCTTTGTTGAAAATCTAATAAGATTTCTCGATTGATTTTAGTTCAGATTTCAAACCATTTGAGCGCGCGATGAATTTTTACGAAATTTGATCAATCTTTTGTCTGAGTTTGTCACTAGACGTGAAAACCATGCTATTCCAACAGAACAGAAACATGAACTCTAGGGACAGTTTGTATTCCGGTCTCTTCTCGAAGGAAGATTGTGGGCATGATTCGCACTTTTGCTAGGTTGTATTTAAAGCAAATTTTAATAAATTTCTCGGGTTTTAAAAAATCGGGGGCCCCTTTTTTGTTTTGTTTAACAATTTCAAATTCATCTGGCGAAAAAGAAAGTAAGTGTCAATTTCAAGGAATTTAAATTCCGAAGAATTTCTTCGGATGATATTTTCAAACCCGCGAAAAGTTTCGGAAAATTTCTCGTTGATCGCGATGACACATCGCCCCGTAAGAATCACCTCTCAGTGGGGAAAAAAAACACATTGGATCTAGAGTCCAGACTCTTGAAAACATTGACAAGAAAAAGGACTCTTGATTCAATCAGATTTAAGCTTAAATCAAAAGGAAATCCGCTCAAATTAAGAGGCTGGGTTCTTGATTTAAGCTTAAATCTGATTGAATCAAGAGTATTTTTTCTTATCGATGTTTTTAAGAGTCTGGACTCTAGATCCAATGTGTTTTTTTCTTCCATTGCTCAATGAAATTTCGCCCGGGTGAAGTGCCATTTGCCGCACCCGCATAGCTCTTACTTTTCCACGGGCGCGGCACCGGCCGCTCCCAGCACTCGACACTCGACAACGCACGTCGGCGCGCTTTTCTTCTTTCTAATCGCGAAAATGCGGGCGGCGCGGGTGTGTGCTCTGCGCTCTGTGCCCGGGCCGCTTTTACTCGTGATACGGCCACGCACACCGCGGCACACGGCCCTTTCCCGTAATGGAAAATAAATATCCGGCGGAAAATGAAAACGGACCATTAGACGCGTGAGTTGCGCCATTGTGGACGATCTCCGCTCGTGCCCCCCCCCCCCCCCCCCCCCCCCC
>NW_017547239.1:894021-1015227 GCF_001854935.1 Bemisia tabaci
GGGGGGGGGGGGGGGGGGGGGGGGGGGGGGGGGGGGGGGGGGGGGGGGGGGGGGGGGGGGGGGGGGGGGGGGGGGGGGGGGGGGGGGGGGGGGGGGGGGGCACATTGGATCTAGAGTCCAGACTCTTAAAAACATCGACAATAAAAAGTACTCTTGATTCAATCAGAATCTAGCTTAAATCAATAACCAAGTCTCTTCATTTAAGCGGATTTCGTTTCGATTCAAGCAAAGATCCGATCGAATTGAGAGTATTTTTTCTTGTCAATGTTCTCAAGAGCAGTCTGGACTCTAGATCCAATGTGTTTTTTTCCCCAAAGGAAGTTCCCTCCTCTTTTGATGAAAAATATCACGGGCGCAATGAAAATTTCCAAATGGAAAAAATGGATTGGTGATTTAAGAATTGAACCGCTAAAAAATACGTCCAACATGTTTCAAATGTACATTTTAGAGCTCAACTTTTTGACTCCAATTGAAATGTTTTTTTTTTTTTTTTTTTTTTTTTTTTTTTTTTTTTTTTTTTTTTTTTTTTTTTNTTTTTTTTTTTTTTTTTTTTTTTTTTTTTTTGTCACGTAATTTCTTGGCCTTGTTTCCCCCGCAAAAACACATTGGATCTAGAGTCCAGACTCTTAAAAACATCGACGAGGAAAAATACTCTTGATTCAATTGGATTTTTGCTTAAATCAAGAACCAAGCCTCTTAATTTGAGCGGATCTCCTTTTGATTCAATCTTAAATCTGATTGAATCAAGAGTTTTTTTCTTTTCAATGTTTTCAAGAGTCTGGACTCTAGATCCAATGTGTTTTTTTTCCAGTGTTCGACCAATGAACTGACAACGGCGGAACCGCTTACGTCACTGGATTTAATGGTGTGTAAATCTTTCGTAGTAGTACGGAGTGCAGTTAATCTCCCTTTCGGCAACTGACACCGAACATTTGTCACCTTCCCGGCACCAGGCGCATTTTCGACAGCCGATACTCTACCCGGAAGGAATACGGCCACCGTAAGTACACCTCGAGGTACCCGTGCCGAAAACTCGGGCTGTCTCGCCTCTCCCGGGCTGATTATCCACCTGTTTTCCTCCGCTCCGAATCGGATTAATCGCCGTCTGTTTTGAGTCGGAGAGGTGTTTATCTTGGTTTTATTTCCGCGATTGCACCGATAGTAGCGGGTGTTCGATCATTTTCACTACGGAGCCAATTGCAGTTGCATTGGGAGGAAGAACTACATCGGCTCTCATGAAGACAATTGTGAATTGGGGTGATTTTATAGCTCGTTAAAATTTGCTCGGAAGTAGGAAGGTGTGATGCTGATAAATTTCAACATGAGTCTAAGTATATAACAAATATTATTCCTAAGAAAGAATGATAAGTTTCTCTTTCCATGGTTGGAACTTAAGTGGTCCTAACTTCTCTTCATTGGCACGATTATCCTCAGTTGCTGCTGGCTTATTTCTGATCCCAGTAAGTTGGAAATGTAGCCAACGTGCGTTAAAATCCAGAAAATTGGAAATCTCATTTCAGAGGGAAAAAGCTCATTCGAGCACAGTGTATGTTTATACATTTCTACTCAGGCAAAGGAATTACGAATCACGACCTGGTCATAACTCCATTTTTGTCTCTTCCTTCTTTTTCCCCTTTATTGATTCTTTCGCCTCACTGATTCTTTTTCTTCTTTTGACCTACCACATCAGGGATCTGTAAAATTGATACAACACTTTACTTAACCCTTAAGTAACAGGGATAAGTAACGCTTTTAGATTGCCAAACACCCTCTATTTTTTCTCATTTTGTAGCTCCCACTCAAACCGTGGTGGATGACGTCATAAACCGAATTTTTCTAAGCGCAATCTCGGTTAATATTGAATGTAGAAAGTTGCTGTTTGGACAAATCTTATTATCTGCAGCTGATCTACAAGAAGCACGCATTGTAACACGATTCTGTGACCAGCGCAGCTGACCCATTAGCTTCTGGAAATCAGGAAAAATGGACATATTTATGCTAAATGGAACTATGTGCAAGTGGAAAGATGGGGTGTGCTCGTTAGTTGAGAGCCACAAGAATGTATGGGACTTTGAAAGCGCCAGTGACGTCAGCGGCAACGCACGAAGAGGCACGTCTGCGAGATCGGTGGCTGGACCTTTTAACTCATGAGCCCGGCTGCCCACAAGGCTTTTGTCACATGTCCACGGCTCGCGAGTTAGCGCTCAGTTCCTTTTGATTTGATGTAAAATCCCGCTTTTCCATTTTCTCAAAAGGAACTATATCCACTGACCACATTGTTTCTTATCCACCTTACCACGAGCACACCCCATCTTTTCACTTGCACATAGTTCCTTTTAGCATAAATACGTCCAAATCAGGGAATGAAGAAGGTCAAGAATTCTAGACACCGCGGGTTAAGGCCTCTTGGGTTACACGGTAGAAAACCGAACCCTACATCGGCATCGACAGGTGGTCATCGACACGGGAGCGCTCCCCGGTGTCAAGGGCCGCGGTTGGCGGGGTGGGAAGCGGACGGCAACGGCAATGGCAACAGGGTCGGAAGCGAAAAAGAGCAGAGGCAGACATCTCGGATCTCGGAACGGAACAAGAGAGTGAATCCGAGCTGGAGTCGGGTCGACTGGTGTCAGGAGCAGCGGCTTCCATTCCCATCCGCGCTTCGCTCCCAACCTTGCTCTTGGTCCAGCCCCATCCGCTCGGCTCCTCGCGACGCCGCGCCGCGCCGCGTGTCGACGTCCGATCCAACATCCCCGCCGCCACGTTGCCGTTCGCCCGTTGGGAACGCGGATTCCGAATCGAAAATCGAGGTTTTATCGCCCGATCCGGCACCGGGCGGCCGGTTGCTCCGGTTCCAGCCCGCTTTAACGGCAGAATCCTACTTCCTGTTTGAGCGCCGCCGGTTCGCATCCACCGGCCAAGGTTGCCGGGCCAATCGGCAGCGGGGGTTTCGTCACGTGGACAGAGTTTGATCAAGTTTTGGTACAAATTTGATTTAATTTTGATGAATTTTTTATGTGACTTTCTATTTTGTACTTTCGCTTCTCGAAGCTCGTCCAAGGTCTGTGGAATTCCAATCAAGAGCTGGGGTTTTGTCACGTGGTTTCAATTTGATCAAGTTTTGGTACAAATTTGATTCAATTTTGATGAAAATTTGATGTAGCTTTCTATTTTGTACTTTCGCTACTCGAAGCTCGTCCCAGGTCTGTGGAATTCCAATCGAAAGCTGGGGTTTCGTCACGTGGTTTCAATTTGATCAAGTTTTGATACAAATTTTACTTAATTTTGATGAAATTTTGATGTGACTTTCTACTTTTTACTTTCTCCCCTCGATGCTTCCCCAAGGTCTGTGGGATTCCAATCGGAAGCCGGGATACCGTCACGTGACTGAAATTACATGGCAGTTTATCAAGTTTTGACAAAGATTCAAGTCAATTTCGATGTAAATTTGACGGAAGTCGCGCTGATGATGCTCCGCGGAGCGAAACGCGTCCGCAACTAAATTAGTTTGACGTGCAAGTGAGTATTTTCTTAAAAAAATTTTAATCATTACATACTTTGTCTATTACTTAGTCTATAGATTTCAGTAATCAACCCGACAAGCTGGTAGAATGGTCAGTGTCCAGCGTAATTGGATGGCTATGCCAAGCGGCCTATTTTCTTTGCCTTGCGTTTGAGTCTCCAAGAAATACGACTTGGAATTGAAGCTTGAGGAGACCGTAGAAGTTCCGTAGGCGTCGTTTATTAGTTTGTTATCGTTTTAAAGCGATCATATCTTTTTTCCTCCGAACACCTCTGCGAGCTGATTATTGAAATTCATAGAAGAAGCCATAGACAAATGAGATCAAAAGGAGGTAAAGCTATCCTTTTCTCTCTATCATCTCCTGTAAAATTTGACTTTTGATCAATTCAGCAGGTTGATTATTGAAATGGACAGATAAAGCGATAGGCAAAGGAGACAAAAGCAAATGGAGCAAACCTATGGGTTGAAACGGGTTGTTTTCATAGACACAATCATTTCAATTTTCGCAAACGACAACTCGGTGTCGGTGCCCCTGGAGCAGGGGAACAACCACAGCGACGCAGGAGTGGATCCAGCATTTTGGCAACACAGGATTTCCTTTATTTAAACCCAATATAATAAATAATATATATAATATTTAATAAATAATCGAATCTTGTCGGAGTATCTGGCCCCTTCAAGAATCGATACATTCCCATAAGTTTAAATGGAGAAAAAACAATGTTGCCAATTTGCTGGATCCGCTAATTTCCGTTGCATCGATACATTTCCATAGGTTTAAATGGAGAAAAAAAAATGTTGCCAATTCGCTGGATCCGCTAATTTCCGCTGCACTGATACATTTCCATAGGTTTAAATGGAGAAAAACAATGTTGCCAATTCGCTGGATCCACCATTGCAACGACGGAGCCGGAGAAAAAAGCCGAGTGCGTTGTGAGAAAACGCGTGCGACTCGGGGGATCGGGGCCCGGCCCGGCTCGAGAAGGGGTTACCGACTTAGTAGTTACCGGTTACCGGCCGGTCCCGGCACCGGTTTCCTCTGAATGAGAGTCGCTGCACTTGCAGCGTCCTCTCGGAACAATGGTCTCCAAGCTCCGCCGCTGGAAGTGGAACATCGTTGTGAGCTTGCGCCGAGAGCTCCTTCAAGGGCAAAACACGAGGCGATCTTCCGATCGCTTCGCGGCATGAAAGGAAGAGTAGCTCTTCTTGCCTAGCTGCTTGATCGTCGAAGTTGATAGACAGAGCTATAGCCAAGAAGATGTGAAGAAGATGTGATGATGTCAAAAGTGTCTGTAAATGAATTTGGTGCTGTAGTACTTTGCGTTGTAACATTGTCAAAATAATGAAACGCCTGAAATTCCTGGATGCAACTATTCGAACTCTTCGGATGTCCAGTATTGCCTATACAAAAATTGAAGGCGTTTTAGTTTTACCTGCTCTCACCTCGCATGCGATTCCCTGCGCCATTTTAATGCAGCGCCTGGATGCGACTATTCTTGTCTTTCGGACGTGCGTATTGAGTATACAAAACATTGAAGGCGTTTCGAATTTTCTTACTCCTAAAACTAAGCAGACGATCTACCGCTCTGTATCGATGCAGCGCCTGGAACCTGCGGATACAACTATTCGTGTTCCTTGGACGTGCGTGTTGCTACTTCAAAAATTGAAGGCGCGTCGGATTTTCTTAATTTTATAGTGCTTGCGAGCACGAAATAAAATAACTTTAATCTGATATAAAGCTGTGTCCATTGCTCGGAGGGTTCGGGGGGTAATTAGCTAAAAAATGTTCGTTATGTACTCGGTATTCCATAATAGTTTTGAGTGTCGCTTTCTTAATTTTGCGTGTTAGTGGCCCAGAATTCTAATGCTGATGAAAAGTAAAAATATCGTAAATTTAATCGTTTCGTAAGACCTAAATTTTGTGATCATATTCATTGTTGAATCTTTGGCAATACTTTAACGCTAAAACTACTTTTCACTCAAAAACTTAATCGGATGAACCAATCTCATCAGTTCATGGACGTGCCTTTTCACTGTTAAATGTGAAAGGACTCCCGTGACTGGTCAATCATGCACACCATTAAAATCGTTCCATTTAACCGGCCGCGCGTTAGATGTACCGCAAATAATTTCAAAGGTTAAAATGACGTAATCGCTCGCTTAAAAACGCAAGCGTCCACGCTCTCATAACACTATCTTAAACGCTCATCGCTGAAGAGCCGCGTTTATCAACAGTTCGACATTTCGGCGATCAACGCTTCAAGCTTCCAACTAGAGCTCCGAGTAAAGACTTGCGTCCAGTAATACAGAATTCCCACGGACCTCAAAAATTATCTCGGAGGATCTCTGATCAGACAGGATTTGCTCTACGCTTAGGTAAACTGCATTTCAAATAATCGTTGCAAAAAATCTTATCTAGATAACAATCGTGACAAATGAATTGGTTACTTTCATCTCATAATCCATGTTGGGTGGTGGCAAACCATAAATCAGAAAAAGATACGAGATCAGCCTGAGCGTCAGAATCCTGCGGTCAATATTGGCTAAGATATGCAAGCAACCCATAAAAAAAAACTCGGACAAAACGAAATGAAACAAAATAAGGGAACAAAGTGAAAATCTGAAACGAATTGTGTGGATTTTTCTTCGGATTTTAGCCATGTTTAAGAATTGAATCAGTGAGAACGAAAACACACCAACTCGGAAACTCAAAAAAGCTCAATTTCCATTAAAAAGAGTCAGTTTTCATAAAGGCCACTGGATTTAACGCATCTGTTCCAACAAAAATTTCCGCTGCCATTTAATTTTTTACAGAGAACTTGTTGGTTAAATCTCTTTGAATTTCTCACTGAATTTTATCGGCAGCACAAAAAAGATTCAGTGGTATTCTCGGACAGCTTTGTTGAACAATTTTTCCGCAGAAAAATTTAAATGCCTGCAGAAATTTTGTGACGTCGCATGACGCTTGTGATACTTTGGCCGGAGGGTGACGAGGTATAGACGCGCTCCCTTCTTAAAATTATGGCTCCAACTACTCCATCCAGGAACGTCGTGACGAAAGGGAAAGGGAGAGAGGGAGTGAAAAACCTCGACCACCCGACTTCTCGAAACTCCCCTCGGGGGCGGGTAAAATTGTCTCCCTCGCCCCCTCCGCCTCCCTCTCCCTCCTCCCCCCCCACCCCCACCTCCCGCTGAAATCGGGGAGACGCGTGACGGACACGGGCATGCTTGCGACACGTCACCGGCGCACAGTGAATCGAGTCAATCAGAAAGGTCGGACATGCAATTTTTTACTAAAACTGTATATAGAGATGTTGCATGTGTAAGGAATTTACAATTTGACTATTGATTCTCATGTAAAAGTTCGCGAGAAACACGAGATTGCCACCGGTTTTCCCTGAAATCAACTCCTAAGCTTATAAAAAGCTCTCAAAGTTGAGGCAAAATGGAGGGGATATCCCACGCTATCCTGAGAGCCCACCTCTACATCAAGACAAACTCTCCATGCAAAGATAGGGTGCAAATACATTGACTGGGCTGCTTCTTTATTTGGGGACTCCAAAACTAAAAAATGGCAACCCTGCTAATGTATTTGCTCCCTTGGCATGGAGAGTTTGTTTTGATGTAGAAGTGGACTCTCAGGATAGCGTGGAATATCCCCTCCATTTTGCCTCAACTTTGAGAGTTTTTTTTGAGCTTGGGAGTTGATTTCAGGGAAAACCAGTGGCACCATCGTGTTTCTCGCGAACTTTTACATGGGGAACAACAGTCAAATCGCAAATCCCTCACACGTGCAACATCTCCATTTTGATGTTTATTTCACCACCTGTAAAATTTTAAGAGGTTTTTCCAGTCGAAAATTTCACGAGGAAAACAATGGAACCACTTTTAGAATCTCAAAGTTTCGTAAAAACGGAGTTATAAGCTTTTAAAGTTTCCAAATTTTGTCCGACCTCTCCTATTGACCGAATCCACCGTGCGGCGGCGGTCACGTAAGACGTCAATCGGGAGTCGGGAGTTGGGAGCCGGGCCCGGGCGCATGATAGGTTAGTGCTTGAGTTACGGCATTTCGACAATTAACTCGGTTCTCACAGGGGCCTATTCATGCGTCCGCCGAGGGCCCATGCCCCACGGCGCGGCGCATGCGTGTGAGAGGGCTGTCGTCCGGCTCGACGGCTCATATTTAAACCTCTATTGTGCGTCGCCAGAGTTTCTTCCCGTCCTGGTCCGCGGTCTGGGTGATTCGGACGGATGGGACTATGGGAGAGTTTCCAGCACCGTTTCCAGGGCCAGACTCATCAGGAAATGAAGATCTAGGGCGTCGTTTAGGAGTTTTCGTCAAGTTTAATCAATTTTAGGGTATTTTCGGAGTTATTCGGTGCCCAAATTGCAAAACCACGTACCGTCACATTCCGTCCAAAGTATCACGAGCGCCATGCGACATTTCAAAATTTCTGCCATTTTATATTTTTACAGAAAAATTGTTGGTTGAATTTCTTTGAAAATTTCATTAAATTTTATCGGTAGCACAAAGAAAATTCAGTGAAACTGTCGGACAGCTTCGTCGAACAATTTCGCTGTGAAAAAAATGAAATGGCAGCGAAATTTTTTAAACGTCACATGGCGCTTGTGATACTTTGGCTGGAAGGTGGAGGTGTGTCCATTGCGGAGTTTCAAAATTTCTATTTCTATATTTTATTTTTTCGGTGAGGAGAAAGCAAGGAATTTGCTTGGAAATTTGGGATACTCAACTTCTCAACATATGGAAGATCACTCAATATGGCCGACAGCGCATTACAAACAAGCGTCTTCAAGAATTAAAACTTTAAAACTAAAAAAATGTAAGCGAAATCAAAGTTTTATACGTGCTTTTATCATTTTTGATCAGTGTAAATAGTTGAAATGTGAAAATTAGTACCACTGGATAATTCGAGTTCATAGGTTGGCTGCCTTTTTGGGCCCTGAGAGATACTTGACCTAATCAAACCTAACCTCCAAATTTTCGAGTTGTCCATACTCTCCCTACAAAGGTACTCTAGTTTCGCGCTTAAGCCATCGACCTGCGACTGCGGTGCGTAAAATTTACGATCGCGCCAAGAATTTGGCAATGGTGGGTGGTCCTGGCCGGAGAAGCACCTTATCCGCCCGGACCAACACCGGGGCATCAGGTTGTTTAATTTTTCCTTCTTTTTCTCTCTGAGAATAATTTGACTGTCGTGCTCGCAAGAGATCTCGGCGCGCGGCGTGCGAGGTTCGCTCGTTCGACAGCGGAATTCGTTCCCGTTATGCGCCGAACGTGGCCCGCGTAAAATTACTTTTCTAACAAGACGATCATAACTCAGGAAGATTAGCAGTGAGCTTGCCCGCTGTCCTGCCCCGGAATGCTTCATCGACNTGGGAGAATTTCCAGCACGGTATCCAGGGTTGAACTCATCAGGAAATGAAGATCTAGGGCGTCGTTTAGGAGCTTTGGTCAAGTTTGATCAATTTTAAGGTATTTTTCGAGTTCTTCGATGTCCAAATTGCAAAACCACGTATCGTCACCTTCCGTCCAAAGTATCACAAGCGCCATGCGACGTTGCAAAATTTCCGCCATTTTATGGTTTTACAGAAAAATTGTTGGTTGAATTTGTTTGAAAATTTCATTAAATTCTATCGGTAGCACAAAGAAAATTCAGCGAAACTGTCGGACAGCTTCGTCGAACAATTTCGCTGTGAAAAAAGTAAAAAGGCAGCGACATTTTTTAAACGTCGCATGGCGCTTGTGATACTTTGACCGAAAGGTGAACGTGTGTCCATTGCGGAGTTTCAAAATTTCTATTTCTATATTTTATTTTTTCGGAGAGAAGAAAGCAAGGAATTTGCTTGGAAATTTGGGATACTCAACTTCTCAACATTTGGAAGATCACTCAATATGGCCGACAGCGCATTAAAAACAAGCGTCTTCAAGAATTAAAACTTTTAAACTAAAAAAATGTAAGCGAAATCAAAGTTTTATACGTGCTTTTATCATTTTTTATCAGTGTTAATAGTTGAAATGTGAAAATTAGTACCACTGGATAATTCGAGTTCATAGGTTGGCTGCCTTTTTGGGCCCTGAGAGGTACGTGACCTAATCAAACCTAACCTCCAAATTTTCGAGTTGTCCATACTCTCCCTACAAAGGTACTCTAGTTTTGCGCTTAAGCCATCGACCTGCGACTGCGGTGCGTAAAATTTACGATCGCGCCAAGAATTTGGCAATGGTAGGTGGTCCTGGCCGGAGAAGCACCTGATCCGCCCGAACCAACGCCGGGGCATCAGGTTGTTTAATTTTTCCTTCTTTTTCTCTCTGAGAATAATTTGACTGTCGTGCTCGCCGGAGATCTCGGCGCGCGGCGTGCGAGGTTCGCTCGTTCGACAGCGGAATTCGTTCCCGTTATGCGCCGAACGTGGCCCGCGTAAAATTACTTTTCTAACAAGACGATCATAACTCAGGAAGATTAGCAGTGAGCTTGCCCGCTGTCCTGCCCCGGAATGCTTCATCGACTCTGCAAAAACCACGCATGCGTCGCGGGTACCCGCTGCAGTTAAGTGGTTATTAATCGCGGGGTAGAGAGATCACGAGGATGAGTGCTTTTTTCTTGTTCGCTCGGCCTCGAGAAAAGTGCTTCCTGTCGGGCCAGTGTCGAGAGCCAGCTTTCGAAATGGGTCAGTTGAGTTGTTTTCAAAAGGGAATAATGACATTTTTGCATGGGCCTTGAGTTGCATAAAAGGACATACTGACTAAGACTCATCAAGAAATGGATATGTTCCTTTTTGAAAACAACTGATTCCTGACTGATTTCCTCAAGGGCGCATTCGAAGCGAAAAGCCTCGTAAAATCTCATAAAAGTAAAAAATTGAAAACAACAGTCTACGTCGCAATCCTGAAAATTTTATAAACTTAGGAAAACTGTAATGTTTGGAAAAGATCAAAGTTATCATTCTAGTCATTACGATTAATAAAACAAAACTGCGAAGAAGTGCGTAGCCATGGCTCACAAACAAGATACCTGAGGGTTATTTGAGGTTACTTCAACTCCGGAATCAAAATCAGGCAACGAATAATAATTAACGATTGCACAGCGTCATTTAAGTCCTTTCAAACAGAATTAAACTACGATACCAGGATCCTTTGAGTATGTCGAAAATTGGAGGCGCAAACAATCAACACAGAAAACTCAATCCTGGAACAGTTGAACGCGTGAATACTCTAATTTTACCGCAACAAATGAAATATTTTGAACTTAAATCCTCCGAAAGCAGAAAATAAAGTTCAGAATAACTGAACATCACCTGACCTACTCCTATAGAGTATTCTTGCAATTATTATGAGCGGCCGTCAAAAGCTCTGCGGATAAACCGAGAAAAATTACCTTACAGTAATTTCCATTAGGTCCCGTTAATATTGACAAAGCGGTCCGTATGTTCGTAAAAAAAACAAATTCGGGGCACACCGACCGAGCTCATGGCACTACAACCGATCGCCACCACCTCGGGAAGATTTTTTCCTCTTTGTCGGCGATAAATTTTACGAGCAACTCGAGATGACTGATGACAGTCGAGATTGGAACCGTTTTAAGGAGCAGCACCCTTCCTGCTTTGAAACAGTGGCGTGGCGTGCTTTGCGATATATAGATTGATTCGCCATTTAAACCTATGGAAAAATATCGATTATCAGGGCGTTCGCAGCGAACACCTTAGTAATCGATTCTTTACCATAGCTTCAAATGGCGATGTATCGATAATCGATCCTTTACGCCACGCCACTGCTTTGAAATGCTAATAATTCCTGGGACGCACATTCCGCGAGACTTCTGCGGGGCATCTCAGAGCCGATGCTAAGATTGAAAAGCTCCGTATCGACGTTGCCTGGTTATGTGACGAAATATACATGGCTTACATTGATCTGTAGAGGAAATGGTCGATTTTTCGCACAATCTAGCAACTGCGCTCGTAACGACCGGATCCTACGCAGATTAGCGTAGCCGACCGAGTGGTCTATGAGTAAAGGCAACATAAATCTGTGTCATACTTGAAGAGGAGCACCTAGGTATTTGTTATTGTTGCTGGTGCCGGTGGGATTAACATAGTTTACATGTCCGTGGGTATTACAAATTGCAGAGATTTTTGAAAGGCTTGTGAGAAAAGTAAGAGACAGTGGCCGACGCCACAAGGCCTTCGTGGATTCAAACCTACTGAGGTCACTTACACGAACAAAATAGAATGAAGAAAACTGAGTGCACAAAAGTGAATGACAATGAGTGAGCTCGGGTTAAAATTGGGTAATGGACCACTAGACAAGGTAAGAATTTAAGCAATCTGATACATGTGTCTTAACCAGAATTTCACGTCAAACACGATTCGCACAACGAAAATTATTGAAACCAACTCCTAACGAAGATATTAACATTTTTATTTCACATTGGTTACGAGGAATTCGAACTGCCCGCTCACAAGAAACTCAAAGCTCTATGTCAGTCAAATCGCGCACTACAACGGTTTCAGCAGGCTTCTCAATCGAGCAATGTTTATTTCCCACCATGTTTTGTTCAAACTACAAGAAATTTGCTACAGCTGAGCCAAAGCGTCAAGACTAAGGTTGCCAGATTTTTATATCGCAGAGGCTGGCATGATAACGTTTAGCGTGCAATGTTAATCACGTAGAGCATTGAGTTTTCATGAGCGGGTGGTTTGAATTCACGCATCAAGAATCATTTAATATCTTCGTAAAGATTTGATTTCGGTAATTTTCGTTGTGCGTTACGTGAAATTTTAGTTAAGAAACACATATCAGAATGCTAAAATTCGTACCTTGTCTAGTGGTCCATTGTTAAATTGGATGTACTCCGTGGGTGAGAGGTTGTTTTCTCATGGTTTGGCATCGTATTTGGATTTGAGCAGTTCATTTTCTCCAAATCCAGGACCAAAACGTTGGTAATGTTGCCATGACTTCATAACAGTTATATTTTATCGTATTCTTAATCCTTTGGAGTCTAACGAGCTAGAAGTAGTCGCCTCAAATTGCAATAGGTCGTCCAGATGGCTTTTATAATTTCCACATAAAATTTCGACAAGAAAATATACCCACAGCACATTACTTCATGGCCGCTCTACTGGCCCACGTCGTTTCTTCCGAAGAAAAGTAATAACCATGGAATAGGAAGACAATATCCAATAACTTTGCACCGCGTTATCTTCTAACGAGACATCCGTTTCCCAGTTAGGGTGTCTCATTGGTCAGTAATATCCAGTACTGTCGTCTTAAGAAGAAACGATGCATGATTGTTCGGAAGTTGCCAAACTTCCTCGAAAATCTTGTATATTCTCGAATAGTACTATAGATACTTTTCTTTAAAATTCTCTGGCACTGTTTATTGAATTACGGATGAAATTGTGTGGAAATGTTTAAGACAAGTATAGATGTTGCAGTTTACTTGTCTAATCAAGCATTTTGTCAAGTGCCTGGGTAGAGAGTTAAGACTTTGTATGTTTTGCATGTTTTTCAAGCAGGTTTTTGAATTTTTCTTATCTTAAAAAAGAGCACTTTATCAAAATACCAATTTTTGTCAAATTTGACCCATGGAAATTTTTCCTATCATGTTGTACTGTCTAACTTATAAATAACCCGTGTTTAATGAAACATAGATCAATTTTGAGATTAATGTTCTTTCAGTGCCTAAACTCCGAAAGCAATCATAATTGATCCCGGAGGTAACTTAAAGGTTATTTTATCTACATTTGCGGACCCGTTCAACCTGATGGTATAAAAGCAAATCAACATAGCTATGATTTCACAACTCTTTTTTTCTTTATAGGTGTCCAAACGCACTTACTCTGTACATTTCTTCGCCAAATTATTCAGAATAATATAAAAAAGAGGCAGATTCCAGAAATGAGCCACTGGTATCGAAAAAACTGAACCGATGAAATTTGGCAAGGCTCTGAGGTGTATACGCCGTTTTTCCTTAGTACGGTCAAATAGGCCAATAGGTGACATACATCACCGTGTCCGAGCAAAAACCCTCATTCCACCACTGAAGTAGCCATCGTAGTAAGGTTCGGGGGAGTGTGGGCGATCGGCCTCGTGCGCGAATAGATATAATGGCGAAAAATAAAAGGAAGAAAAGATAAGAAAATAAAATCCGAAGTTCAAAGATCGAACAAAGCCCTCGTGCACGGGACGGGGCGCCCAGAAAGGCAGGCGTATGTGGTGCACTTAAAAAATACTTAGTAATAAATTTGAGTTTCCACCTTTAGCGCTGTGCTTGCCTGCCTACGCTCGGAGTGGTTGAGTGGGAGGTGAAGTGTTTACCGCTGTTGCCGCACAGAAGAATAGAATAGACGCATAGAAACCCTCATCTAACCCTGCGCCAACAGATGGAAACGTATCCCTCTTTCTTTCATCCCTGATAATGGTAATTCTCGCAAGTTGGCAA
Organism: Bemisia tabaci; assembly: GCF_001854935.1. Taxonomy (NCBI): domain Eukaryota; kingdom Metazoa; phylum Arthropoda; class Insecta; order Hemiptera; family Aleyrodidae; genus Bemisia; species Bemisia tabaci. The sequence goes on from NW_017547239.1 coordinate 908,002, forward strand.
CACCGGGAATTCGTGTATTTAAACGGCTGCTTCGCGGCTCAACCCCTGGAAAACGCGTCGCGCCCCCAAGAAGTCCTCATTTCCGCGTTTTTGATTTGGAACATTATGGTGATTCGATAAACGCCATATTTTAAGTGCACTGGAAAAAAATACATTGGATCTCGAGTCCAGACTCTTGAAAACATTGACCAAAAAAATACTCTTGATTCAATCGGATTTTTGCTTGAATCATAACGAAATCCGCTTAAAATTGGCTCTTGATTTAAGCTAGATCCTGATTGAATCAAGAGTACTTTTTCTTGTCGATGTTTTTAAGAGTCTGGACACTAGATCCAATGTGTTTTTTTCCAGTGTGAGAACGAAGTGCTATATAATCGCATCGCTTGGTTCCGTGTTTTCAGGTGCTTGTCATTTTTAACGAATTTTGAGATCGCATTTCTGTTGTTGCGAGACTGAAGAATGCACTTACCAAATTTTACAAACGAAGTCAACCTAATAAAGACAGAACTTTTTAGAGGAGAAATAACGCATTCAATGCTAGTATTGAAACTGCACTCGAATACGATATTTTTCCTTTAATAAATCTCCTACGTTTATCACGTTGATTTTGTGAATTCTTTAGTTTCGTGACAATAGAGATGCAATCTCAAAATTCAATAAAAATCTCATGTAGCTAAGAATACGGAGCTTTTTATAACTTGCGGGCCGCGTCTGGGATCAACAACGTGATAAGGCGCATGCGTAAGTGTCACAAATGATTGAGGGTATCAAAAAATCGCAGCAAATCGTACGGTATTGCGTAACGCAATTCAGGGACAGCTAATCAGACTTTTTAACTCCATAAAGGTAAATATTTTCATTAAAATACAGTTTTTAAGGCTTTATCTCGATCGTATGACTATAAAAGCACGGTAAATTGGCAACGCTGTCGAGTCATAGTAAGTAATCGTGGTCGTAAAGACTATCTTGAGAGTCCAATGACACAATCCACGCTCAGTGTCCGCTATGTCCACAAAGAAAACTCATAATGATCACACCTTAGCCCCAACTCATGTTTCCAACGGGCGGGTGTAGTTCAAGGGTATCCCACGCCTGATGTTCATATCAACTTCGGGCTTTTGAAATGAGTAATTTGACGAAAAAAAAAAGTCCCATCTTCTACAACATTTTAAATGAGATATTATAATGATTTGCATTCGTGGGTATTATTTTAAGTTCTCCATTGGATTGTCGGCTTTGCAGGCCTTTGATTTTAACATTTTTATCGAGCCATGCGACATAAAATAACGACTTTGTAATTTCTTTCCGTAATATTTCGTTCAAAAAGTGCGTTGATGAAATTTTGAAAGCACTGGAACGTTTTTTTTCCAGTTTCTCTTTCAACAACTCACCGATGATTTTTTAAAATGTCTTGCTTAATTTCACGTTACCTTGATTAAAATTCCTTTCTAAGAGTTTAACATTTTTTGGAGCAATAACTCGGCTATGATACATATTTTTCTTCCGGAACTTCATTGCCTATTTTATTGATATATAGTTATAAAGAATCCTAGCAGCAAAAATCTTTCAGGAACGGTGATTAAGAGCATCAAAAAAGTCCTCTACTTTTTTTCATGGCATGAAAATGCCTAAATTGACTTAAATAACTGTAGTGGGACTTTTATTGTTAGCACGCGATGTGACAATCATGAGCGTAAACCAAATGAGAAAGAGAATGTGAAACGAATACCAAAATTTGTTTATCCGAATACAACCATTCAAAGGTAGTGCTCGCATAGTAAATGGAGAGACTTTAACGAGCGGTTAGGAATATAAACGTAGCTTGGATGAATTCAGACTTTTGTCGCATGTTTAGGAATCAAATATTCAATGTGTATCAATCCATCCTGACATTGATCAACAGACGGATCACATGGCAAATCGAGAGACTTAAACGAAACGGTCAGAAATATAAATGTACTTAGGTTGAATTGAGACTGTACCGTCATGTTTACGCGACGAGTAAATTCTAATATTTTTAAAATTCCTAGCCGTGAATCACATTATTACTGGAAAACTATTGACTATTGATCATTTCTGACTGAAAATTTCTCTGATTTCTCCTCTGATTGTAGACCGAAAATCAGCAAAAGCTCAGACGAAAACTGTGATTCATCATATTCCTGTGAAAAATAATTTTCTTATAAATTTTGCATTTTCGAAGTAGAGTTACGACTAGAGTTGGAATTGAGTCGAATAGAGTTGGAGAACGACGAACTAGAAGGAAAGAGATGATTTTTCACGGACACGGTAGGGGAATGAAAGGTTAACGATAAGTTTTCAAGTCATGCAGAAAAAAATTTATTTTCAGGAGTTAAGCTTCGATCGCTATAAAATTCGGTCATCACCATTCACTTAGGTTATACGCGGCTCAACTTTTATCTTAACGCATGCCAAGAATGGTTTAAGTAGCGCATGTGCTCCGCGCGCGGGTCATCGCACCCGCAGGTAACCACAAAGCCCTTAATGGGTGAGTAGTGCATTTAACGGAACTTCCGAACGATGTAACTAAGAAAACTCATATCTGTAAGCGCAACGTTGCAAATATCCTTCATGATTCGATGCTTTTTTTTCTAGTGAAGAAAGTATCTCCCTTTCTGCATCTCCCTTAGCCCCAGAACCGTATTGACGGTGAAGTAACGAAATCTTGCACTACGGACTACGAATACGATGTTTTAGAATTTCTGAAATAATTTTATACTATGAAAATATTGCCACCGGACTTTTATGCTAGCATCATTTGGAATTCAGTTTTTTGCACCTGACTTAATTTCAGGTAAATTCATCTCATTTCGGTCAGTTTTAGGGATAACTTTTTGAAAACTTCCCCCCACCCATTTCTATACAAGTAGTTATATTCTACTTTCTCCCTCAAAAAATTGTTCTTCCTCCTCCCAACCCTCCTCTGAAATAACGCTGCGGCAATTGTCATTTGCCACAATAGATAAGAGACATCCCTGACATTCCTAGGAATTCCATGAAGTATCCCATATAAAAAAACAGGCTTTTTTTTGTTGGTTTATCGGCTTATATCCCGTTAGGACCTACAGCCATCTATAGACTATATGTCTTCACTGAAGAGAAAAAATCTTAAATTTACCGCGAAGAAATATTTCTTCTTCAATCAAGAATATTGTTGGTTAATATAAACTACTTTTTTGCTTAGCCCGAGCATTATTTTTCTTGAATCAAGAAAAATTCAGCTTAAAGCGCGATCAAAAAAATTTTTGGGGGCAAATTCAAGAATCATCATGCTTGAGCCAAGCTACTTATTTTTTCAGTGTTGTCCGGAGACATCGAGGGATTCTGACACATACAGCTCCAGGCTTTCCAAATTTTCAAGGACCAGACCGAGTAGAGATGAGACTTACTTTATAATGGGAATATCCAAAGAATCCAGTTAACACAGGGTTGAAGACGGTAAATCCCTCTTGGGGGCGGTAATTCACTGACACTGCACAGGTTCACAGAGGGGGCGGGGGGTGGGGGCGAATCGGGGTTTCGGACACAAGCGGCTCACGATCTGTGGCGGGGTCGCGGTTAAGTCGGTGACGGACGCGGGCTCGCCGAGGTTTCCTCGAAGACTGAGGATCTCCAGCGCGGATACCGAGAGCTCCGGAGGACTCCACCACGCCGCGCCGCGCGGCGGCCCGGCCGGGGTCAACGCTCCGCGTCCGCCGCCGCCGCCACGCCGCGCCGCACAGTGAACCAGACGCTCGGGAGATTCGACACCATGTGGAGACGTTCGAAGCTTATGGGCCGTGCCGTGGTCCTAGGGCCGTGTCCATAGTCGTCCCTTAAACACGGAGAAACAAACTTCGTGCGTGGGATCCGAAGTTTAGGTCACATGGATCTCTGAAGTTTTCGGATTGAGCATCTGAAACTTCAGTCCTTACATCTAAAGTACTTCAGGTTTCACATCCGAAACCTTCGGTTCTCACATCTGAAGTACTTCAGTCGTAAGAGCTGAAGTACTTCAGATGTAAGAACTGAAGTTTCAGATGTCTGACCTGAACTTCGGCAGCTAGACCTCAAGTGTTTAGATGCTCAATCCGAAAACTTTAGAGATCCATATGACCTAAACTTCGGGTCCCACGCACGAAGTTTTTTTCTCCGTGAACAACTCCTTTCCCGAGGGATCACAGTTAGTTGCAATTCTGCTCTGCCAAAGGCCCAGATACGCGGAGAAAAAAACTTCATGCATGGGACCCGAAGTTGAGGTCATATGGATCTCTGAAGTTTCCTGATCACGCATCCGAAAACTTGAGGTCGAGCTGCCGAAGTTCGGGTCAGACATCGAGGCACTCCGGTATGTACCGGAGTACTTCAGATGTGTGATCCGAACCCTTCGGTACATATCGAAGTACTTCAGATGTCTGACCCGAACTTCGGCAGCTGGACCTCAAGTTTTTAGATACGCGATCCGAAAATTTCAGAGATCCATTTGACCTCAACTTCGGGTCTTACGCACAAAGTTTTTTTTTTCTCTGTGTACACATGCGAGATTCAAGCATTTGTTGAAAGTGGAACACCAGTAGGCAGGAAGGATTTCCTACGGGTATTTCACTTTTGACAATCACCTGTAACTCGCAGGTGTATCTGCAGTTTGAGGAAAACGGCGTACAGACATTCGAGTTCCCAAATTATTTCCGATACAAATTTTTATTTTGGGATGAACTGATGCATATTTTCCCTTGAAATTCCGGTATTCAGTTGGCACATAGTTCTGTTTGCTCAATTTAAAATCCCGCTTTTCTAATTCTTCCAAAGGAATCACGCCCACTGACCACATTGTTTCTTGTCCAGCTTTCTACAGTACACCCCATATTTTTCACCTGCATATAGTTCTGTTTGATAGAAATCACTGAAAAAAAAAGGTCGGTAAATCCGAACACGTTAGGATCACATGGAACCACGTTTTTTTCGGTACACATAACCTAATTATTCGGTCTGTTCAACCGAACTGTTCGGTCCGCTGAACCAAACTACAAGAATTTGTAATGGTTCGGTCGCTCAAACCGAACAGTTTGGTTGAACAGACCGAATACTTCGGTTGTGTGAACCGAACAAAACGTGGTTCCATATGATCCTAACTAGTTCGGATTAACCGAACTTTTTTTCCAGTGATAGTCCAAATGAGTTCTTGAAAGGAATCGAAAGGATTCGCCTTTCCAAAAAGTACAAAACACGAAAGAAAATATTCTAAGATTTTAACTCGATGAAGATCATGCATCTATTTCATGTCCGACGTCTCCTGATTTTTCGTTCCATTGTGCGGCGCGCCGCCCGTATCAATCCTCGGGTTGCTGGGTAGTCGCGAGCTTGCTCTTGGACACTCCAAGCGCCCGCGCCGCGCCGGCACGCACCGTCCCTGTCGGCCGCCGCCGCCGCCGCCTCGTGGACCTGCGCCCCCGCGGCACAGTGGGATCCTCCCTGGATTCAGGGTCACCGCCGATCCACGAGATCTTCGAGGCAGTCTTCGTCGTCATAGACTGCTTCATTTCGTGCACCGAGAAATTTAGTTCCGTCGCACAGGCCTGTCCGTTAAATAAGAACGTCAGGCTTTTTTTTCCCTCCACCTTTACTTCATCTCCGCACCTCTCTCGTGTCAAGTTCGTGCCAGATAGCTTTGAACTTTTCCCTAAGAATGGAAGATTTATTTTTTTATTGCTCTATCTGAGAGTGCTGAAAGAGCGGAGAAAAAACACTAAACAATGACCCGAACTGGATGTAACAAGGTGGTGAAATTGTCAAAAATTTTGACTCTTATTGAAATTTTTGGAACTTTTTGGCTTTGTTTTCCCCGCAAAATGATGTTGACCCAGCACCATTTCACCATCTTGTTAGGTACTTAAAGAACTGACTTCACAGTATTTTTCATAATTTTTTTATGTGCTATAGTTGTCTCTAAACTGAGCTAGAATTTGTAGTTCCTAATTATTGTGAAATAACGTCCAATTTGATAACATTTTGTCATTAGGATCTACGATTTCTGGCTTAGTTTAGAAACAACGTATGCATCATCAGTTTCCTCATGCCCGTGCGAGTTTCTACGGATGAGCCATAAATCGTAGTTTTTAATTGCAAAATGCAGTCCTAGTAAAACACCACGGGACTAAACAATTTTCGCAAAATAATGGTGCAAGTTGCCCATATGTTATTTTTATTATGTCCAATTTTGCTGCTTCTCCAACAACACTGTAAAAAAAATTTCGGCGTTTTTACCACGGTCCGTTGGTACCTTCATCATCTCACTTTGTTTACTAATTATTGGTAATTTTACCAAGACAGACTGGTAAGCTTACCTAAAAACCAGTATTTTTACTGTTTGTTTCAGGTAAGAATACCACTTTTATTGGTAATCAATTCCCGGTAACTTTGCGATTTTATCTCGGTAATTCTACCACAGTCGATGAAAAATATTGGCGTTGTTACCAAGGTGTAGTAAAATTACCGAGAAAGCTCGATCATTTTACCGAGATTTCTCGGTAAAACTACCAATTCCATAAATGGTAATTTTACCGAGAAAAAACTGGGATCTAATAGAACCCTGAATTCTTGGTAATTTTACCCTTTTCGTAGTAAATACACCGAGATTTTTTTTCAGTGAATATTTTAACCTTACATCTTTGCCCAGTATGATCGAAGATGGAAACACACCGTGCGGCGCTTCTACGAAGTCAAGATTACTAATAGCCGGAGCATTTATGTAAATGCTCTGAGCCTCCCCCATAAAGAAGCCGCACAATAGTAAGACGTCGATCGTTTTTCCAAAGGTCTTTTAGCCCGGGCAACCCCGGTATGAAATTGAGATTAGTATGCCCGGGACGCTATGTAAATGCCCCGGTCCCCGCTATGGGCTCACCCATAAAATACCTCTAACAATAGGAGGGGCTCACCCGTCTTCCCTTGCGTATTGCCGCCCTGTGGCGGAACGTCCTATGTACTTTTGGCTGTTGCCGGATTTATTCTGATCAAAACTAAGGTGGTGACAGTCGGGAAAAATTTGCGCTCCTGGGAGTTTTGGTGGTCGTGATGGTCCAAATTGCGTGCTTTCGTAGCTTCACGTGCTTCCTTTTTCGAAGCTCTCTGATTACAGAAAAGTTTACAATTGTGGCTTTGAAAGCTCGTCTGTAGCAAGGTGCTTCGGTAACATCTCCGTATAAGGAAGCCCCCCCCCCTTTGTACGTACTTGAATCCTCTTAGAGAATTTTATATTGAATTTTAAGTTTCAATAAATGTCAAGGAAAAATATTCAAAGTTCTTCCTCCCAAGAAACACTTCAATCGAGAGATTTGACAACATTCCAATGTGCATGCGATGTTTGTCCTCAGCACGGTGGGTTGCCTCTCAGTTATGGCTAGTCGAAGCCATTAAGCAAGGTCTGATGTTTGCTGAAGTAGGCTTGTGAGTGCAGGCTCGAACTCTCCGAAAGTAAATCTTATTCCTTGGGAATCGTCTCAAGGATCAATGTTCATGTTTCATGCAGGCGAGTCTTATGAGACAGTTTTAAGATCGGTGCCGTCCTGGCAGACGTGAAATGAGTTCAACAGTAAGGAACCAAACCCTCATTATTCAGGAAGACGAGCCATGAATGATCTTAAGTTCAGCACGCACGTCTCAATTTCCTGCCAAAAAACGAGAACTATACCAATACTGCCGTGGTAAGAGAAAACGCCGTACGAAATTTCGAGAGTTTCTAAATTTCCTCCGATATAATGTTTATTTTTAAGGAAAGTAACGAACTTATTCTCTCGAATTTTTAGAAAATTTAGGTTTTATTGTGAGCTTCTTCCACATGAGAAATAAACACATTTTACAATAGAGTTAAATTTAAGAGTATTTACAATCGATCGAGTCGTTTGTGTCTTCTTTAAAATCATGAATAATAGAAAGCCATGTCTATTGGTTAAGACTCGGAGGTTCGCGAGCTCCTATAGGGCTTAACCAATTTAGATCTAATTGTGAAAAAAGTAATCTGGAAAATTGGAGAAAATTCCCAGATTTCTCTGAAAAGTCGAACTTGTCAAAACATCGTCTGAAGACGCATACGGCGTTCTTTCTTAGCACAGCATAGTTGGTATATCGCATACGACGGACAGTATACGAATTCAACTATATCGCCTGGATGCAACTATTCGACCTCTACGGATGTCGGTGTTGCATACTCACGGAATTGAAGGCATTTGACTCTCTAGGCACTCGCCGCTTCACCCGCGCAGTGGATCGAGTTAATGGGAGAGGTCGGACAAAATTTGGAAACTTTTAAAGCTCATAACTTCGTACATACAAAACGTTGAGGTTTTCAAAGTGGCTCCACTGGTTTCCTCGTGAAATTTTCCTGGAAGCACCAATAAAATTCTAAATGTGACGAAATAAACATCAAAATTTGCAGTTTGAGTCAAACATTTTATGTCCGAACTCTCTGATTGACTCGATCCATTGTGTCGCGGCGTGGTGGAGGATCTGAACTGCGAGGATCCAAAATGACAGAGTGCCTGCAATCCCTCGTTCATACTGCAGAAACATCTCGCAGGCATGAATAGTTGCACACAGAAGTAGGATATGAGAATAGCGAACAGTTGCGAACGAGAGCGAATAGTTGTGCCTAAGAATTTTATTTGTAGTATTAACGAAAAATTAAAGACACTTTGCCCCTTCGGAGCCTCGTGGAGACATGCTCGTATAGTTCTCAGCTTCATTCTTGCCAAGTTTGAAGGAAATTGCTACTCTAGTTTTGTTTGTAAAGCGTTGATAATGAATCGGTACCTTGGATTTCTATATTTAATGGTAAACCCTATCATACTCGGCATTTGACGTAATATCTAATGATGATTAATTTTTTCTATTGCAGGGTGGCTTTTTCGTTTCCTGATATGAAAACATGTCTCCTAAATCAGAAGTTACAGGTAAGCCCATAGCTTTGTTCTGCGCCCCAGCAGCCATCAAATGTGTTCTTCTTTTTTTTCCCTTTTTTCAATTCTACAAAATGTTATTAAAATGACTCCTCATTCCTACAAGCATAGACGATAAAGACATTTAAGCTATTTTTTATGATGTAAGTGTACCTTCAGTGATCGGAGATATAAAACCTCTTTTAGTTAATCATGGCTAAGTGACACAGAAGTGTTATGATTCAAGAATATTTGAGAAAGAGAGGCATTGTTCTCCTCCTTGCGTTGCACGAATCAACTTTGTTTCCCATTTGTTCATACATACACATACTGCAAGTGTAAGAAGCAGAAGTGGGCGTTAAAATGTCTTATTTAACCTGTCTACCTCTGAAAGAAATGAAGATGCGGCATTTTCAGAAATCATTCTTTTTTCATGTAGTATCAGGAACATGAAACTTCTTAACCACATCAACACGAAGTGATTTATTTACATCATGAAAAATACAAATTTTAACCAAAGGGGACAGGAAAAAGAAATAAATTTCTCATTTAAATGCCTACTTTGAAGCTTCCCTTACAATACGGAAGAGTTCAAAATCAGGGCCTATACTGCAAAACAGTGTGACCTTTAATTTCAATAATTTGTCATTACTGCTTTCTTTAGTGACCCGGTGGAAATGATACCGCCCTGTCGAGAAAGGTTCTCCATGCGCCATTACTTTTTCCACCTTAGCAGTGTTAAGAGTATTCAGTGTCAGTACATCCACGGATCTATCTCGTATAGAAGAGCTCAGCTATAAACACGAACGCACTGATCGTCCAACCAACAATCAGAACGATGAAACCGATCTGCAAGTCGACCATGCCGAATGGTCTCAAAGGCTCGTTCGCGTAAACCTCCTCGTACTGTCGAAACATTTCAAGCCAATCTCTCCCGAGAATCTTCTCGTACGCATTTGTCATTATCCCAGCCTCGGCCAATCGGATCGCTATGGACTTTATTTTCGGACCGTACACGGAATTCGATAACAAACGCAGATCGAAAGGGTACGTCATGACGGGTTCCTTTACAATATGGAACTCCGTTGTGCCGAAAGGGACCCTACAATCAGGGGCATAGAAGAGGTCTTTCCATTTCGTCAGCAAAGGCACGAAAAGGATGAACCCGTCGTTACAGAGAATCTCCGTTTCCGCCCTAGCCAGGCTCCGCGAGGCCAATTCTGACATGTTTAGCCCCAACAGACTTCTACTCCTGCCCCACTCAAGAGGATCGGGATAAGCTACGAATACATTTCGAACGTCCCTGTAGAACCTCCAGGAATCGATCGATCTGTTGTTGATCCACACGTATTTCGGATCACTCGTGAAGAGGTACTCACCCAAATCCGGTTCCATCTGAAACAGCAGGTCCGACGCCTCCAATTGTGCTGCCGTATCTATAGGGTCATAGCGCAGTTTCTTGCTAATGGATTCCGTCATCCGGCTCAGGAATACAGAGGAAAGAATCAAACAGGTGAACGATAGGATAACGAAGAGGATCTTCCCTGTGGCAGTGCCGATCAATAAGCGGGAATGTCCCACGCAGAGGACGTAGGAATAGATAGTGAAAATTGTCGACGCTTCCTCTCCACTGATTCTTCGGTACGCCTCGTGCACGAAGGCACAAAGAGAGATCGACCCCAGGATAAAAAGCCACACTATTGGGGTGAAGCACTTCGCCGGTATCAAGTAGGAAGGCATGTATCCTCTCTCAGGCACGGCTAATGTGATCAGTCCGGGGATGAATACAGGGACGACGTCAAGGTGACGGAAGTCGTTGTCGCGGAGGCTGGCTTCAAGGATAACCACATCCGCGTCCTCTCGGATGGCAACGTCGAAGACGTCGAGTCGTCCATCCGAGTCGTCGTTGTCTAAGGTGGCCTCGTCGAGTTTCGAGGGCATATGGGAGATCACCGTCGTATTTAATTTTTCTGCCACGGTTTCCAACACGAACATCCCGACTTCGGGCCTGTGACTGAGGCCGAAGTAAATGTCCGCATCATCACGCGAGTAGATGTGCACCAATAGACGTTTGCTTTGCACGTTCGACCACGAGAAGTCGAAGTAGTCACCGCTTGCCATGGTGTACGCGACGATGAGCTCGTCGAAAGGTCGGTAGTTGAAACACTGTTCGGCGATGCATATGACGGTCTTGAAGCTTCGGAAGAAGCGCCACATGATTTTGAATGAGAGCAGTAAGTCGAATTCGTGGTGTTGTCGACCGTCCACATCCAGACACATTCGCTCCGGTATACGATTCTGAATTTTGAAAATCAGGTAGTTCGCAGAGTTCCAGACCGGATGATGGAAGAGGTCTCGCGTTTGCCGTAAGAGTGTTGCCGGAAATTCTGATCCTGCGTGGAAATCCTCTTCGCTGATTTGAACAAGATGGTCACACGTTTTGGAGGGGTCTCCATACCGAACGGTCCGTTCAAAATTATGGTAATCAAAGCAAATATTTTGTAGTGAAAACTCCTCTGGAGTATCACGAATCCTCCTTGGGGCGTAGCGCTCCCCTTCGCTCTCTAAATTTGTGCTCCTCAATCCGACTGTTGTTCTCTTCGGCGGAACAACATTACGTTTTGTTTTATAAGCCGTGTTCCTCAATTCAAAAGATGAGCTCATCGATCCGGCGATCAAGTTCCTTGGTTGGATAGTCAAATTCTTCGACTCATTAGTATAGCTTTTGGATTCGGTAGGGAAGCTCTTTAACTCTGTGACCAAATTATTTGTTTCGGCGGTCGAGGCCCTGAGTTCAGTATCCGACTTCAGTAGATCAAGATTTGATCCCATCGGCTCGATAACTGAATCCCTTGACTCAATATCCGAGCTTTCCAACACGATAACCGATCTCCTCAAATCAGCATCCGGTTTCTCCGATGCAATAGTTAAGCTTCCCGTAAGAATACTTGAGTTCCCTGATTCGGCAATTGAGCTGTTCAATTTCATTTTTGTGCGGTTTGAATGATCAGGCAAACTCTCTGATTCTGTGGAAGGACGCGTTGATTCAATGGCATTCCTCGATTCTACAACTGAGGTCTCCGATTTCAGAAGCGAAATATTGCGTTCCAAAACGGAACCGAAAATAAGACTCAAAATATCGTGACAGCCATCGAGCAAGAACACGATGGTCTTCGGGCTCTGTCCGGCTCGAATACTTTTGTAGCCGATTGTTGTTGGAATGTGACTTTCGTGAAATGACCGAAGCAGGGAGCTTGTGGAAGGATGGGATGCGTGGTTCGAGACGTGGACCGTGGGCGTTCTAGAAATTCGCATGGTGTTCTGAACGACTCTCAGAAGGAAAGGATCATCCTCCATGATTTCTCCCTCGATCTTGACATTGCCGATGAGGGTGCACCGGAGCGAGCCCAAAAACGCCAGTGCCCAAGTAGTGAAATACCAGCAGTATTCCATTTTAGGAAGTCTGGACCATCCGCGGCAACTAGGATCAGTGAAATTGTGGTTAGTCAGAAACGTAGATAATCTGAAATTTGCAAAGCTGCGGACTGATTATTGAAATTGATGGACAAAGCTATAGACGAAGAAGACATAGGGAGTCTGGAGCGATCCTATTGGTTGAAATGGGTAGTTCCTATAGATAAAGGGAGGAAATGATAGACTAACTGTCGGGTCTCTCGTGGGTTGCCGTTAGTTAGTCTATTACCTACCTCCTTTGTCTATTGTAACCACCCGCTTCCACCAATAGGATCTCTCTATATCTCTTTTGTCTCCTTTGTCTATAGCTTTGTCCATCAATTTCAATAATCAATCCGCAGACGGCTCAAAATCGACCCGAAACACTGAGCCCCTAGGATTAGCTTTTGGAAGAAACTGTAGTTGGATCATACTTGTATTGTAGAAGTTCCTGCCTCTCTGAGTTTACAAATCCTTTCTTTCCCCGTCTATCTTTAGTTTTAGTCATTTCAGAATTCGGTTATGATTGTTGATCTGACGATGATGAATAATGGAATTAAGGAAATATTCGCACCTCAATTTTATTGGTTTCAATTTCGTTTTTTTTGCCCTTTTCGTTGTTTCTTTTTATGAATGAATAACCTCCTCATCCTCACCATGTGTAGAGATATTGCCCGTAGTTTGAGATTTTCGTTTCATATCTTCTAAAATTCAGAAAAATCGCGCAATGGATGTATTCTTAATTTGCAGGGTTTGTACCCTTGTAGCACATGTCAACTTAAGGAAATATTATAATAGTAAAACAAATTGAACATATTTCTGCGTGGCCCAATTATACACAGCAACATTTATTTTGCGTATTTTTTCGGTCTTACCCCCTGAAACTGATCCATTTGATCCAAAAACTCTCTCTGCCAAGTTTTAGGCCAATCGGATATTATTAACCCGTGCCAACAGAGCCATCATTTTTATATGGGATTTTACACTGAAAAACACTTCTTTATCGAAAAATTAATTTCCCGGATCATGCGCAATTTCAAGAAAACATAAGAGGTCATATTCGGCTTTAGCAGGAAAAATCGATTGGGAAAGTTGTATTAGATGTAGATACCTCAAAACATTTTTTCTACCCCTCGTCATAGCGGTGAATCAGTTGAGACATCCAGAAAACGCTAAAAAAGGGCAAATGACGGTACCTCAAATAGTTACCTAGGTCTGCATCCGAAAACAAAGCTCAACATATGAAGGATATTTCACGCGCACTGAGTACGCTGAGTCCGAAAATGATATTCATTTTTCTCTATTCCATCATGAGTCTCTGAGGAACTAAATGTTTCCCGTAAAAAGAGGATTTCCCTGAGAAAACTCGGTACCCTGGAAAACTTTTGAATATCGAGGAAAAAGCAAGGGCCTCTAGATCCTCAGAAACTCCTAATGGGACAGATGGAACTGGTCGTCATTTTTAAATTCAACGTCATAAATCATATAGAAAACGTCAATTAAAAGTCGATCGTTTTTTCCTAAAAATTGAGTTTTCCCCGGAAAACCCGGTTTCCATGAGAAAATCGATTTTCCGGAAAATCCCTATAAAATGTATCAACTTTGTCATCATTTTCGGACTCAGCGTTAAAAAACAGGAAATGACCATCCGTCAAATGTTGAGGTTTATTTCCTGAAAACCGTCTGTTTTACAAGAAAATCGAATACCCGGGAAATCCGGATTGAATAGAGAAAAATGGATTGCATTTTCGGACTCAACGTGAATGTGCACATCAAAAACATCTATCACAGGAGGTTTATCTCCTGAAAATTGAGTTTTCCCTGGAAAACCCTCTTTTTATACAAGAAAATCGACTTACTGGAAATTCCTGATGGATAAGAGAAAAATGGATAGCATTTCCGGACTCAGTTTAAAGAAGTACGTGTTAAAAATCTACCATATGTTGAGCTTTGTTTTCAGATGCAGACCTAGGTAATTATTTGAGGTTTAATACCGTCATCTCGTCCTTTTTTAGCGTTTTCTACATGTTTCAGTTGTTTCACCGCTATAACGAGGGGTAAAAAAAATGTTTCGAGGTGTCCAATATAACTTCCCCAATCAATTTTTCTTGCTGAAGCCGAGTATGACCTGAGATGTTTTCTGGAAACATTTTCCTGGAAATGGATTTTTCGGTAAAGAAGTGTTTTTCAATGTAAAATCCCATATAAAAAGATGGCTCTGTCGGCATGGGTTAATATTATCCGATTTGGCTAAAACTTGGCAGAGAGTGTCTTTTGATCAAATGGATCAGTTTCAAGGGATACGACCCAAAAAGTTCCGACATTACAAAAATTGGGCCACTTCAATACTGCATGCAATGTGTATTTGGAAAATTTTAAAGGTAAGACAATTCTACGTTTACGAAAACTAACACGGAAATGAACAATTTTTTCTTGTTTGATTCTCATGTCAATCTTCTGAGAACGTAAGTGAATTTCTGTCGGCAACTATGGATAGTTAAGACTCAACTTTGCCTTGTTTTGCCTATTTTTTTGTGAAAAACGGGCTTGTGAATGATTTAAACCCGAGCTTGACTCGTATGAACGGCTAAGCGAGTTTTATATTCACAAGTTGTAACTGAGAAAGCTTTTGTAATCGGCCGCTGCGACTTTGGAATTTCTGTCGTTATAAGTTTGCTGGAACTATGTTTATCTTCTTGATACATATTGACGAGATACATATATGTATCTTAAAAGATGCCTGTCATTCTTCATATGTTGGAGCGCCTTCAATTTCATATGATACTGTGCAACACCTCTGTTGTGAAATAGTTGCTTGAAGCGCCGTGGCACGGCGCGGCATGATGCCAGCGCGGAACGCGCTTTGCCGCCTACAAACCTAATGGGATACTTCAAGCATTGCGTAATGCGTGAAGTATCCATTTAGGTTTGTAGGCGCCGCTTGGTTAGGTTGTTCCGCGATGGCATCATGCCGCGCAGCTCCGCTCTGTTATGCTCTAATATTTGAACTCGCGGAGTCAGCGTTTTTCAGCTCATGATTTTGAAATGTTTGCATACTCTGCATGAATTATTCTCAGTTGAATCGATGAAAAAAAACTCCATATAAATCGACGGTGTAAGTTGGCAATCACATAACTCAGTTTGCGACGTCGCAGATTTCCTGTCATACTTTATTTTTTAAACGGAAAACTACTCAACGACAATTCTTTAATGCTGCCATGATTTTTCTTCTCTGTGCGAGGGAAATTCTGCAAAAACTTCAAAAAATGATGTCAAATTGTTCCCCTTTAAAATAATAACATAGAGGCGGAGATTTTTAGAGACTGCAAACGATATATGTGATCGCTGACTTACACCGTCGATATTCTATCATTTGAAGAAAAATGCTCTTCATAAAAAAGCTAATAGAAGAGAAACAGAAATCAAAAGTGGCAGGTTATCAAGGAGTCAGCTTGTTGTTACTGTAAAAATGCTGCTGAAGAATTTTCTTGGAAAATGTGAAATATTATAAGAACCAGTTTTTTTTTTTTTTTTTTTGAAAACTTTCAATTATCAATTACTCGAAAGAGGATTGGCGTAATTTGACTCACCGTACGCATTGTTGCATCCCCTGACAAATATTGAAAGGAATGGCTTGTGAATCATTCCAAGAATTTTAAAAATAATGAAATGGTCCGTATCATTTTGTTTTCACTAGAAAAGCCCTTAACAGACTGACGTTAACTCAAAACCGTCATCAACTTATTTGAGGAAAATTGGTTTGTTGAATCATTATGCTCACTACCTGTGACGGTCAACGAATGAGCTTTCGCACATGACCATGAATAACTGTCACGAAGTTTTCCCGTTTGCTTAGCCTCTCTCAATGGCTCTTCATGACTTCGTTTTTCCTCAAACCTTATTTTTGAAATCAACTTTCCTACAAGACATGTGTTCACAAATAGTACTGGTAAAATTGCCTAAACAAATAGTGTGTTTCCCTCGGAAGATACACTAAAATGGCACCGTTTGTTTAATCCAACTTCCACTTCATATGTGTTTCAAGTCCTTGTTTGTGTCACGTTCAGAAGTTGTTTTTCGAACCTCCCGTCGTATGACTCATTCTGTACATTAAATTTTGAAGAGGAAACACGCGTCTCTCTCTACTTCAGACCTTCTCTATTTGCCTATTGCTCATTATCCTCAGTTTGTTAGTGTGAATGTGGCCTTTTGAAATAATTCTCAAAATCAAACATCATGGAGTTACCATTCTTTTTCTCGTAACGTTTGGGTACGCAGAGGGTCATAGATCCATTCAAAGCTATCTTCAATCTTTACCTCTGTTCCGTCACTTCCGGACCTCGGATCCGCGCTGCCAAGAAAAGCACTTGAATTCTCACTCACTGTTTTTTATTCTCCCCGAAACAACAAACAACTGTTGCCCTACACCTGCTTGCTGCATCGCCATTGCCGTGGGATAGAATTAGAAAATTACTTCTGAATTTTAATGAGTTTCCAGACCGTTTTCGAGCCCTTGATTACGAGAGCGCTCACTTTTAAATCCAGTTTGTGTAACTGTTCTTTGCCGTCATATCTACACCGCACTCAGTTTGCCTTTTTCTACGGTGAGATTTTCCGAAAACTCGCGGTTCTACGACAGTGTTGCCGTTGCGAGAGAGACCATTTAATTAAATTTTTCCGCAGACGCTCTTGCCATCGTCAGGAGAAACATCGCACATAGTGAGAAAAAGTGACTGGTATTTTGTGTTAACTAGACTATGCCTTCCGACCGCTTCGCGGTCCAACCTTCTGAAGAGCTTCGCGCCTCAGACGCTATGCGTTAGTCGTTACTCTTATGATTTCTCATCAAGAAGTATGACATAAAAAGTAAAGCACAAAGTAACATACACCGCAGTTAATATTTTCTGGTTCGTTTTTCTTGGAAACACATTAACCGAATCTCTGGGTTGAAATTGTGAATTACAAAGCGCCAATGACGTCAGAAGCGACGACGGCGGGAGCACCAACGCCCAGCAACGTGATCTTTAACTCATCACTGAAAAAAAAACACATTGGATCTAGAGTTCAGACTCTTGAAAACATTGACAAGAAAAAGGACTCTTGATTCAATCAGATTTAAGCTTAAATCAAAAGGAAATCCGCTCAAATTAAGAGGCTTGGTTCTTGATTTAAGCTCAAATCTGATTGAATCAAGAGTAATTTTTCTTGTCGATGTTTTTAAGAGTCTGGACCCTAGATCCAATGTGTTTTTTTTCCAGTGAAGAGGACCGCAGACATGAAATTGAAATACATTCATTAAACACTGGAAAAAAACACATTGGATCTAGGGTCCAGACTCTTGAAAACATCGACAAGAAAAATTACTCTTGATTCAATCAGATTTGAGCTTAAATCAAGAACCAAGCCTCTTAATTTGAGCGGATTTCCTTTTGATTTAAGCTTAAATCTGATTGAATCAAGAGTCATTTTTCTTGTCGATGTTTTCAAGAGTCTGGACTCTAGGTCTAATGTGTTTTTCCTTTTTCCAGTGATGAGCCCTGTCCACAACGCTCTTTTCCCATTTCCACGGCTCATGAGTGCCGCACACAATTGGCGCTTAGTTCCGTTCGGAAGATTATGAAACCCCGCTTTTCCATTTCTCCAAAGGGAATCACGCCACTTTTACACTGTTTTTATCCAGCTTCCTTGAGCGCACCCCTTTTTCCCACTCATCTATGGTTCCGGTTAGCAGAAATATGGCCAATTCGTAGTTGAAATTTTGGTGAGCGATTTCTTTTATCTCAACGATGCTCATCTACTTCGGGGAACATAAAATCGTGCCTACATAGAAAACAGCCGAGCGCTTCTCTAATACGAACGTATTAGAGCTTTTCTGCTTGTTTCAGTTTGTGTCGTATGGAACAGTTTATTGAGTGCGCTCCTTCGGAGCCCTCTTGACCGATTTCGGTGAATACAATCAGTTTTTCTGTGACGTAGCCCGGATGTCGTCCGCAAGGGACGGAACGGCAACGTATCAGCGATGATTTACTATTCAGCCCCGTTGACTCGGTTATCGGCGGCGTAATTAGGGGAACGTAATTAGGGAACAGAATGCAGCGCCGTGTAATTGGTGCGGGAAAAAATCAGTCTCTCGAATGGGACGTCGTTATAACAGTCGGTACACAGACACAGTACCGGGTCTAGAGTTTTGCCTTTGTTTGACCTTTCTCACTTCTACTGTGCCAAGGAAATTCGCCGTATGAACGCTCGAAGGTTGCCAAATTTCTTTCGAGAAAATGTTTATTTTGCGGGAAATAGTTATGATTATTTAGTACTCCCCTCCCCCCACTGGTACCCCGGATATTATTGTACTAGTTCGGCGTCGCAGAGCGCCAGGGAGCACTAAGAAAGCGGCTATTTTATTTATTTGTAACATACTGGTAGTAGCACTTACTTAACTCGATAGGTGGGTATGTACTCAAAGTGCTATAAAATCTGCAAGAATTAACTTACATAAAAATTTTTATAATTGAATAAAACAGTTTGTATGTAACTTGATTCTTCAACATTTTTTAGCACTTTGCCTACGTACCCACCCATCAAGGACGGCCTATAAATATTCATTACTCAACAGGGAATTTTACATTCATATTTTTCAGATCAGTAATTTTACCTTGACTGTATTTTGCAATAGGGAGCTCTTACTCGTAGCGCAGTTTAGAAACAACGTATGTGTTATTAATTTCTTCGTTCAGATTCGGTGATTTTGTGGATCAGCCAGAAAAAGAGCATCCTCGCTGCAAAATGAAGTTGAACTGCAAATCTTGTACACCGCAGAAAATTGTATTTTTCAAAGTTTTTGCAGTCAAAGGCCACGGAATTTTCTTTCGCTGGATGGCGACGGGAGAAGATTGGGAGGGAAGGGGGAAGAAGGAAGAGAGAGAAATGGGGGAAGAGAGATAAAGAGATGAATAAAGTTCATTCTGCCCAAGGCTGCCATTTGCTGGAAAAAGTGCTGATATTTTTCTGAGCTTGGAGTGCAGTCTAGAAGAATAACGACCGTAAAACTCCCATTTTTTAAAGGAAAATAATTCAACATAATTTCTTAAGTTTCCTTAGAATTCGCTTCGCACAGAGAAGAAATATCGCGGAAGTCTTCAGGATTCACGTTGAGATGTTCAGAATCTAAAACAAGCAGGAAGCTCCAACGCATTCGCGTCGGAAAGCGGCTCTGGCGACGGTAGGTAGTTGTTACGCGTTTACGGTTTCCTTGGTAACCTTTGTTTGCTATCAGCTGATGTCGAGTAGTATGACTAGGAAGCTCCAACCACGGCATTCTTCGAAAAAAGCGCGAAAACTTATAGATTTGAATTTTCAAATTTTAAACGTAAAGTACATTTTTTCCAGTGCGAGATTAAAGCACAGACCCGTTTTGAATTATTGACAGTATCACCATGATTCCAAAAATACACTACACAACATAGCATTCGCTCACAGGAAAAAGATATCAATTAAAATAAAATCAGTCCCCCCTAAACAGCAGAAAATGGCGCCGATTCCCATCAACCAACACGCGGTCTCTCCAATGTAACATGGTCCGTTGATACTCCCCAGCTGGGACCGTCCGGAATAGCAGCTCTAGTGCAAGCACCAGAGCCGCTAAAACGAAGTATAACAGGAAGTTTACACACTAAAAAAAGTTACGGGCTGTATAGACAAACCGTCCGTTCCGGGCTAAGAGGCCGAA
This sequence comes from Bemisia tabaci, assembly GCF_001854935.1. Taxonomy (NCBI): domain Eukaryota; kingdom Metazoa; phylum Arthropoda; class Insecta; order Hemiptera; family Aleyrodidae; genus Bemisia; species Bemisia tabaci. Next base: position 928,114 of record NW_017547239.1, read on the forward strand.
AGTTCCAGGTGCTGGAGCCGTAGTTTCGATTGCTCTGGGTGCTACGCCCAGAACTTTCGGCCCTAAGCCCTGAACAAAGATGGTATGTCTATATGGCCCATGAGTACGGCTTCCACGGCCGAAGTTTTTTTTTTTTCAGTGCAGCAAAGCCGCAAACCGAGACGCGTGGCTTGAGTTTCGCCATTGATGTCACTATTGTGCTTTTCGCAAAATTAACTGTAGAAATAAACGATTGAATGGACATCATTTTGCAATGAGGAACTACGATTTCCGGCCCGATCGTAAAAACACTCATGTGCATAGGGAAACTAATGGCACGTACGTCATTTCTAAACTGAGTCAAATATTGTTGTTGCAAATTGCAAAATGCAATCTAATTGAAAATAGGCCTGTCCCAAACTTCAGCCAGGGCATACATATCGTCGCTCCTCTGACGTAAGGGCGTACCTTAATTTCCACGCGAGCCCTAATTTACATATAAACCCATGCTCTCTGGGGCTCATCCAGAAATCGAGATACGCCCTTACGTCAGAGAAGCGACGATATAAGAGTCGTTTTTTGTAGTGAACTCCTCAAAAATCTGTGAAACTCGCTACAGAACAATGTCCAAGTCCAAGGTATGCAACAACTTTTTTATATTCAGAATTATTATTTTTCAAATGAACCTGGAAAATGTGGAAAGCCGGCAACGACTAACAACTATGATTTATGGTTCTTCGGTTGCAGATGTTGAACTGCTGTATGCGGCGGCGCGAGGCCCGCGAGAAGAGTGTGAGCCAACCTCAAGAACTTAAAGGTAAGACCATTTACTCCTTTTATTATGATTAATGCTCCTCCGGCTCATCGCATCTCGGCTATTTCGCCGCCGAAACAGCGCGCAGGCGCACAGTGGATCGAGCCAATAGGAGAGGTCGGACAAAATTTGGAAACTTTAAACGCTTTTAACTCCGTTCATACAAAACTTCGAGGTTCTGAAATTGGTTTTATTGGTTTCCTCGTAAAATTTTCTACTCTCAGCACCCCTTGAAATTTAAAATGTGACAAAATAAACATGAAAATTTCGCAGTTTTAGTAAAAAATTTCATTTCCGACCTCTTTAATTGACTCAATCCACTGTGAGGCGCAGCTAGCAATGCATCTTGACTTGTCCGCTTTGATTGCGTGCGGTGCTCAATTTATAGGTCGGTTTCCTGATCGCAGGGGCGATTCTGCAAGTTGGCAACATCGCGGGCTGATAATTGAAATTGGTAGACAAAGCTATAGATACAGGGGAAATGTAGCTGTCCTATTGGTTGAAACAGGTGGCTCTTATAGACTAGGGGGAAATGATTAACTAACTATAGGCCCTTCCGTAGGTTGCCGTTAGTTAGTCAATTATTTATCTCCTTCGTCCATCGCAACCAATCGCTTTAACTGGGAGGATCCCTCCGTATCCCTCTCATGTTCTTTGTCTATTGCTTAGTCGATCAATTTCAGTAATTATAATCACCCTGCTGAACGCATGCCCAGCTTCCAGCGCGATCGGGCGGCCACGCCAAGCCGCCTATTTTCTTTACCTTTCGTTTGAGTCTCCAGGGAATACGACTTAGAAATGAAGCACGGAGAGTCTGAAGACATGCCTCATGCCTCACAGGTGCCATTTTTCAGTACTTGGTTGCCTTAAAGCAAACATACCCTTGACCCCAAGTGCCTCATCTGAGCGCTGATTATTGAAGTTGATAGACAAAGGGATAGTTAAAGAAAATCAAGATAAAATGGAACGATCCCATTTATAGTCTTTATCTTCTCCTACAATTTTGCCAGGTAATACGACATGGACGTGAAGCACGGGAAGTCTGTAGACATTCTGCAAGCGTCATTTCTTCGCACGTATGGTCTCTTTAAAGAGAACATACCTTTTTTCTTCGGAATACCTCAGCGGGCTGATTATTGAAAATGATAGACAAAACTATAGACAAAGGCGATACAGAGAAAATATAGCGATCCTTTTGGTTGAGACGGGTAGTTCTTTCTTATAAGACTAATGAGGAAAATGATTGACTAACTGGATTGCGTTTTGCAAAAATTAACCAAAAGCATTTCAATATCGCTGAGATTGTACAATTTTTTTCACCTTGCATATATGAACTGATCATCTAAACGAGTCATCATCTTTACTCTGTTTATCGAGATTGAAGATGATGACTCGTTTAGATGATCAGTTCATATATGCAAGGTGAAAAAAATTGTACAATCTTAGCGACATTGAAATGCTTTTGGTTCCTCTTTGCAAAATGCGATCCAACTTCAGAGTCTCCCGCAAATTGCCATTAGTCACTAGGAGGGGCTTATGGGGCTGCTTCGCAGGCCCTTATTTCTCATTTACACCTTTCCCTTCCACATGTTTTTTTTTTCTTTTCTTTTTTATTTATTTTCATTTAATTTTCTGGTTTGTCTTTGAATTGGTCCTAATTTTTTCTTTGAAGTAATAAATATAACAATTTTTTTCAAACATTGTAAGTCTATTTTGTAAACTTTAAATTTAATTTTTTTTAAACCTTCATACAAACTTCTTTTTAAGCTTTTACCTTTGTTTTCAAACAAAGTTTTAAGTATCGTTTTTCCTTTCTAAATACTTTAATCTGCTTTCCTTTTAATTGTTGCTTCTTCTTTTTCGATTTCTGCCCTGCTTTTTTCCCAACTTTTCCTTCAACTCCTCTCTTTTTCGTTCCTTCTTTTTTCTTGCTTCTTTTTTTCTTTTTCTTCTTCATTTTCTGCTCTCTCTTTTTCTTATTTCTTCTTCATTTTCTGCTCCCTCTTTATCTTCATCCAATTCTTCGCTTTTTCTTCTTCTTCTTCTTGTTTCTGTTCCTTCTTCTTTCCGTTTTCCGTATTTTCTGTTTCAGAAGTTTTTTCTTTTTCCAGTTTCTTCATCTTACTGTTCCACATGAATGTTATGAGAAAGAAAAATTGGAGGTTACTTCAATTAAAATCGTTCATAATATTATCGTAAATTTTTCAGAGAATCAAATTTTCACCATAAAAAACAAAAATAACTATCCTAATAACTAAGATTTATAATCAGAGACCATGGTTTTTTTTCACTAAAAAAAAAGGAAAATAGGACTACATAAAATATCGCGACGAAATATCCCGTAATTTCAATTAAAATCGTTCATAAAATTGTTAAAAAATTTTCAGAGAATCTGTGCACCGACTTTTAAAAGATATTGATTGATATTGAAGCATTAACTGTGGTTTGCAACGTTGCAATCGAGGGATCTAAGCAATCTAATTTTCACCATACAAAACAAAAATAACTATCCTAATAACTAAGGTTTAAAATCAGGGACCGTGGGTTTTTTTCGGTAAAAAGAAGATCAAAAGAAAATAGGACTAAATATAATATCGCGACGAAATTTCCCGTGACGTCAATTAAAATCGTTCATAATATTATTGTAAATTTTTAAGAGAATCTGTGCGTATCTTTAAATAAATATTGATTGAAATTGAAGCGTTAACTGTGATCTGTGGGAAAAACGCGGGAAATGAAAAATCTAAGTTGATGGCAGTTGAGTGTTGGAGGTCACATCATTTAATGATGATTGTTGAATGAAAACAGCAGATAAAAAGACAGCAAATAGTAATGTAAGATGCGTAGCAACAAAACTTTTCCGAAAAACAAAAAAGAAAAAATCCCTACTTCCCCTCATCCAAATTATGAGTTTTTAGGGATTTAAAAATCGGGGACAAACCCCAGAAAATAATTTATAATTTTCCCGAAGCATTGAGTACAACACCTTTCAAATGAACCAACGCCCCTCGCAATTAGTGCAGAGGGAAATTCACAATTTCATTCTATTTTTCAATTTATATATTAGGATTACTTACCTGCTTTGTCCATTTCAACCACCCAAATCCACCAACAGAATAGGATCTCTCCATTTTCTCTCTGTATTTCTCCCCCATCGTTTTGTCTAGAAATTTTAACAATCAGTACGCTTTGCGGATGGTGAGTTATGAATATATGCGTTCCCCGGTATGCTTGTTGCTTCGCGGTGAAATCGAAGGCGAACTCCAGATGGACGATGATCAGTTTTCTGGTAAAAAATAATAGCATGAAAGGAAACTAGACAACGTTTGATGTAGTTAAACTGATTCTGATGACGCCGTCTATTTCACGATTCGAGACAGGATTAATGACTTATATCTCTTAATACTGCGAGAGGAGAACAGGAAACAGGAGCGTATGCAACATGCTCTCGGCTCCTGCGAAAATTCGCTGCGAATAGCTCTGATTTCTCTTCCTACATCGACTTTTTTTTGTTTTTTGACCGAGCGAGTGACTTGATCTCTGATCATTCGGGTGCCCGATGGTGTCTCCGTTATTCATCATCCTTGACTGACTTGTGCGAGAAAGTCATCGCGATAAGTAGGAGAGAAGGCTCAAAGACCACCGGCCCATCAATCTTCCCCATCGAGCGGTGGCTTGCGGCCCCCGAAATTCGGGCGGCAAAATCGGGCGTGAAAATACCGCGTCTTAAGTCATTATATAAGACGGTATAAGATTATTTCTACTGCGTATGGAGCGCAGAGGGATCTGACAGGGTGTGTGCAAGTCCGGAATTTCCGGAAAGTTGAGGAGGTACTGAATTTCTCGGGAATGTACTGAAAAAGCACTGTGAAAGTACTGATTTTTGGTCAGCCTATGTTTAAGTAGACACCCTGTCTGACCAAACGGGTAGTATTTTCTGCATGTGCGCTAGGAAGCACCCAAATATTCTAATGGGCGCTTAATCATTCGAGAATTTTCAAATTTCCTTCGCTGAAATTTTTATTTTTATAGAAAGTAATGAATATTTTTCCTTTACATTTTCAGGAACTTTAAGTGAAATTGCGAGCAAAATTATCCAAAAAATTAAAATAAAAATATTCATAATTTTACAAAGTAATTCGTGTTTTATCAAAGGAAATTTGGCAACGCCTGAAGGTTTATACGGCGTTTCTCCTCGGCACGGCAGTACAGAGCATTGAAGCGTTAACTAAACTACATTTTGCTATGAGGAACCATGAATTGTGCCTCAGTTTAAAACCATTGTGTGTAATATTAGTTTCTGTATCCAGATAATTGCTTTTACAGATGGGTCGGAAGTTATAGTTCCGAATTGCAAAATGAAGTCCCACTCATGGCCGGATTTACCTACTTGCCGCCCATGGGCCGCCTGTATTTTGCCGCCCTCTTCTCATTCATTTTGAAACATCAATAAAACCCATCAAGTGAACGTGCCGGAGAGAAAAGGGTGCATAAGACGCGTTCACTCGTGTTGGACACATTTTTTGCGTAAGCCCTGTCAACACTACTAGCAAACGTTCACGGAACTTCGCGCGAAAGTTCAGTTCCGCGGTAAACTTATCTCTGTGGGAACAAGGCCCTCCATTTGTAAGAAATGAACTAAAAAATTAAGAAAGAACAAACATAAATGTGGTGCAATAATTTTAATTTCCGCCGCCGTGCCGCGCTGACCACACTGTGTTTGGGGCAATGCGTGAAGTATTCATGCGTATGCACTGTGCGTTTCACGCCGCGCCGGCCGACCGCTGTTGACCGTACTTTGTTTGACGCAATGCGTGAAGTATTCATGCAGTCTCGTAGGCGCTTATATGTGTTACATGCCGAGCCGCGTCGAGGGCTTCTCCTTTTCATCTCAAGTCCTCGTGATCATTTCTCTTTACGCCACGCCGCTCCAGGCCAAATTACGTGTTTGGTTTCTCTCTTAACGCAACTAATTGAAGGTGCGCATTCTTTTGTATCACCGAAATACGACAAAATTAGAAATTAATGAACTCTCAGGAAATGAGAGATTTTGTCACCTTTTCTTGTCTGTAATTTTTTTTCTGAATCCGATTTTTACAAAAATCCTGCATTTAAAAAAATTGCAAAATTTGCCGCTCCCTAATTATGCCGCCATGGGCCGCGGCCCATGTGGCCACCCCCTTAATCTGACCCTGGTCTCACTGAGGTTAAGTTTTGACTGACTTTATCTTTCACAGAGGAATTTGAGGATTCGGTGGAGACGCAAGAAGAGGAAGAAGAAGAGGAGTTTTTCGAGTGCGACACAGGATCGGACATCGGTGAATCCGGGACGCGGCGGTCACTGCGGCGCAAGGTCTCGGTGAGCCCAGCTCAACCAGCGGGACGCCTCTCCCGTCACGGGGAACTCAAGCTCATCGCCACCGGGGACCCCCTCTACGTCCCCGTCACACAGGTAATGACTCACTAAACCGCACGTTTATTATTTAATACTCTGGAAGTACCAGTGAGTAGATTACATAAACTTGTGAGAAATACAACTGCGGGTAGCAAGGCTAAAAAAAGAACACAGTTACCACAGGGTGTCTACAAGTTCGGAATCTCTGGAAAGTCCGGAAATAGTACTGATTTTCTAAGGGCGGTCCAGTAGTACTGAAAAAGTGCGGAGATTCAAAGTGAGGCCTAAATGGAGGGGATATCCCACCCTACCCTGAGAGTCCACCTCTACATCAAAACAAACTCTCCATGCAAAGATAGGGAGCAAATACATTAGCAGGGTTGGCGTGTTTTCTACACTTTATTGCTTTTTTTTTTTGTCTTTGGGGACTCCAAGACTGAAAACATGACAACCTTTCGAATGTATTTGCTCCCTATCTTTGCATGGAGAGTTTGTTTTGATGTAGAGGTGGACTCTCAGGGTAGGGTGGGATATCCCCTCCATCTTGGCCTCACTTTGAGAGCTTTTTTTGAGCTTGGGAGATGATTTCAGAGAAAACCAGTGGCACCATCGTGTTTCTCGCGAACTTTTACATAAGGAACAACAGTCAAATCGCAAATCCCTCACACATGCAACATCTCCATTGGATCGTACCCTTACCAACCCTATATCCATATTTTCCTGAACAGGACTTGTAATTTAGTCTTTCTTCCCTAAACTCACCATCTAGGAGCCGATCCCGAAATCGGAGGACCAGTTGGAGGAGGACGCGGCGCTGCTGACGGCGCTGGGAACGGACAAGATGGGCGCCGAGCTGCGAGCCCGGATCATGAGTGCGTCGCTGCTCTCGGATATGGAGGCGTTTAAGGTAAACACCACTTTCTTCCAGATTAGCTCACTCAACGGGAACCTTTACCAGTCATGTCCGGCTAATTATCCACTCAAATCGTGAGAAAACGCTCCCGTCTCCCATGGCGCATCCTCAAATTTTGGGTAGGGAGCATCTCTGCCGTACTAAGTAAACACGCTGTATTCGTGGAGAAAAAAACCTTGTGCGTGGGACCCGAAGTTTAGGTCATATGGATCTCTGAAGTTTTCGGATTGAGCATCTGAACACTTTAGGTCCAGCTACTGAGGTTTGGATCACACATCTGAAACTTCAGTCCTTACATCTGAAGTACTTCTGATGTGAAGTACTTCAAAGTTTTTCGGATGTGAAAACCGAAGTACTTCAGATGTAAGGACTGAAGTTTCAGATGTGTGATCCAAACCTCAGCAGCTGAACCTAAAGTGTTCAGATGCTCAATCCGAAAACTTNTAAAACGATCATTTAGATAACAGATATGTTTTTTTTATACTTTTTTTAGAAAAACAAAAATTTGTTCTGCTACTAGGGGGGTCCCACGCACGACGTTTTTTTCTCCGTGTACGCACTTGGAAGTTGCCGAATGTATTCTTTGAAAATATCTATTTTTGAAGAATGTTGTGAATATTTTTGTTTCAATCTCTCAGACTTACCAGATCAAAATACGAACAAAGTCGGATTTATAAACACCGCAAAACAAAATACGTGGTCCGGCTGTTTCATCGTTGACCTGTTTCTCTAGTCTCCCTGTGCGGATAGGTGCTTTTATATATAAGCCAGAAATACTAGTTCATAACGGCGCAGTTGAGTCCATTTCATAAATGGACTTCTAGGTTTGATTGTTTTTGTCAAATCAACTCTGGTAAAAATTGGCAGTAGAATCTGTGTTCCAAAATACCGTAGACCTACAGCCGGCTGTAAGATTTCCAATAGCTTCTATAGCCGGCAACACAATTTCTTATAGCCTTTTGTAGCCGACGGCGACTAAGCAACAGCCTGGCGATAAAGTGTATGCTAAACGTTACTAATTACGGATGCTAGGACTTAGTGAGTTTTTGGACTACCGCTCTTTTTTTGGGCCGTAGTATCTTGATTTATTTTGCGAGGAAAGCTCCGTACTTTTGAAGGATGCCTTCCATTCCTAACATGTTGGAGCGCCTGCAATTTTGTATGATACTGTGCAATACCTCTGGTGTGAAATAGTTGCTTCAAGCGCCGTGGTACGCTGCGGCGCGGCGCAGCGGGCGGGCAGCCAGCGCGAAACGCGCATTGGCGCCTTCAAACCTAACAGGGATACTTCACGCATTGTGGAATGCGTGGAGTATCCCTGTTAGGTTTGAAGGCGCCAGTGCACCGCCGCTCCGCTTTGTGTTAAGCTTTAATATTTAATCTCGTGGAGTCAGCGTTTTTCAGCTCATGACTTTGAAATGTTTGCACACTCTGTATGGATTATTATCATTTTAATTGATGAAAAAAAAAGATGTAGTTAAGGAAAATATAATGTGCGTTTTGTAAATATTAAGGTGATTCCGTCCAAAGCACACGAATTTCTACACAATTTCTTATAGCCTTTTATAGCCGATGGCGAAAAAGCAACAGACAGGCGATAAAGTGTAAAGCCCGGCGATAGGAACTATAGCCCGGCTGTATAATTTTTTATCGCTTCGTGTAGCCCGGTCGTATGATTTTTTCCACTTTCTACAGCCAGCTATATGATTTTCTGTCGCCTTCTTTAATCGGCTATAAGAACTTCTATGGTATTTTGAAACGCAGCTCCTATCGCCAATTTTTACCAGGGGAAACTGATACCTGAGTTCAGAAGTGTGTATTAGACTTAAATTTTTTGATGAAGGAAAATAGCAAAAAGCGTCAAATCAAAGCAGAGGGGGAGAGGGATATCGTCGCGTCGCTTTCATGACGCAAAAGTGTGAGTATTTCTGTTTCTTCATGAGCCGCGGAAAGTATAGAGTTATACGCAGCACAGGGTTCACGTGGAGATTAAAATACCGCCCGACGTCAGAGGAGTGACGTTGCCGCTCAGAATACTTAGTTTTAAGAAACAACCGTTCAAAATCCCAAATTGCATGGCCAAGGCACAATACTGCCGCATACAAATGCATCGCTACACCCTCTTTACGTTTAAAATGTGCTAAATAGCCCACACCTTATTTTCTCGGGCTTTAGAGAAAGTTCATTTCTCGCAAATCTTAAAATCCAATTTTTTCACCCGTCTCGGAAAACTAGAAATATTCCGCATGTGGACTTAAGTATTTTTGCCCGGGACGATCACGAAATTTGTCTTACCGCCTCATATATTTTTCATGGGTCCAGCGATAATAAATTGCTACCCAGGTTAAAGTTTTCCGCAAAGGAGCCAGAAACATTCAGGTGGAAGGGAAGGGGGGGGGGCAGGCCGGCATGGCATGCCGTTCCGGGATCTCCGAGATTTCAATTTTTTATTATTTTCCCTTAATCAAGATTCATTTTCCTCGGTTATTTTTACAGGCAGCCAACCCTGGTGCAGTGATTGAAGATTTCATACGTTGGTATTCTCCGAGAGATTGGATAGAGAGCGATGAAATTGACGAGTTTGGCCAAAAGAAAGGTACCTACCTCTCAATTCTTAGCAATTAAAATTTAAAGCACAGCATTTAAAATAAGCATTTCGTTCTAGCCAAAGCATTTTTTTTGCTCTGGTACCGGGAGTACAACTCCAAAATGGCAACATGTAAAATCAAAACTTTTCGATTTCGCCTTGTTGTTGGCATTTAATGCATTGCGCTTAGTTGAATTCGACTTGGATTCTGTTGTGGCCAGAGGCGAAAAAACAGAGCAGAAAATTTTTTGTGTGCACAATTTGTATGTCGAGCACTCCACCCGATTCGGAACGAAAATACGGTCAGAGTGTACTATCAGTGGCTCGTGATCAATGACGCATCTGGTACCGCCCTCTCAACCTTTAGAATTCGAGTATAAAGTTCCTTCATTTAATCAAGATGCAACATGTCATGCATGATGCTTCATTCGCTTTGGTAGAGCTCGCCGCTGTTCATTCATTCTTTCCGCGCCAATGACGAAACGTTCGTTGACTGCTTCGAACTTTACGAACCTTTTCTAGAGGCCAATTTTTTTACTGGCCTTTTACTTTCCTGATTTTGATTTTCTTTTTGATTTTTGTTACCTTCCGAGGATAAAACATCAAGTGACATGCTCCAATGAACATGTATTAGTGCTCAGCAGTTGGCAGGGCTTTTTTAAAATGTAAATCTTTTTGTAATTAGTAAACTACAATGTAGAAAAATGATGCATTCATTAAAATTCCCTCCTGTGAGTGCGCAATTTTCTGTACTATCAATGGAACCAAGGTAAAAAAAGTGGTAACATTTTTGGGAACTCAAGGTAAAATAGAGATACATATTCACAAAAAAATAAAAGTAAAATTTGCAACCGTTTTTGAAAAGCTAAATAATTTGTTACTGCCTACTGTTGCAGAGTGGTCAAGTTCCTCTGAGTTGTGTGTTTCGGTGACAACATGCCTCTCCTCTAGTCCTCTCCTCACTGTCCAGAATTCCTCACTCTAAAAGCCTCTTTGTGTTGGGGGAAAATATACATGTCTTCCAATTTTGTCAGCTTTTTATTATTTATAAGGTCTCAAGAGTCAGTTTTAAATGAAAGGCAATAACATCCGATTCCAATTTTTTCCAGGTCAACTAAGCGCACGGATGCAACTGCCCGGCAACACTTGGCTGGAAGTGTGGCAAACAGCAAAAGCAATTCCCGCAAGAAGACAGAAGCAACTCTTCGATGATGCGAGAGAGGCTGAGAAAGTGCTGCACTTTCTGGATTCGCACATCCTGGACTCTCGACCCCTCGCAAATTTTGCTCAACTTCTACTACCAACCCTCTCTCACGTTGCCTTGTCGCAACTTCTGGCACACTCCAAAAAAAGTCATATCGAAGAGCTCAATACCAGTTTGCGTAGTGTCTCAAAAAAAGCAGTTGCTCTGTCTAGAAGTGGAAATATTGATTTGAAAAGATATCAGGTATTTTTCTATCTTTCAGAAGTTCTCCCCAGTTTTTCTATCCACTCTACATGGATTGCATTTTGCAAAAAGGTACCAAGGGCATTCCAATTCTGCCAGGACTGTGTAACTTACGTGGCTGCAATGAAATTACTGAAATCATGAAAAAAATTAAAGTTACAACGGAAACGTCGGAAACTTTCATCTTCAATTTATAGTTTATTGGGAGTCAAGGTAAAACTTGTCTAGATAATCAGTTTATATTTGCAAGGTAAAAAAAGTTGCATGATCTTAGCAACATTGGAGTTCTCTTGGTTCCTTTTTGCAAAATGCAATCCACATCATTTTTGGTTTTTATCTTGTATTCCAAAATACACATTTAAATGGAGGACTTGCAGGTGTTTGAACTTTGATTCATTTTCTTTATAGAAAGTACTGATCGTGAGTGAAGTGAGTACAATAGTATCCTTAACTTCTGAATCGAGCAATTCTTGGAGGAATGAAGGTATTATGATAAGAATATCTAATCTACCAAAGTACATGTATACAAATGGTTAAAAGTGCCCCATGATATCATAAAGGGATAATTTTTTCACTTTGAAATGTATTTCTCCCCAATTTCCAAAATCTCCAAAAAATTGTGCAAAATTCTGTGAACTTGGTTTATCAAGCGTTCTCTTATTAATTAATGACATTTTTTGCGCGAATTCTGCATTTTTGAAAAATTATCTACTTTTTCTGTACATCTAATTACTCAAACAACTGGACGAAGCAGTGTTTTTTGTAAATTGAATTGTTTCTGCTGTAGCAATGATTCCTCTAAAAGGAAATTATTGTTTCTCAGCTGCTCAGATGATCTTTTCAAAAAGTCTTATCTTTGAAATTAATGAGCTGTTCTCATGAAAATATAGTTGCATGCACTGATGAATCATTTTTTCAATTATGTCTTGTTTGAGTTCAGAAATTGAGTAATTTTGTGTGCCTGTCATTGATATACCTAAAAACAAAAATGAACTTTCTTTGAATTAAAGGCAAACAGGAACTTGGCGTCAAAAAATTACGAGAGGTTGTCACTTTAAATTTTTAAAGGCCTTAAAACTTTTGTCAGCTTTAAACCTTCCGTAATTATTTATTTTATAAAATGAAATGAAATGAAAAAATAAAGAAATTATTTACTTTGAGGAAATTTTGTATCATCTAATTCCTCTTTTTCTTGCTCTTTAGGACCTAATCAACCAAATGGCAAATGTTGAAACTGTCATATCACAATCTCTCTCTCTACAATTCAAATTTTGTCCCAATGTGTTCCAATCGTGCAACGAAGAGGACCCTCCAGGAGATGAAGTAAAGAAATGCCTATCCAGTTTGCTTTTCAAACCGGAAACTGTCATTCCCAGTGGCTCAAGAGGGGAAATCGGATCTAGAATTGTCACAATGTTCACCGAAGCACATAAGGTATTCATTTTGCTCTTCTTGATTTTTCTTCAGTCACGTAACTTGTATCGTTTAAAAGAGAGAGACTGGCATGTATTTACGCCTAACCATTCATTTTCAATAGAAATTTTCTGCATCAATTTTTCCATGACTTTCCTCATAGTGAAAAGAAACTTACAGAATAGATTCAAATTATTATCTAGGTGGAGAAAATATTCAAAGAAAAATTGATATGTTCTAATGTTGAATGCTCTGGATGAATATCCAGTTAGCTCTGGGGCCACGGAGGTAGGTTAAAAATAAGGATGTTGACAAAATAGAATATTAATACTCAGGCTAGTTAGAGTTTCATGAAGCAAGTAGTACCATCATGAATTCATTTATTCCTTGTCACCTCCATTTTTTGATCGAGTGTCACTCTAAATTCACCAAAATATCTCTCAGAGTTTTTTCTGTAAGTTTTGGCTTACACTCATAATACCTACTTGTTGAGTCTATCCGGATAATTGCAATTTTATAAAATTACTATTTGAATTAATCGGATAACCACGTCATCTACTTCTAGAATGTTTTTCAAATATGTTTGCAAGTTGCCAGAGTGTGATCAAAGATTCATTACAAAAATGTTTGCACAGAATCTAAGGGATGGACGCAAACCCAAGAAGAACTGTGCAATGAAAATATTGAAATGAAACTGCAATTAAATGCAATACAATTGATTTTTTTTATCGTATGATTCCAATATTTTTACATCATTTTGCTCATAAATATCTGTTTTAAATTATCAATAAGATGAGCTCTGTGTATCAAAAAGATAAGAAACTTCAAGTTCAATGAAGACTTGCAACTTGCTTAAAGTGTATTGCGACAAAATTCAATAAAAAATGGTCCTTCAGTCAGTAGATAGGCATTACAGGTACACAACACTCACGCAGTAGCAGTAGTTTCAATTTTACCATGTAGTTGCAACTTATTGCAATCCGTGCCACTTGAGATTAAGTTGCGGAGAGTCTGCTTTACTTTCAAAATCACCTAAATAGAGCGGCTTAAGTCCTCTTGGTTTTCCTTAATCTGAAGAGTGTAACTTCATAACTCTGCAACTCAATTTCAAAATGATACCTTCCCTAATGCAATAATTCTACATCGAACTGGTATCAAACATTTTACTGTAAATTTTATCTCTCTTTCTAGGTGGCAGAAATGATATCAGATCCGGAGCCAGTTGCTGGTGAGCCTTGGGATTCAATGAGTTCATCCATGTGGGCTAACGCAGAGCATGAGAAGGAATTTATTCTTCGCTCAACAGCTTTTCGCCCTGCATCGTGTTCTGCACTAACTCCTCAGAGGCTCACTGTTCGCGTCAGCAAAGAGCAGTTTGCCATGGCTGGGTGCTGGACTCAAGATACTACTTTTCAGTGAATTAGCCCATCACAAACTTTAGGCTTTAATCTGCACCGGCCTTGTTTTAACTGTGATGTTTAATTATATTAGGTTTATTTATTCCTAAATTTTGTCAATTTTATTGATGCTGCCCATTTCTTGTGCTCAAGAAAACACAAGTCACAGTGCTATCCTGAGTTTTATCATCAATCATTTCATATGAATCAGAGTTTACTATTTTTAAGGAAGTAATTGTATTCCTCTTTTCACAATGGTTCATCAGTTTAAGTGTCAAGTTATTTGCCCTATTTTTTTTTGAAACAGGGTATCCACAACTCAACTCCCTGAAAGTTTTTCACATGCCAGGGTGCATATTTGTGTAAAAAAAAATTTATCTACACAGGCCATCTGTGGCTGGTAGCTTCTTTTATTGCAAATACATTCAGCAAGAAAACTTGAAAGTTTAGACACCGTTAGATTTTTGGCCAATATGCACCAGAATTCCGAATCAAAACTGAATATAGAGAGAAAAAATTCACACGCGCATTTCCCTCAGAGAGATAAGTGCCTAGCAGTATATCTTTTTGTTGGAAATTTTGCTTCCATGAATGTTTTCCCTCCATAATGTAATTTAAATTGAATTCTAGCACACATCAGCCAAAAAATCAATGGTGTCTAAATGACAAGAGCTCACAAGCCTGCTCATGGTAATTTTAAAGTTGGCTGTAAGGCATTCAATTGAGTAAAATAATCATGGAAATATTATTTAAATGAAAAAAATTAACCATAGGCTTTTACCAGTCTTAGTGCATCAATTTTTTGTTTTGTTCCTGCCTCAAAGTTTTTCAGTATTTTTAGAGGAAGTTAGTCAAAATTTTGGGAATTTCAGTCGTAAATTTCTGGTACCTTAGTTTCCTTTAAAAGGATTTGCATACCTGAAGAAATGAAACGTAATTCCTGCGTTTGTCTTCCTGAGATCTGATTCCGAAGCTCAGTTTATATCATTATCAGGGGTAGTGTAACTACCCTTTAAAAGTTTAAGCTTATCCACAAAAAAATTATCCATCTGCATTTTAACCGTGGAGAAAAAACTTTCTCAGCAGTTTTTAACCTTTACTATTTATGTAAAAGCATGGTTTTTTTTTCAAATTATGGTTTGAAATTTACTTTAAATCATAAAATATTCTCTTCGGTTGCTTTAATTTTGGGCAAAGTCATTTCTTGTCTTTACCAGAGTAGGAATGGCAAGAGGCAGTGTTGACACCATTTTCAAAAATTCAAAATAGTTTTCCTCATCATTTTTTTTATGTATCTTGAAACCAACTTTTCTTCAGAGCTGCTTTCTACCATACAAAATATTGCTACTGCAACATCCCCTTAATTTTTATAAAATCATCGGCTCATTCGATTTCAAATAATAGAACATTATATTAATCATCAAGGCAACGTCTTGTAAAATTTTTCAAAAACTACAGTGGATCTTTAGTGGAGTCTTTTGTCTGTCTTATTTTTAGGAATTATTGTTAAGTTTTATTTATTTACATAGTTTTCATAGTTGCAATGTGATATTAGGATGAAAGTATATGAACAAAAAAATCTATCATCAGTGCTATGTATACCTGAGTTCAAAATTATCAAACTTTCAGCTTAGTTTAGTCGTATGGTTCATATTTCCCCCAAATTCTTAGTCCAGAATGTGAGCTTGTTTACTTTCTTGCATTTAATAGTTTGTATTTCAAATAATTTACTCTGTAACAGTGACCGGATTTGTAAAGAGAGAACTTATATTTCAGGAGAAAATTTTCCTCAAATTTTTTTAAAAACATAGACCACCTTTTTTTTAACAACCTATGAATTTTTGTCTTCGAACTACAAGGACTCGTATCTCCCTCAATTCGTGAGCTTTTAAGGTCAAACTTATACCCAAGTTTTCTGACTATCTTCCTCCATACTTTTGCAAAAAGTCAAGAAAAAGGTTCTACCGGAAGATAAGGTCAGTTAAATTTTGACCAACATTATATCTTATTCAGCTTATCTGGGTGGCTTATTTTAATTTCAAATAAGGTTTCACACATCAGGTCACAAATATTTTTTAAAATATTTTTAAAGTGTACAAGCGCACAAATTTAATCGAACATTTCCTAATCTCTGTTGAATGCGTGACAAGATTAATAAAGTAGATTTTCACGCACTCAGTCATATTTAACCTGAAACAACCAAGGTAGTTACATTAGACTTTGCTTAATTTCCTCTCATGTTTTATTTTTTCAATAGAAAACAAACCGATATTTTAACTTAAACTTTTTTGAGAATGCTCCTCATAATCCAGGAGAAATATACAGAAAGTTTCAAGGCGGTATATCGTTTGGTTCTCTGTTAATAAATGTGGACTTGAGATGAAATCAGGCTGCAAGAAATGTTTTGAAAGATTTAGATTGATTTAAGATAGAAGATTAGATTGAAATTTTTAGATTGATTCAGGTCAAATATTTCCCGTTGTTCCGGCAGCTCTATGAATATTGTATGTGAACTTAAGAGCTCTGAAATAATTTAATCTTCCAGAAATGCTACATTCTGTTATGTATTTATTTTATACTTTTATTTTCTTAAGTATGTACCTAGGGAGTTCAGATTTGTTATTTATTTATGATTTCGTTCAATTTATTGTGCAACTGCTAACATAAAAAAATGAATTGCTAACATTTAAAATAAAATGAAAGGAAGAAAAAACTGTTGAAATGTGTGTATCTTCTCTCCTCTTTCATTAGGCAGTAAAAAGTTGTGTATCCTTATTTAAAAATTCAAAAGATACCACAGTTGTCATCTCTTGCACGAAGGAACAAATCTCTATGTGATGTTTCTAATTTCACACTGACATTCACGGAAAAAAAAATTGCTGATTCAACAATTCAATTGCTAAAAACAGCGAGTGCAATGTTTCAACGCAGATTTTATAACAAAAAAATGCTACTTTAACCACCCCCATGGTTAAATTAGTTTACAATGTGGTTAAAGAAGCATTTTTTTGTTGTAAAATCTGCGTTGAAACATTAATCTCACTGTTTTTAGCAATTGAATTGTTGAATCAGCAATTTTTTTTTTCCGTGTTTTATCGTTTTAGAGAAAAATTGTAATATAAATTTTCCAAAATTTGTTGTGATTTTTCCTCACTTTAGTAGGAGAAGATTTTAAAATTGTTAGACAAATACATGCATCGGTTCTCCCTTGAAAAAATTAAATCTTTGCAAAAATATCAAAACAGCGCCATCAGGATGTGCTTCTTTGTGTGGAAGACAAGCCCATAGTAGCCCTTGGCCCTTTGTAGCTTTGAATCTCTTTCTCTCTTGAATGTGGAGTAAAGTGCTGAAACGAATTTTGCCGACAAGTTTTCATCAGAAATCCTGTTTTGGCGGCGATTTTGTAAGTTTCACCTCCCTGAGTGCTCGACAGGATCCTCCATCTGCTACAATGATAGGATTTTTTTCGTAATATTTGATCAGGTCCAAAATTGAGGGGAAGCACTAGAAAAATAGAAAATATACCAGAAATACCCATTACTGCCAAAACCGATATCGAAACATTTACGTTAAAATTTTCACTTTATGCAATGAAGTACTGTGTCAATTTAAGAGAGGAGTGGACTCAGGTTACATAAAAATGTTGTCCTTGATGGGCTAAACCAGGATTTTTTGTGGTAGAGCTTAGAGGGGAATCCCACCAAGAGAGGGTCCATCTCCTATCAGGGAGGGGGAAGGGGAGAATTTTGGAAACTGCCTATAGAGAACTTTTAAGCTGTGCGCACCGAAAAATTAATCGAAATGAACTCTTTTAGGCCAGCGTGTTTTCCGAGATATGCTATTCGGCACTTTCACCATCGATATAAACTCATCAAATCTAAGTTTTTAAGGAAAACCTATGTGTTTGGCCAGACTTCTAAGGATGATCCACAATGATTTACTCTTTCACCTGTGACGAACATGTAAATTTTGGCTAGAGAAAAAGCATGCAAGGTATTCGCCATGAATAAGCATTCGCTTAAGAAACAGCTGCATTTTCAGAACCGGACACTTTCTTCACAGCACTAAGCAGATTGGTTATACAGGACATTTCGTCAACAATTTTTGTCCTCGCACCGGTTTTTTCTAGTAGTTTACTGCGTCCATGCGTGTTTTCGGCTGGGAAGTTTTGGTCCACTTACCAATTGAGACCCAAAGTTAATCGGTCCGCATGCAAATACAAATGACTATTGTTCACAACGTTTTTGGATGAAAATGTATTATGTCTTGGAAGAATGAGGGTTTGTTTGTGTGTTTTTTTTGTTTTTTTTTTTGGTCTAATGGAGAAAAGTATGTAATTGAGTTTTTTGGTATATATGGAGGAACGTCAATTCCATGAGGGAAAATTCACTGCCTCAGCTATAGGCTTCAAGATTTTGCCTGTGTACGATAACTTCTTGACGGCACCAGCGCGACATGTCGCGGCGCTTCTAGCTACTATTTTGCCACGGAGGTGTTGCACACTATCATACAAGATTGAGGGCACCTCAACGTATCATGATTGATGGCATCTTTCAAAAGTACGAAGTTCCCTTGCAAATTAAATCGAGTGACGACGATAAAAAGAGAATAGTCGAAAAACTAAGTCCTAGTATCTGTATTCAATAACGTTTAGCATGATTTTTGAATTTTATTAGAGGAAAAAGTGACTTGATTTAAGCAGAAATACGCTCAAATTGACCGCCGAGATATCCTCATGAATCAATACTTAAAGAAAATAATGCTTGTTTAAAGTACAAAATATACTTGTATTAAAAGAAAACTCACATTAATCAAAAATCCGCTTTTATTCAACTATTTTTTCTTGACTCAAAATAAAATCTTCTTGACGGCATACTTAAGAATGTTTTTGCCTAAATCGAGTCATTTTCTTCTCTAATGCAATACAAAAATTATGCTAAATGTTATTAAATGCGGATGCTTTGTCTCTAATACAATTCAAAAATCATGCTAAACGTTATTAAATACGGATGCTAGGACTAAATGAGTTTTTGGACTACCGATCTCTTTTAGTGCCGGAGTACCTTGATTTATTTTGCGAGGAAAGCTCCGTTCTCTTAAAGGATACCTGTCATTCTCAATAAGTTGGAGCGCCTTCAATTTCGTATGATACTGTGCAACACCTCTGTTGTGAAATAGTTGCTTGAAGCGCCGTGGCACGCTGCGGCGCGGGCGGACGACCGACCAGCGCATTGGCGTCTACAAACCTAACAGGGGTACTTCAAGCATTGCGCAATGCGTGAAGTATCCCTTTAGGTTTGTAGGCGCCAATGCACGTTTTGCGCTAGCAGCACACCGCTCCGCTGTGTTTGGTTCTAATATTAAAATTCGCGGAGTCAGTATTTTTCAGCTCGTGATTTTTAATTGTTCGCGCACTCTGCATGGATTATTCTCATTTAAATCGACGACAAAAAATGTTTCAAAGGAAAATGTGTTTTGTAAATATTAAGGTGGTTCCGTGTCAAAGTTAATGATTTCCATAGCGCATTAATTTTTTCTTTTATATATTGTGATTTTACTGTGCTACAGCGTAGTGTACGCGCAACCGAACACTCAAAATTGGACTTTTTGACTCTGAAAGATCGATGTGCAAATTGGTTAAAACCAAAGATTGCGTGCTTCTTGATTTTTTTCCTCTTTTATTCTTTTTGTTGTTTCTTTCAACATAACTATGGCTCATTGAAATTAATATCGATGCCATCCCTTGGAAAAGGCTTTACAAATATTTGCCACTTTTTAAAAATGTAAATATTTTTAAAATGAAGTAATATTTTCATTTGAAAAAAATGTTGCTCGTAAGGTACATTTTTAATCGAAAATTTGAAGGATTGAAATAAAATCAAATATTCAACCAATAAAAATTTGAAAGGATGAATCAAAAGAAGAAAGTAACTTTTCATTTAAAAAATGAGTCACCATAACAACACCTCCCCCTCTCTCAATTTGCTCATTCGATATTGTCAAATATAATTTTACATACGGACTAAAATATAGCGCTTGGACCAAAACACTGTCGCTCATTTTACGCGTGGACGTAAACTACTGGACGAAACAGATGCGCGGACAAAAAATCGTTGACGGAATGTCCTGAAACCATCGGATTTAAAACCTTATTTCCATGTTGCATTTTCCACCCTGGGTAATTTAAGGAGATCTCTAAATCCGAAAGCAGGGGAAAATAATTATTTCTAACTCACCAGTTCTCTTGGTTTCCGAGTTCCTAGAGCATAAAGTCTATCCGGCCTTGATCGAATAGGTATGTTGTATGCCTGACCAGAGTTCCATAGTGTCAGCGTCAATGACGATGGGCTGGATGACGGCCGAACCAAATAACAGCCATCCTCACCTGAATAGAACGTACGATTAAAAAGAGTAAACTTGCGAATTCAAGCATCATATGTCGGTAAATGAGTTGTATTTTGATCATTGAACCTTTTCGATTGGCATACACGAAACAATGGAGCAAATCAGATGAAAACTTTAAAAATTCATATTTTTATAAATACGAAGAGTAAAAGTCTAGGAAGGGCTTCAAAACTTTTCGTGAGATTTCCTTCAAGAATCACCCTTCGAACTTTAAAATGTAACAAAATGCCCATGAAAATTTCCAGTTCTAGTCAAAAACTTCACAATCAACTTCTCGGATTTCCTCCTTTCCTTACGCTGGAAGATACCACTTTTTCATGGAATCTTAAAACAGAGCGTTCACAATACGAGAAAAATTCGGAAAAACTGGAAAAACTATGTATTTTCAAATGCTCCACGAGCTCATCAGAATTCGTAACCCGCAAATAAAAGAACAAATCCTTTAAAACGAGCAAGGCTGTCAAATATGCTCGTTTCTCGGCTCAGGAAGCTCCGGCGAATCTCGGGTTAGGGCGCAATCGATTTCACGCCTCCGACAACGTAGACACGTGACACTAATCTCGAATTTCTTTTTCTCGTCCAAAATCGAGAAAAATCGACAGAGGTTATATGGACTAAATTTTCCGGGTCAAAATCGAAAGTTCTAAGATCGGGCCCAAAGCGAGCTAGTTCCCTCGGATATGGACGTATTTATGCTAAATGGAACTATGAGCGATGATGCTTTTCGGCCATTTCTTGCGAATATTTTATCGAACCATCCCCAATACCCTTCCCTGATCCAAAAATGTCTGTAACTACAGACATTTTTTAGTAAAAAAACTGTTTTAATAAAAAAAAGGTCCTTTGCCGAGCAGATATATGTTGTTGTTTTCTAGTTTCTACTAACGCATGCCGATACAATTACAAGAGTGCCGAATACGTTCAAATGATCCTTTGAGTCAGATTTTCCGGTTGGAAAAGCTCCACGAGCTCATCGGAGCCTAAAATCATCGGATACATGGATGCGTGGAAGAGGACAAGGGGAAAATGACGCGATCCTTTCGAATGAAACGAGTGGTTGTCATAGACTAAGAGGGAAAATGATTGACTAACTTCAGGGTACTCGGGTTTAATTTTAGGGTTGCTTTTATTTAGTCTATCGCCGAGGCCCTTTTTTAAATACGACCACTCACCTCCACCAATAGGATCGCTCCATTTACCCGCCCTCTTCCATGTCTATTGCCGAGTCTATCAATTTCAGCGATCACCCTGCTGTACGCATGACCAGCGTCCAGCGTTCTCGGTCGGCCACGCTAAGCCTCCTATTTTCTTTGCTTTGCGTTTGAGTCTCCAAGAAATACTACTTCCAAGTGAAGCATAGAGCGTCTGTATACATCCCGTAGGCGCTATTTCTTAGTACCTGTTCGCTCTTAAACGAGCATACCTTTTTTTCTACGAAATACCTCTGCGGGCTGATTATTGAAATTGGTAGACAAAACTATAGACAGTGGGGACACAGGGAGAATGTAGCGATCCTATCGGTGGAAGCGGGTGGTCGCAATGGACAAATAAGGAGCAAGAAAGAAAACTAGGTAACGGCAACCCACTGCCACCAAAAAGATTTCTCCATTCTCTTTTTGTCTTTTTGTCTAATGCTTCGTAAATCAATTTCAGTAATTAGCCCGCTGCCAGGGTGGTTAATAAAGGAAACAGTTATCTACAATGAGGCTTTATTTTCTGTCGAGCTACAAAATGTGAAAGGGCGAACGGTTTTTTTTTCCACACAAAAATGTTTCGAGTACTGCAAAGAATAGGATAGAGGCAAGACATCTTTTTTACAAGGTTGTAGTGTAGTTTTCCTCAGGTTCCGTTATCAGACACCACTCAAAATTTCGTTTCAAACTGGTCCCACTTCATCATTTTCAAAACGATGTTACTTTGCCGTTTAGGGTTAAAAAAAACCCAAAACATTCTCAGAAGTTTCCTCCATTCTCTCAAAAAATGAATTAAAAAAAAAAAAAAAAAAAAAAAAAAAAAAAAAAAAAAAAAAAAAAAAAAAAAAAAAAAAAAAAAAAAAATGGGTGCCACAAACGCATTCTCACTTTTTGCGCCTGTTCAATTTTTTAGACTGCATCATTTCTTTGATTAGATTTGTCAGGAGCTCTAACCCGAAAACGAGACAACTCGAAAATAACCCGATCAAGAGACCCAAGAACGCAGCCTGTAGGTCCACCATGCTGAAAGCCCTGGGAAGATCCACTGCCACCTCGAATCCCGGTACAAGATTGCGACTGGGGGCCGCAAAAGTGTCCATCATCCTCTGTATCGCGCCGCTCTCCACAAGCGAAGTGAGGATACTGTTCAACTCGTCGAAATACGGGGTGTTCTTCAGGACCCGGTACATGAGCGGGTAGGTCAAGATACATTCCTTGGTCTGATAGACCTGCACAGGCTTGTCCATCCAGTCAGTTTGTAGTAATAGGTATCTCAGGGACGCAAATTCCTGCGGGACGCTCAATAGAAATGCGCTGGTCTCGACTGTAGAGCGTAAATTTTTCTGAGCCGCGATTAGCTTTTGGGCAAGAACCATTTCAAAGGAATTGTACGTCATTGTGCCGTTCATTTCAAGAAACGTTTTCCCCAGCGCTAGTCCATGACGCTGAAGGCCTGTTTGAGAATCGTCCTCATTGTCACAGAGATCGTAAATAACATCCTCGTAATAATAGAAGGTGTTGGTAAATTTAGTTATTAAAGTTTCAGAGAAGTCCACATTGCGAAATAGTAAGTTGTAATCGCGCACTTGCAGAAGCAGATCCGAGCGCTCTAGCTCCTCAAGCGTTTCTATCTCTGGGTATCGGATGTATTCGCTGAGCATTGTGAACATCACACTCTGATAAACCGTCGCAATTATCAAAGTGAAGAAGGTTAGGAGGATGAAGATTATCTTGCCTGTGAAGAGCTTACCGAGCAACACGCAGGAAGGACTACCGCACATTAAATACGACCAAACTACCATGGATACTGACGTTTCCTCAAATGCAAGCAGCTCCTGATCGGTATAAAGATCGCGCAACGCTTTGTATTGTGTAAGTTGAAATAAAAACTGCAGTGTAACAAACATCGCGATCGTTATTAGAATGAGAGTCCAGAGCAGAAGTGAAAAAACTTTGAAAATTACCAAGTATTGAGGTACGCACGCACTTGGTGGTGTAACGAAACACAGAGAATTGCTTCAACGGCGATGGTGTAATAATAGTCAGAAAACTCATCAATGTTGAATGAGAATATACCATTTGCAATGAATGCGTCTATGTTGTTTTTTCGCAGGATTTCATAATCTTTTGAAGAAAACGAGGAATAATGGGATATGTTTAAGAGCTTGGAAAACACGGGCATACCATTATATTTTTTTCCAAATTCAGTCAATGCGTCGTTCAGGATAGTAACCGTGATTCGATTAAGTAAGAGTTCATCTCCTGCCCCATCTTCGTTGTGATCATATATGTATCTGAACGTCGTGAAATCTAAGTTCGGCAGCGATCCGGAAAGTAGATTCTCACCTGTCGTCACGTGATGAGAGATCAGTTTCTTGAACGGATCGTATTTGAAACACTTCCTTCTCAGGCAGATAATAGCTCTGAGACCTCTAAAGAAACGCCACATGAAGGCAAAATTTAAGTTTAACATATAGTCGATAATCCCAGGATTCGTCTCTTGACCTCCCATAGGTTCTCCGTCGAATTTTCCAACGATCATAAAAATCAGGCGATTTTTCGGATTCCAAATTCTGTGCACGTAAAGACCGCGGGTATAGGAAGAGACTTGGTCTGATAAGAAACTTTCATCCTCATAGTAATCAATATCTATTTCATTTGCAGCTGCGTTCATTTGAATATCGCAGGTTTCGTTGAGAGCCCCTTGACCTATTGGAGGCAGCGAATCCAACAAGACGCAGTAACGTGGTAACGATTTAGAGGATCCTGTGACGAAATTTGCCCCATTTTGGAGGTCTGTCGAAAATTCAAAAGGTTGAGCAGATTCGTTCGTATTGATTTTCGGGTAGGTCCCGTAAAAAGCAGTGCTCAAAATTAGACTTAAAACATCGTCCAACTTTTCCAAGAAAAACATTACATTCCTCTGTTGAGCTCCACTTGATGAGGCAACAAAATCACCGACATTATTGACTGTAGTTGTCGAAATCGAATTTTGATGCAGAGTTTCTTCGAGATGTGTGGTAGAAAAATTGTGTGATAAATTTACAATGTGAAACGATTTTTGCATTGAGAACTGAACAGTATGCTTGCACAGGTTCGCGACGAAATTGGTGAAATTTCGATCGATTTTTTCGTAACTCAACATGCCCGTCATTGCCTCTTGAGAGAGATACGTTATTAAAATTATACGGAGCAAAGAATAATTATTAGCAACACGACACTTCCGCCTTTGCAAGACGTTAGTCATTACGTATGGGTTGCTGCAATTGGTTCCAAGTGCTGAGTTCTAAGGGGAAAAGAGTGTACGCACAACAATAAAATACTCTTAATCTATGCTCATCACGAAATAACACACCGTTAGCTGTAAATTTTCTCTCGTGACTAAAATGATAAAAAATCTTTTTCAGCGGTTTTCAAGGTTTTACCCCTTCAATTTTCTAGGACAGGAAAAACGTGAGTGAAAACACGTACCTATCTCGAAACATCATTCAAGTTGCTTTCATGGTTATTTCAAGAATACGGTTTATTTATGTCTTCAATTTCCTTTTTCTCAAACTCTCGCCTATGCAATTACAAAAGCAAGTCCATGGATAGTGGGTCAGTTGCGGTAATTGCTGGATCGTGTTTTCATGAATTTAGGTCAGAAACCATCAAAAAATAACGATATGTGTTCAAACACCAAGTTTTCACGTCCAATATGAACGGAAATATTTCCTTTCAAAAATACACAGCGTATAACTTCAGCGTATATGGCGTTGACAGGTGAAATAATTATTGAATGCAGAAATGTGCAATGAGAAAAAATAATCTTTCCTGTCCTATTGCTTAATAGTTGATTCCAAGCCACACTTACTTTTCATGTCGTATTTTCAATGTTACTCACGCGGTAAGAATTATTTCGGTCGAGATAGCAGTGCTAAATTGAGGGACTTGGAGGAGTAGGCGCATAAGTGCAGTTTTTTTAAAAAATCGAAGGATTAATGCTTTTAAGTGAAACTGATCTTAATGCATATTTTGAGAAAGGTTCGTTCCCAAATTCCAATTTTTAAGCATCAAACAGTCAGTTTGAACTCTCTTTCCGCCACAAGGATCCACGTAATTTCGAAACTTCAAACACCTGTTTCTAGAAATATCAAAAATTTACGCCTATGCGCCTTGCCCTTCCAGCCCCTTAATTGTGACTGAGACCAAGATAATTGTAACCATAACAGTAACATCGTAACTATAACTAGGGAACTAGGATGGGGTCGGGGATCCACAATGAGCATTGCAAGGTCAACGATCCTTCTCTCTTTAAGTATGAGATTGGTCATTACGGTGAGATTCTACAACAATAATAACCTAGGACATTAACAGAGGATATTAACAGAGGACTTGAGTGTGAAGCAGCCAGAGGACATTATCCTCCTCACGCGGAATAATGTTTTCCCGGCATCATATATAACAAAGCTTCGTAAGAAAATCAATGTGGGATTCCATTCCCTCGCCAAGTATTCAAGTCCAAGTAATTATTCATCTCTACGGCGCGCGTGCAAAAATCGCCTTCAAATAGATAAGTATGCAACCACACGCAGGTCGTGTTCGAATATTTACCGCTCTCAAATTGAAAGGAACTTTTTAGAGGAAACCTCTTGTTGTCACTGTGATCATGTCCTGCACGGTGGTGATAGGTGAAATTATCGAATGTAAAAAACGTAGGAAAAAAGAATCTTTCCTGTTGGAAAGCTCATGGAGGATTCTAGATTCCTCCTACATTTCAAGTCGTAGTTGCAATGTTGCCGCCGCACAGTGGATCGAGTCAATAGGAGAGGTCGGACATAACTTGGAAACTTTAAAAGCTTATAACTCCGTTAAATTTAAACCTTGAGATTTTAAACATGGTTCCATTGGTTTCCTCGTGAAATTTTCTTCAAGAAGCACCCCTTAAAGTTTAAAATGTGACGAAATAAACATAAAAATTTGCAGTTCTTGTCAAAAATTTCATGTCCAACCTCTCTGATTGACTCGATCCACTGTGCGCCGCGGAGACGGCTCTTTTCTTCCTCCATACACTGAAAAAAAATTCTCGGCGTTTTTACCAAGGTCCGTTGGTACCTTTACCATCTCACATTTTTTACCAATTATTGGTAATTTTACCAAGACAGACTGGTAAGCTCACCCAAAAACCGGTATTTTCACTGATTTTTTCTGGTAAGAATACCACTTTTGTTGGTAATCAATTCCCGGTAACTTTGCCATTTTATCTCGGTAATTCTACCACAGTCGACAAAAAATATTGGCGTTTTTACCGAGGTCCAGTAAAATTACCGAGAAAGTCCAATAATTTTACCGAGATTTCTCGGTAAAATTACCAATTCCGCAAATGTTAATTTTACCAAGAAAAAACTGGGATCAAATAGACCCCTGAATTCTTGGTAATTTTATCCTTTTCTTAGTAAATACACCCAGATTTTTTTTCCAGTGTACCAATGATAATGTTAAATTGTGACGTTGTTACCACAAAAATAACATTATCATATCAATAGGACTAGAACAGTAGGTGGGATCAGGAATCTTCTATGACCATTGGTCATAAAAACATTTTCTACTGTGCTAATTACTCAAGCTTAAAGACGCATACTGAATTTAATTTGGTGATGATTTACTGGAATACTTTCATTAATTGAAATACATATTTTATTGAGAAACTTCCTTAACATTTTAAAAAAAAATATTTCGATGTATAGTATTAAAGAGCGACAATGTCTTCATAGATATTATTATAATATTAACCGAGATATCGGCCTTTGAAATGTCAGATTTTTGACGTCATCCACCGCGGCAATGACACCCTTGGTTTCTTCCTCTTGTGTTCGATCAGTGATGCAGAGGGTGCAACGCGAAACTTCAACGACGTTAATCGTAAACAAAGTGAGGTAAACTGACCGATCGCCTAATTTTTTCGCGGATCGCGGTGAGTACATTATCTCCTGTCAGGAAGATCTTTAAAGTGCGAATTTTGAATCCTGTATCTTGAATCTTGAATCTTGTTTACGTTTAACGTCGTTGAAGTTTCGCGTTGCACCCTCTGCATCACTGATCAAGCAAAAGAGGAAAAAACCAAGGGTGTCAGTGCCGCGGTGGATGACGTCAAAAACCTAACTTTTCAAACGACGATATCTTTGTTAATATTGAACGCAGAAAGTTGCGGTTTGGACAGATGGTTTTTTTTTCGCTAATCTACAATGATCAACCATCAAAACACGATTTCGTGACCAGCGCAACTGACCCATTATTTGAGGTACTGCATCAAAGGAAGCAGTTTTGGCATGACCCTCTCTCTACTTCAAATGAAAGGGTGGTAATAGGAACTAGCATCAAATTCTAAGAGACATGCTAACTTTATTTGAAAAATTTATTCAACAAAAGTTTGTGCGGCTATCAACTTTTCCATCATATTTATACAGTCCGCGTGGCAAGCGGTGATCTCCAAGACCTACTTCTTACGCCGGTTTAATTTTCTGTAGGTTATCATCTCGCGAATTGAATTTGTCAAAAGTTCGATCGAAAAGATTAGACAACTCAAAAAAAGTCCTATCAAGAGACCGAAGAACGCAGCTTGCAGATCACTCATATTAAATATTCTCGGAAGATTTGGCGCACTTTTGGATTCTGGTAAATTTTGAGCGCGACTGGAAGTCACCATACTTTGTAAGATTTTTAGCGCTCTTCCATTTTCTATCAATGATTGAATCATGCCGTTTATCTCATCAAAATAAGGGGTACTTCTCAGAATCCGGTACATGTACGGATAAGTGAGGGTGCATTCATCAGTTTTGTGGACTTCAACATCCCGATCCATCATTTTGGTTTTTAAGAGGAAGTATTTCGTTGCCCCAAACACCCTCGGAATACTAAGCAAAAACGCATCGGTCTCCACAATTGAGATTAGTTGTTTTCGGATTGGGTGTGTCATCCGCATGAATTTTGCTTCTTTTGGGCTCATTTTTGATTCGTTTCTCTCTAAATCAAATTCAATATTTAAGTTGTCATCTGCATCTTTGAAAAGAGTTGTGATCGCCAGATCCAAGTAATAGGAGAAGCTATCGGTAAATTTATTCATAAAGTCTGGAGACGAGATACTTAAATCATAAAACCTTTGTTCATGCACTGTCTTTGAGGGAATTTGAATTATTATGTCCGAATCTTTCAATTCCGCTAAAGTTTTTATCTCTGGGTAACGAGTGTACCCACTGAGCATGTTGAACATCTCGCTCTGATAAACAATTCCGATGACGAAGCTGAAAATAGTTAGTAGGATAAATACTAACTTTCCCGAGTACATTTTCCCGAGTAAAAGACGAGAAGGGCTGCCATTCATAAAGTATGACCATACAATTATCAGTGAAGAGGTCACTTCATAACTGTGTGCTGTTTTTTCAGTGTGAAGATGCCGGAACGTTCTATATTGCGAATACTGGAAAAAGGATTGTAACCCAATAAACAATATTACTGTTATTAGAATTAGGCTCCAGAGTAAGCCCGAAAAGACTTTGAACACCACCAAATACTGAGGCACGTAATCACTCGGTGGGGTCACAAAGTACAACGCATTGGTTTCAATTCCCGTGGTGAAGTGAAAATCAGAGATGTCATCTTCTTCGAGAGCCGAGATACCGTCGGTAAGGTAGATGTCTACATTGCTCTTCTGCAAGAGTTCAAAGTCATTAGAGCAAATCGTAGAATTCTTTAATCCTTCTATCATGCTAGATACAGGCAAACCTTCACCATTCCTAGCTCCAATTTCGTATAAAGCAAGATGCAGAATATCATACCATGCTTGTTGTGATAATAAATCGTCAGTTGTACCGTCAACCTTATGTTCGAATACATACTGTATTCTCATGTTGTGAAAATTCAGCTTAAAGTCATCGTTTTTATCATTTTGTGGAATGGTATACCGCGAAAGTTGCTCTTGAAATGGGTCATACTTAAATAACTCGTGACCAATGCAGATAATTGTTTTGCGCCCTTTGAAAAATCGCCACATGAATGCAAACGATAATTTCAACCGATCGAGGTATGCCTCCGAGGTGACCGTCTCGATTATTTTCTCTGCCACCACGAATATCAAATAGTTATCAGGGCTCCAAATATTGTGCACGTAAAGCCCGTGGCTGTAAGTAAGAACGTGGTCTGATGGAAAACTATCACTATCTGCATCAGGGGCGACGAATATATCTACCGACGTCATATTCACGACAAAATCGCATGTTATGTTGCAAGCTGTTCCACAGGTTGGATGTAATTTTGCATCGAGCTGAACGCAGTAGCGTGGTAACTTTCGAGTGGTCGTTCCCTCAATTTTTCCCCGGAGCCCATGACCTGTAAAGTTCATGAATGCCGAACCACCATTTTTTTTGTCCATCTTCTGACGAGACCCATCGTTGGCAGTCCCCAGGATTAAACTTAAAATATCGTCGAGACTTTCCACGAAGAAGAGCATGTTTTTCTTCACCCTGCCCGAGGATGAGAAGAAATCGCTGAAAGGATTTATTACAGCTGTTGCGAGTAGATTCTCGTGCAGAATTTTTATGAGAGGTGTCGGAGAAAAAGCTGGTACCAGATTAATGATGTAAAAAAATCGCTGTTTTGAAAGTTCAGCGGTGCGTGTACATAGTGAGACCAAATTGTTCAGACTGCTATCATCTGGCGATGCCTGTTCAAACTTCAAAGTCATAATCCCTTGGAAAAAGAAGGTGGTCAAAACAATACAAACTAGAGACGAAAATTGATCAAAGTCAGCGCGCATGATGAACATTTTCGACATTTTTGAGAGCAGTCTGATTCAACTTATTGTGCTTTTGGTTTAATTATGATTATTCGGAAACCTCACTCGTGATGATACGTAACAATGTGGTAAAAAGTAGCAATCACCTTCTAGCTTACAGCAACTAATATGTAATTAAATTCTGGAGGGGGACTACTAGTTTTTATACTCAATGATTTTTTTTCGGCCGCACAAGGACGGGGAAATATCTTAATCGTTTCGCTTCAAAAACTACACGTTGTTTTCTGTCAGAGTTTTCTGTCAGATGTTTATTCAAAAAACTTATTTGTTCCAAACGAGTGACGGACGGGAAAATACTATCGGCTTTACAACTATAGCAGGAGGAATTTAATTTCTTTCTTTCTGTCTTTTTTCACTTACAAATAACAGAAATCTTTTCCTGGTACACGTGTCAAAAACATGATCGGCGAAATACTTGCACTCATTGGAGGTCATGCAGATTGACGGCACATGCATGTACTACAATTGAAGTTGGTAGCATGTTGTAGTGTTGCACGTGTTGTAAAATATTATTGTTGATTTTGCCTCTTCCAAGAAAAGGGTCTCGCAGAGGTGTTCACCGAGAATAATGATCTTATTACTGTATATGTATGTTACCGCATTACTGCAGAGCTGTTTCGTTCCTGAATTACACTTTTTTTTTTTTTTAAATCAATCTAAGCTTATATTATAAAGGCTCACCTTCATAGAAAAAGTCTTATGAATCGGCAAGACAGATCGTTTGATGCTTTACTTATGTCGCTTTTACAATATTCCCTTTCAGTAATAACTGTTTACAAATCTCAACACTAACCTTTAGAGACAAGCTGTACAGCGCGTAATCTATCAACAGAGTGGTAGAAATACATCCGTTGAATCTCTGGTGTCCTATCTGAAAATAAAGAAATTAACCTGAGTCAATTTAAGTATTAACAATTTAACCTTGAGTTTATTAAACCGTGTGCTTAACAAACTTAAATCTTTAAATCATTTCTCGGATTTTAGTTTCTTTAATGTCTTAGGCGTGAGTAATCAAGGGCTGAGACAGCCAAAAAAACAAAACAAAAATTGCAATAGATGGGATTTGAATAAAATCAATCATTCGAATCAATTTTGGCAAAATTGACAGCATAGTAGAATATGTTTGCGAAAATCACAATCTTTACATTAAAAATTCTGAAATCCACTCCTAGTGCGCAATTTGCATAGTTTGGAACTAGACTGACACTGATGTTTTGATGATTTAGCTTTCTTCTTTATGTATAATAAATAATATTCTCCAAAAAACAACAAAGATGTTGATTTTTGAAATTTTAATTTTCTGTCACATGGGTCGGTGTTTGTATTAGTCCTGCTTACCCGAATGGAAGAAAATAATTAAAATTTTAAAAATCAATATTTTAGGTTTTTTTTTTGTTTTTGAGAATGAGCAATGTATTTTACATCAATAGAAAACTAAATCATTGAGAAATCAGTCATGGACATCTTTTTACTGATAAATTGGCTGAATTCGAAAAAAATGTTTGGTTTTGATTTCCCACGTCATTTTAGTCCAGGCGCCTGGTATGTCTACCCGGAATTTTGGGTACACAGCGATTTTATTGGCTTACTTTATGTTTTTGGGTCGTTGAATCCGAGTCTGAAGTTTCCTACCGCGTATCTGGTGAGCATTTTCCGCCATATTGAACAAATTGCGTAAAAAGGCGTTTTCAAACCATTTTTTCAAAATGGCGGAAAATGCTCACCAGATACGCGGTAGGAAACTTCAGATTCGGATTCAGCGACCCAAAGAACATAAGGTAAGCCAAAAAAATCGCTGAGTACCCTAAATTCCAGGTAGCCTCATTTTCAGCTACCAGGCGCCTGGACTACTACTTCAATATTAAGCTTCCATCGCCTTGCTAAGGCGCAGGGATACAACTCTTTGAACTCTCCAGAACGCGTGAGTTATCACACCTCAATTGTAGGCGTTTTTGAATCTTCTGTATATACATGACGAGATTTTCCAAATTGTTTTGCATTATATTTTAGATTTGAGTTTCTTTTATTATTTAGTTAAATTTCTCCTGCTTCTTAATTTTTTATTTTTCTGCAAAAATTATCCATTTGCGAAATACAACCCTGGCTTTAGCGCCCTTAAATTACGGCCTTTACGGTCGAAATCAACGACCCAAAAACAGAAAGTAAAAATGATTTTTTTACGTTACGTTTCAGGGAACTTTCTGCATACGAGGCAAATTACTTAAAATTATCAAAAGAATCCGCACAAACGTTCCTCCGTGCACAAAAGTAAATTGCCCGATTAAATTTGGCAATAGCTGATGTGGCTTGTTTCCTTTCTGCTTAACGCGGTTCACTTTCTCTTTGGCTTTTAGTTTAAACCTACTACGTTACGTTACGTTTCAGGGAACTTTCTGCATACGAGGCAAATTACTTAAAATTATCAAAAGAATCCGCACAAACGTTTGACCTTTGACCTATCATAACTCGGTCAAAAATTAAGATATTGATCTGCGGTTTGCGCCAAAATTCTTAGTTTTTTATGCTCTTTCGAATGATGTATCACAAGATAAAAGTTGAAAAAAAAGTTGGGGGCCCCCCGCGCCCCCCCTGAGGGGAGACCAAAATTTTGACCCCCCCCAAAGATGGTCCCCGTTGAGATAGGAAGATTCCCAAAGTTTCATTACCCTAGCTCAATTCGTTCAAAAGTTAGCAGGGGTGGGACGGACTTTTGGTACACCCTGTATGAATATTCTAGGTTTGCTCAAAATTGAGGAACCTCGGATCTCGGAACTTTGGAGCGCTTCGGAACTTGGCTGACC
Organism: Bemisia tabaci; assembly: GCF_001854935.1. Taxonomy (NCBI): domain Eukaryota; kingdom Metazoa; phylum Arthropoda; class Insecta; order Hemiptera; family Aleyrodidae; genus Bemisia; species Bemisia tabaci. Next base: position 961,288 of record NW_017547239.1, read on the forward strand.
GCGGCGGGCCGGATCGCGCGTTGACGGGTGCGCCGCGAAAACGTGAATGGGCGCGATGTTCACGATGCTGTATCTTCCTCAATTTTGAGCAAACTTAGCATATTCATATACCATTTTCTTCCAAATTATGTCAGATATTCAAAACATTAACTAAATCCGGGACTTCTTCTCATGCGTGGCCGCTATATCCATAAAACCGCAAAAAAAGGCATTCTTAGGCCATTTTTTCAAAATGGCGGAAAATACTCACCAGATACGCGGTAGGAAACTTCAGATTCGGACGACCTTCAGCGACCCAAAAAACATAAAGTAAGCCAAAAAAATCGCTGTGTACCCGAAATTCCAGGTAGCCTCATTTTTAGCTACCAGGCGCCTGGACTATTTTCCATAAGGAATTCAAAAGTGGTCGTCGGGTGTGTGATTGGCTGAAATGCAAGCGCGAGAAGATCAGACGGTCACGTTATACTGCTATTCAAAGCGAGCCATTGGCATATCCAGGGGAAGGGGGAGGGGGAGTTAGAGGGCGGGTTAGGGGGCGTACGCCTCCTGGCGTTGGCTCGAAAAAAAAGGAGGAAGAATAGAAGGAAAAAAGATGGAAAGAAGGAAGGAACGGAGGAAATAAGGATGAAAGACGCTTACATTTGATATAATTATTCATCGCGAAATTGACTCGGACTGCATATTAGATGCTTCAAAATTCAAAAAATTTTTGGGGGAGGCCCCAACATCCCCCTTACGCACCCTCCCCCCCCGTTTCAGGTGTCTGGTGGACCGCGTCTAGCAGAATGGAACCAAGTCACATCAGCTATTGCCAAATTTGATCGAGCAATCTAATTTCTTACAAGAAAACCTTTGTGCGGAATCCTTTGAAAATGTTGAGGTATTTGCTTCTTACTACGCAAAAAATTCACAAACATTTGTACAAAAATCCGCACAACCGTTAGAAATCGCGGAACGCAAAACTGCGAGATGCGCAAAGAAATTGATAGACATAGCTATGAACGGGGGAAACGAAGAAAAAATGGCCGCGTGAAGCAGAAAGGAACGAAGCCACATCAGCTATTGCCATATTTAATTGGGAAAATTACTTTTTTACGTGAAAATGGTTTTGCGTATTCAGGCGCAAATTTCAGTGAACTTTCTGCACAGTCCGAAGCAAATTTCTGAAAATTTTCAAAGGAATCCGCATAAACGTTCCCCCGTGTACAAAATTAAATTGCCCGATTAAATTTGGCAATAGCTGATGTGGCTTGTTTCCTTTCTGCTTAACGCGGTTCACTTTCTCTTTGGCTTTTAGTTTAAACCTACTACGTTACGTTACGTTTCAGGGAACTTTCTGCATACGAGGTAAATTACTTAAAATTATCAAAAGAATCCGCACAAACGTTCCTCCGTGCACAAAAGTAAATTGCCCGATTAAATTTGGCAATAGCTGATGTGGCTTGTTTCCTTTCTGCTTAACGCGGTTCACTTTCTCTTTGGCTTTTAGTTTAAACCTACTACGTTACGTTACGTTTCAGGGAACTTTCTGCATAGTACGAGGCAAATTTCTTAAAATTTTCAAAGAAATCCGCACAGAAGTTCCCCCGACTACAAAATTAAATTGCCCGATTAAATTTGGCAATAACTGATGTGGCTTGTTTTCTCTTCGGCTTTTAGTTGAAACTTACTAGGTTACGTTTACGTTACGTTACGTTTTAGTGAACTTACTGGGCAACGGAGCGGGGGAGCTCGGGGGGCGAGCTCTGGAGCGGGTGAAGGGCGAGTGCATGGCGTAAAAAATCGTTTTGCGGACGCTGGCGAACCAGTCGGCCGCCTCGTGGAGGATCCGTCTTCCCAGGTTGATAAGGAGCGCGCCGGACAAGCGTAAGTAGAACCATCTGTTCATCTCGCCATTCGTTGCGCCGATAAGCTCGTCCGGAAATAATGCCACCCTCTCCCACCCTCCGCCAACTTCATCTCCTCCACCAAGGATTCCACCTGAAACCAACAAAGATATAGTCTAACGGAAAGTTTTCGCCAACTGGATGCCAAGGATTTGCGATTTAATTACTTTCTTTCTTTAAATTTCGCGAGAAACACGATGCGCCACCAGTTTTCTTTGAAATGAAGTCCCAAGCTTGAAGCAAGCTTTTGAAATCGATGGCTCAAGTGCGAAACGACGTGTCTCCGTCGCGGTGTTTCCGAATTTCTGCCGTGCAACGCAGAAACGCCGTAAACGCCATTTTATATTTTTTTGGGAACGATGTATCATAGCAGAAAAATTTATGTACCTTAAGACAATGTCATCACAGAATTCATTCGCAGATACTATCAAGAACTTAACCTGAAAATTTGAGGTGCGCGGGTAAAACGGTTTTTATTTTATGAAGTGTTACGTTCCAAAAAATGAGGGAAAATCTTGACGGATTTACGGCGTTTTTGCTTAGCACGGCAGATTTCCCCTCCTACTTTTTTATTTCTGAGAGAAGCAAGTCAACTACACTGAAAAAAAAGTTGCTGTGGTAACATCCGGGATGTTACTACAGGAATTTTTTTCGGTGTATACAGCTTGAAATCTCTACGGTATACTCTGCTAGTAGAGGGATACACCAAGAAAGTTTTCAAGAAATTAAGTTGACCAGTTTTCCGAAGAAAAAATAAAGTATGATCGGAAGTTTGCAACGTCCCAAACGCAGATGCGTGGTTATACACTAAGCCATCGATATGCTGGAGCGAAACTCATTTATCGGGGAAAGCAAAAAATGTCCTGAGGGATGCCATACAAAACTCTATAATTTTCGGGTGCTGAATTCGAAAATAAAACTCATTCATCCCAAAATCCAGCAATTTTTTGAAAGATTGAATATTCCCCGGAAAAACTAGTAACTTGGCGAGACTTTGATTTTTTGGCAAAATCTCACCTAATTGGAGTGAAAACGGACGACACGATCGGTTTCAACGCTAAAATCCTGAGAAATGTAGCCGCTCAACATTCTTTTCTCATGTCCATAACCTGCGTGATGAACAATGACAAGCATGCAAATCCGGGTACTTACTCGATCACTTAAAGCTCCTCGAAATCAGAATGTCTGTTGCCATTGCTCTTACCCTCTCACACAACCGCACTCAAACTCCTGTGCGACCAATTCACTTTAATCTCAATCACTTTTCATGAGTAGCACCGCACCTTTGACGATATCACTTCACACTTGCCGATCTTTTGACATCATATTCTCGGGATCGCACTTCGGCTGAAGATGCGGCACTTTATTCGTGAGGAGGGGGAGGGGGTGTCGCGGGGAGGGGGGGTGTCGAGGGGTGACACGTGTTTTGCATATGAACCGCGAACTGGGCCCTGCCCCAGTTCCCCATTTCCAGACGCGGCAGCAGGGGAAGAATCTTCCCACCAGAGTTTGCAGATCAGCAGCGAGGCGTGAGTGATCGATTATCGATATTTCCTCATTTGAAGTTATGGTAAAGAATCGATTATTAGGGTGTTTGCTGCGAACATCCTATTTATCGATCCTATTCCATAGGTTTAAAGGCAGATCAGTCAATATATCGCAAAACGCGCCATGCCACTGTTGCGGATTTCTCGAGGAATTCACACTCGCACCGTTTACACGATTTAAAAGAACGGAAAGGAATGAACGAACCCTGTTCGTTTCGAAGTTTGCTACGTATCTACAGCTGTGTTGCCGCTTCGACAAAATTTAGCAGTTATCCTCAAAGCGACTTTGTATACAGTTGATAAGCGCTTTTCAGAAATGAATAAAAAAAACTGTTAAAACTGCGATGTACAAGAAAAATCAGTTTAGTTTTTTAAGGAGAGTGATTTTTGTCGAATTATGCGAGAAAATAGCAAACCCCGTTTCCGTCAAGAATCATACGCAATCGTCCAAAATAGATAAGTACAAATAAGAAATTGTGCTCGCAATTTAAAGCCACAGATAAGAGTGATAAGTCTGAAACTGAATACCCCATACTTGAGGTTTTTGACACTGAAGATCTCTTTACCGTGGATGGTCACGAATACAGAAATAAAACATTTTGAGATGCGATACTTTCCTCCTAAATCTGAGGAAAGGGCTGAGCTTTGACAATGAGTCCTCGAAGATGGTTCAATCTGAGAATTTTTCACAAGCTCCTCAAAAAAAACAAAAAATTGGGTAGTAAAGTGAACAAGACGCAAATTTATTTTTTTCTTTATTTCCAATACGAATTGATGATTGAGAAGGTGCAGGTTGAGTTAACAGACGGAAAAGCTCGTAAGTGTAATCTTGCCCTCCGAAATTTGGACCGAAACATTTTACCTCCAAAATTTTACAATCACATTTTTCATTTGTTATTATATGGACCGCGTTTAGCAGAACGGAATCAAGCCACATCAGCTATTTCCAAATGCTGGGCAATCTAATTTTTTACGAGAGAACGTTTGTGCGGATTTCTTTGAGAATTTTCAAGAATTTGCTTCGTACTGAGCAGAAGTTTCACTGAAAGTTGCACCAACATTCGCATAACCATTTCCACGTAAAAATTAAATTGCCAAATTGAATTTGGCAATAACTGATGTGGCTTACTTCCTTTCTGTTTAGCGCGGTCCATATTTACGTCAATTTCTTTACAAAAATTATTTTTTTCCACGGTCGGCATTCAAATGTCGGGAATCTTGATCTTTCCTGTCAAATTAATTATTTTTTTTCAATAGGTAAGGACTTTTATATTTATGAAATACAAACGTATACATAAAACGTACACTTACCCCTCCGTATAATATACTAATAAGAACTAGTTTAATCAGACCTTGCTAAAGATCTCTTTAAAACATGAAGGACAGCAAATTCTTAAGATGAGAGAATAGAGAGATGATAAGTGACCTATTTACATAGACGTGTTAACATACATGGAATAAGCTCAATGAGTAAAAAACCAGTAGGTAATAGAATAGAATAGGAATAAAGGGACTTAAAGAAAACGGTTGTTGGTCAACAGTCTTAAACTGATGTCTTTGGTTGGAGATAATCGAATTTGAAGGACCGACTTTCTATGTCTGCTTGGATTGATTAGACTAATTTTTCAACTTGTTCCATAAGAAAATTGACTTGAGCTTGGAGCTTATTGATTATTTCGATCAAATTAATGCTCAAAAAAATGAAGGAAATAACATACGTGTCAATAAATAAAATTAATATTTGTGCAGCTTGTTACACTAAATAAAAAACCACGTTTAAATTTACGTGTAATGAATAAAATGGTTGTAACTCATTGTGAGCTCAAAAGTTCTCTCCAAAAATAGACATTTTTCTCACCGGAATAAAGTAACACAGTAATATATACGCTCACAGAATTCACAGAAATGCCAGTTTTTTACGTTAATTTTTGTTCTTCTTGATAAGTGTCACGAATTTCTCATGGATCAGGGCTGGTTAAGCGATAATCAGGACTGGTAGACCTGTCCTATCCGGAAGACATCCTCTCTTTCGTTCCTCCAAGAGGTCCCTTTATAAATGTTAGGAGTACTTCCTAATCGTGTCTATGATATTACCAGCAAAATGTTTCTGCGAGTCGGTACCCCAAATGTAGTCCATGTGATTAAATTTTTTATGCTTGATCAGCTTATACCTGATCAAACGCGGCAGCTTCTCGGCCAACTTCTGTACGTCCTGATTTAACAAAAGACAATGTAAAAATTAACAAATGTGTATGTCGCATAGTCCTGGTGAGAATTATTAAAAGATATAATAAAAATGGACGACTTAATTATTAAATAATGCCTTACGGACAATATTAGGTCCTTAAAACTTCACTTTTTGACTTGCTGATCTACTCTCTAACGCAGCAGAACAGCTATAATAAGATACTGGTTTTTTTGCAAATCCAAACATATCCCTGAGATTTAACATGTTTATCATATCTCTGATATCAGAGTAGGCTGAAATATCTCATTTCCTTCAGACACACCGATGAAAATTCAGAAATTCCGATCTTCAATCAGTGTTTCAAAATTTTTGCTCGTCGATCATCTGACGTAGTCTGCGAGTTTCAATTTTTTTTTTTTTTTTTTTTTTTTTTTTTTTTTTTTTTTTTTATATTTTTTTTAATTAAAATGAAAATAATTCAGGACGGTAATTTAGAACTCCATATATTTGACAGCACTGGGATCCCTTCGTTTAAATTTTATTAAAACAATTGATTCCAGATGAGGCAGAATGTCATGTTGCCTGTTCACAAAATTGAAGGCGCGTCGCATTTCCTTACTCTCACGGCATCGTAAAAAAACGTAAGATGAAACACATAATTTTGCCCATCCATAAAATTGAATCAGTGAGAACGAAAACACAACTTGAACAAATGAAAATAATCACGACACACGCAAAACTGCACGGTAGTTGAAGATGTTAGCACAAGAAAAAGATTTTTGGTGCCGCAAGACAAGTACTTAAGGACACTTTAAAGGTCCAAGTTGGAACAGATGCGGTAACTTATCAATAACCATTACGAAATCTGACTCTCTTTAATACAAATTGAGCATTTTTGAGTCACCGAGTTGTTGTGTTTTCGTTCTCACTGATTCAATTAGAGGCGCGTCTCGTGTTCTTCTATGTCTATGATTCGCGCGGTCCATTGCGCTGTTTCAGTATAACGCCCGGATGCAACTATTCGTGCACTTCGGATGACCGGTGTTGCCTACACAAAAATTGAAGGAGTTCCAGTTGTTCTTGCTCGCATAGTAATGCGACTCACTGTGCTGTTTTGATACGGCGCCTGGATGAAATTATTCGTGTTCCCGGGTGTGCTTGTTGCCTATACAAAAATTGAAGGCGCGTCGGATTTTCTCGCCTTAACAAGAGGAAAAAAATAACCCCTGGTTTAGAGGAATTTTACCGGATTTTTGAAAGATACATAAAAAACGAGTTTGAAATCACGTAATTTAAGCTATCATTGATGCACGCATCGCCGAGAAAGCCAAGATGGCCTGAAAACAGTTCCGTCCCGCCCCCACCCCAGGGACTTTTTCGACCTCTCGAGCCGATAGATCGCATTCGATGGTGGTTCGTCATATCGTTTGTTTTAAAACAATAGAACAGAACCTCAAACAAAATTTTAGGATTTAAGTTGGAAAAGCTGAAAATGAGAAAATTCCTAACAATTTCACTTTTCATTGCCATTTCGTACTCATAAGAATAAAAATCTATCACAAAAAACCCGGTCTCTCATACTGCTCAATTGACTTTTGAGGCATGTTTACATATTGAACCAATCGATACCGATACAATATCACCTACTTGATGTATCGAATACGATCCATTGAATTATTTTTTCGGTCGTCTATTGATAACGGCTGAATGGGTAATAAATCGCAGCAGGGAGGTCACGTGACAGCTTGGCATTCTTGACTATATGTGTTTGAATGAAAGCTCAAACTACGAAACTTTGAGCTCGTTCTCCGTGGGTTTATATCGTCCAAATAATCCGGGAAAATTCCTGTGAACTAAGTGCTCCCCTTAAAGTTAAAAAATGTGAGCACTAGAAAATCACTGAACAAGCTAATTGGAACGGAGAAAAGAGACTCATCTCATTTGGACTACATTTTGAAATTAGGAACTACAATCTCTGTCTCACTATCGTGAAAGCACCTCACTGGAAAAAAAACACATTGGATCTAGAGTCCAGACTCTTGAAAACATTGACAAGAACATGGACTCTTGATTCAATCAGATTTAAGCTTAAATCAAAAGGAAATCCGCTCAAATTAAGAGGCTTGGTTCTTGATTTAAGCTTAAATCCGATTGAATGAAGAGTATATTTTCTCGTCAATGTTTTCAAGAGTCTGGGCTCTAGATCCAATGTGTTTTTTTCCAATGCTCTGTGCATAGGGAAACTAACGGCACATGTGTTTTCTCTAAACTGAGCAAGGAATTGTAATTTCAAACAGCAACATTTGGTTTTGTTCCACTTGAAACTCTGCACGTGGAATTGATATTTATGGCAGCGATGACAGATTACATAAAAATGTATTCTTCGTGTAGAAGGACTTACTTTTGGGTGGGATAAATAATCATTATCTGCGAAGTAAATGGCGACTTTTGCTGTGATGGCGCTCAAGTTGTACGCTGGAGGATATCGTAAACCGTAACGCAGAAGATTTTCCTCAGGCCCATAGTCAAAACGATTGAATTTGTCTGTATCAAAAATTAAACAGTTTACGAATGAATATTTTTCAGCCAACAAAATATAGCAAAATGCCCCAAGTAAAATTTTCATGTCGGAAAAGGCATATGTGATTCATAAGTGACTTTAGATTGGTCTCTGATTATCTAGAAAAATTACGATTAAATCAGGGACAAATTTTCATCCTTAATCACAAAAATTCAAATTTATGAAAATATATGTATGCAATGTAATGAATGTATGCGAAATTATTTGGAATAATTACTGCATGTAAGAAACGACAGCTCCTATACCCACATTGACAGCCAAAATAAAACAAAATGTTTACCTTGGATTGCAACGTTACTCATGCTCAACCCGTACATTCTTATCTTGTCGTAGAGAAATTTGACTTGAATCGACATATATATAAAAAAAGGAAAAAATGAAAGTAAAAAAAATTGGTAGCGTACTCAGGAATTATCGTGTTTGAGCCAAGTACTTTTCAATGGCCTGGTTACACGCTCAAATTTCCGTCAAATTCCGATCAAAATGATGACCAAGATGGCGGTCGAGAGTTATCTAGATTGATGAGTATACATTAATTAAAACGAATTAGAAATGAAATAAAAATGAAATGAAATGAATTAAAACTTGATTGAAATAAGCATGAAATAAGCACGGTTGTGTGGAAATCAGATGAAGGATGAGCCCCACAATTCCATCATCTACCATCAAATTTTTCCGGGCCGCAGAAATTTGATGGTAGATGGTGCGCACCAGTCACCATTTGATCGGAAATTGATGGGAATTTAAGCGTGTAACCAGCACACAAGGGTATTGTGGTTGTCTCTAGATGGAATTCGGTAACAACGTTGTAACGATTTATTTTCGTAACTTGGATTATTGAAAGGGGAGGAGGGGATAATCAGATGCAAGACTTACCTCCCCAAAGTAGTAACTGAGCGTATGCTTGCAAAGTTCGCTCAGAGACACCGTTGGGGCCATGTCCCAAAAACAGCGCTACCGTGTCCTGAAAAAAGACATTTTTGCGTACTTGTATTGTATCGAAATTACACGAAGTCCCATTGGCGCTCATTTATCGTTGGGGGAAAGAAACACAAAATTCCGCGTCCCTGATTGTCATCAGGGAAAAATTTCCAAATTACCCAATGGTTCAAGACAGTCGTTGAAGAAAAAATTAAAAAATCTGCTCTTCAGATGACCATCCGGTAAATCTGGCAAATGAGCATCATGAATTTTTCATTATTTTCCAACCATTTCCTTGAGCTCCATTATTGATAGCGAGTTTTCATCCTTCTCAGATCAAAATTACAAAAATTTACCTAGGTGTGACAATATCCTCCGAGAAAAAACTAAAAATTCCGCTCTTCGGATGGCCATGCGGGAAGAGTGGCAAGGGAGCATAGATTTTTAATTATTTTCCGACCTTATTACCTCAGTAGCCTGCAGAATTAATCAACAATCTTGAATGGTAAAGCAAGCTCATGAGCTTGCTTGCAACCCATGGGTTGAATATGAGGAGTTTTAAAGTATGTGTCCATCGTATTCTATAAAAAATTTTGATAGAGAAATTTGATTGATTTTAATAAATTTTGACTTTATTGTGGTTCTTACTTTTGTACCCTATTTAGTGGTCCATTGACAAAATACCTTGGTTTCCGCTAACACGGAGGATGACTTAATTCACCATGTATTTTAATCGGGTAATAAGCAACGTAAAGATCTAATGGAATTTGATTAATTTTTTTTCATTCATTTTTAGCATACATTTTTTTTCTTACAATGGAGATTTTGCACGCACATTTTTTGTTGCTTCATCTGAGGGTGCTTAAAGAGCTAATTTTGCGTAGTATTTCTTATAATTTTTTTCCCAATGAAAGAGATATTATAAATATCGATTCAATCATGAGAAAATGACGTCATCTATCTGCATTTCCCATTTAAACACGTGTATTTTAGCAAATTACATCATTTTGTCATGTATTCTTAAAAAATTGTTCAATTTATGAACCAGGGTCTTCTCTTGTTCGGTTCACTCAGTAGTTCTACGTATCCACGAAATTTGTCAAATATCAGACACCTGCAAATTCTCCATCGTGTAAAACGAGCACGTCACGTGACTCAACCTAATGGTTTGGTATGAATAATTTCTCAGTGATTTACCATGTTTATTAGCTCCAGGTCAGGTCCAACAGCAGAAAATATTGACAGCCAAAAAGTAGCATTGGTGAGTGGGTTTTGCAGCATTCCAAAAAGAATTTCACTAACTTGTGGATTTCGCGGCAGTAATTCGAAGTTATTCCTGGCTGTTAGGGGATTCAGCTGGAAAAGAGATGGTGCTGAATTTCATGATACACATTCGATATCAATGACAAAAGTATGAATTCATATTTCTCTGGTTACAATAGTTAATATTTTCCTTTGAAAATGTTTTTGCAAGAAGCCTCAGAATTGTGATCTTTAAAAGTTGTGTGTGATTCTTCTTTGCCCTTTGAAGCATATTCAATGAAAATTCCGAAAAAATTATGAAGCAGTGTTTCTTAGAAAAATGACACAGAAGCAGATATTTTGTAACAGCCTCGTGAAAGACATTTCCGCTATTTCATCCTTTGATATCCGATATTTTCTCCTCATCTGTTTTTGCAGATGAGTTCATACATTCAAATCTAGATAGCGCAATCCCTTGACATACCTATGAGGCTAAAATTGTCGAAGATATGAAATTCTTCCCCTCAAAATAGCATGGTTACAGAATACATCTCTAAATGTCTATACTGATTGTGAAGTGTAAGTTTTGTTCTGTATTGCTTTTTTCAGTAATTTCACTTGGTGTCCATTTTACCAGTGGCGAGACGTGAATGACGGATTATCGAGATTTCCCCATTTGAAGCTGTGGTAAAGAATCTATTTTTAAGTTGCTCGTTGCGAACACCCTGTTTATTGATCTTTTACATGGGTTTAGATGACACATCAATCGATATATCACAAAGCACGCCACGCCACTGCATATCACGTCTGCAATAGCAAGAAATATTTTAGGACTGTCCATGGTTTTTTTTCTGCAGCTGTGAAATTATTTTTCGATTTGAAGTTTTAATGATGTAACATTAATGTAAATGTTGAAAAAGAGTTAAATTAAAGATGAAAGCTTAACTGCAGTGTGATCAAGAAATTTTGCGAGACACGTTGAAATAATTAACGTTGTTAAGCTGGCTAATCCAAATTCTTTCAATTTCAGCATGTTCATACGTGGACATTTACCTTGATCACATACTGAAACAGAGAAAAAATATGCTTGGTTGAACTTCGAGGAACTTTGAAATGAAAGTAATACAAAAAATTATCAATATAAATAACAGGATCGATAAAGTTTTTAAGGTCATGCCAAATTTGTAATGACCCTAAGGAAAATGGTAAAATGTGAAGTTACATTTTCACCTCTTAGCCATGACTGTTTTGTAATTGGTTCTATTCTTTTAGATACTCGTCATTTTTCTCAAATTTTGAAATAGCAATTCTGTTGTAAGAAGACTAAAACATTCACTTACCAATTTTGACAAACACATTCAACGTAGGCGTGGTTTTTTTAGAGAGAAAATATTGCATTCGAGTGCAGTTTCGATGTCAGTATCGAATGCGACATATTTCCTCTAAAGAAATTACGCCTTTATTACTTAACATTTGTTGGTCAAAATTGGTGAGTGAATTCTTTAGTCTCTTGACAACAGAATTGCGATCTCAAAATTCGAAGAAAACGACAAGTATCTGAAAAAATGGAACTAATCGATGCAATATATCGCATGTCGTTCTGACGCAAAATATAGCGTCCATCGAATCACCTTGAACGATAGTAGTCCATCTTCACTGGAAAAAAGTCTTTTTCGGATGTAGAGTCCAGACTCTTGAAAAGTTTGACAAGAAAAAGAGACTCTTGATATACGCGGATTTCTCTTTGAATCGAGAGCCCGGCCTCTTACTTTGAGCGGATTTTCTTTTGATTCAAGCAAGACTTCGGACGAACCAAAGGTATTTTTTCTTGTCAAATTTTTTAAGAGTCTAATCCCTGGATCCAAGAGGCTTATTTTCCAATATGCACTTGATGCACTTTGGAAAACCAACACCCAACCCTACTAAATCAACCAACTTTATTTATCTAGTCTGATAGGAAATTTGTCCCCTCGATCACTTACTTTGTAGAGGTCAAAATCCACGGCAAAGGGGTGAAAGAGATCGAACGCCCTCATGTTACCCATGAAGCAGATCGGCGCGAGACTGAAATGGACGGCGATCTTGTCGTTGTACTCGGGTCGGGCGGAGGCCATCACGTAGAACTGTGTGGTGCCCATGGAATGGCCAATGTAGAACAGCCTCTTCTGCCTCGTTTTGGCCAGGATGAAGTCTATAACAGCCGGAAGGTCACGGGTCCCCATCTCGTGCCAGCTGCAACGATAATCACAAACCGTAACTGGGGATAAAAACAGCAACACAAAAATACATTTAATATATATTTATATAATTTAAAATATTCAAATATATTCAAATATATTCAAATATATATTTATATAATTTTTTTTTCTTGGTCGCACTAGTCACACTTCAATTTCTTATGATACTGTGCAACACTTCTGTTGTGAAATAGTTGCTTGAAGCGCCGTGGCTGCCAGCGCAAAACGCACACAGGCGCCTACAAACCTAAGGGGATACTTCAAGCATTGCGTAATGCGTGAAGTATCCTCTTAGGTTTGTAGGCGTCGGTTCGCGTTTAGCGCTGGCAGCACGCTGCTCCGCTCTGTTAGGCTCTAATATTTAAACTCGTGGAGTCAGCGTTTTTCAACTCATGATTTTGAAATGTGTACATACTTTGCATGGATAATTCTCAGTTGAATCGATGAAAGAAAAAAAATGAATATCGACGGTGTAAGTCGGCAATCACACAACTTGGTTTGCGACTGCGCTTACTTTCTGTCATACTTTACATTTTAAGCTACTCAACTGCCGTGATTTTTCTTCTCTATGCAAAGAAAATTCTGCAAAAACTTCAAGGAATGATGTCAATTTGTTCTCCTTTAAAAAGATAACTTGGAGGGGGAGATTCTCAGACACCGCAAACGAGTTATGTGATTGCCGACTTACACCGTCGATATTATATTTATACGGTGAAGCAACCAGATCACGTATCCCGTTTGCGGTGTTTAAAAATCTCCAACCGCATTTAATTTTTTTGGAAGAGATCAGATCGATATCATTCCTTGAAATTTTCACAGAGTTTTCTCTGCACGGAGAAGAAAAATCACGAAACTTTTCAAGAACTGACGTTGAGAAGTTTTTGCTTCAAAAAATGAAATATCACGGGAAGTTTGCAACGTTGCAAACCGAGATACGTGGTCTGGTAGTTTCATCGTCAATATTTGTGATTGGTATTGTTATCTTAGGATTAGTTGGACTGCGTTTTGCAATAAGGAACTACAATTTATGGCTAATTGAAGGAACAACGTATGTGCAGTTCAACTCCCTATGTTGATAGGAGTTCTAATGTAAAAAGTATTTTGATTTTCACGTGAGCTCTGGTTTACATGTAAGTCAATGCTTTTTGGGGTTCACGCGGAAATCGAGGTACGCCCTATCGTCAGAGGAGCAACGGGTAGAGAGAGCCTCTGGAGGAAGTCAGACAAGAAATTTTCGACTAAAACTGCAAATTTTTATGTTCATTTTGTTACGTTATAAGAGGAATGAATCTCAAATAAAATTGATCAGAAAAAACATGTATACCACTGTAAATTTTCTAAGATTCGTATTAACAAAGATATTCATGTATGCCTCTAAGACTTCCACATTAGGATCGTGTCCTCACACTAACTCGTTATACACAGTGTTACGACAGGATAGCAAACGACCATTTTCTCTACACTTTTCCGATAAGGAGCTACTGCTTCTGGCTCATGTATAAAATCATATCTCTGCCGAGAATACTGATGTAACATAAGCCGTTTTTAAAGTAAGAAATTGTAGTTCCTAATTGCAACATGTATTGGGAGTTCACTTGCAAAAACAATCTAAGGCCATCGTTTGAAAGCCAAGAGCATGTAAGAGTTTTTAACCCTCGTACAAAAAAACTTATAAAAGAATAGACTAGAGGAATAGAAGACTAATAGATAGAAGGTAATATCCTTTTGGAGCAGTCTCACTGAAAAAAAGTCTACCTACATGAGAACTTCAAGAAAACCATTTACATAACTTCTCAAGGTTGAATCATATTTTCAACCCATTTTGTCCTCCGTTAATGAGTCATTGGGCAAAAATTTAGCTCTGAACTGGCTTAGAGACTCTGATTTTAAAATTTCACCCAATCCTAAAAAGATAGGTTCTTTCTTCATTGTTCCAAAGTACTTAGGTAGCCTCCTCTCGCATATATGAGTCTGCTTGATTGGAATCAGCAAAAGGAAATTATCTTCAGTGATTTTTTCTCTAACAAAAAATACATCCATACAGCGGAAAAATGATTTAGCTTATACTTACCGACTGGACTACATTTTACATTAAAGAACCAATATTTCTGAGTCACTCATAAAGCGCGTTTTTGAATGAGAAAACTATTGTACATACAATGTCACTAATATGAGCCGTAAATTGTAACTACTTATTGTAAAATTCAGTTCAAATGTTCTACTTGAAATGTTCTGTAATTGTTCTTCGCCAATTCATAAATATGCATGGAGAATGCCCAGGAGGTATTTATTTTTTAAAAGAAAAAAATATGCATACTAAATGATCGGAGATTTTTTAATGTTGTAATCGGTCCAAAGCTATACAGAGCAAACGCCTTTCCCCAAACTGTCGAATGCGAATATGTCCTGTTTGCAATTTTATCCATTTCGCGCAAATTAAAAAAAATTAAGAATAATATTGCACAACGAGGATACATTTATTTTCCAGCTCAAGAAGTATTTACATCTTCAACGGCAATGTAGAATTGGCATAAGTTTAGATGAATCAAGTCAAAAGTTTTTCTCACAGGAGGCTTTTTTTGGAGATGAGTGCATGTCTCATAAAATTAAAAAATTAAAAAATAGTTTTTTTTACGCAGGAGACTATGCCCAAGACTTTTTTTTCCGGTTTATGCGTGTAAATTTTTTCAAGGAATACCTGTTGGCTCAGAAAATTTCGAACTTCCTAAATTATTGGTGATAGAGGAGTTCGGCTACAAACACGAGTGAACTCGAAACTAAACCGATGGTTAAAGCGACAAACGCAAGTTTCATGTCCACCATACTGAAAGCTCTAACCGGCTCTCTATCGTATTCGTCTTCGTAATTCCGAAAATTTGAGAGGGCATCCAGGACCGTTTCAAATTTGTTCAACAAAATCCCACCCTCTTTAAGATGGCTTACGATAGCTTTAATTGCAGGGCCATACACAGAGTTAGACAGCAAACGGATGTCGTAAGGGTAGCTCATGATATATTCATCTACAATATGAAAATCAATACGTTCAAAAGGAGGGATGACTTTTTCCACCGACATCAGGTCTTTTTTCCAGGCCAGATGGGGAAGGAATATGATAAAAATACTGTCTTTGATCGCTGCATTTAGCCCTTCTAACAGGCTTTGTATGGCCGTCGTTGAGAGTTCTGTACCATGGGCACTCCAAAAATCATAACCGACACTATAAGAGTCATTGAAGTTCAGGTAAAGTGCGAAGTTTCTGAACTGCTCCTGGTACCAGTCGTAGGAGTAGGTCAAACGATCTTCAGTCCATGCAAACTTAGGGTCGTCCTTGAAAATTAATTTGTTAGAGTGGGCTCCAGTCCACTGGATGGGCAGTCCGGATTCTCTCAACTCCTCGATTGTATTAATCGGGACGTACCGTATTCTCTTGCTGATATTTTCTACCAATACGCTGAGGAAAACCGAGGATAAAATTAAAAATGAGAACGAGAAAATACCGAACAAAATCCTCCCTGTGAAGAGGTCGATCAGTAGCCGGGAACGGCTGACGCAAATGACGTAAGAGTAAACTGTGAATACGGTGGAAATTCTCTCTGCCACGTGTGGGTTGTCCTCCGAAGATCGCAGCTTTACAACCACTCGTCTGTAAGCCTCGTATGTGACGATGAACAGAACCACCGTCCCACATGTAAATAACCAAACTGTCTTTGAAAAACATCTAGCCGGCATCAGGTACGATGGCATGTGGCCTTTCTCCGGAACGACGAAGCTCAAATGGTCAGGGTCGATCAACGAGATGACGTCAAAATCGCGAAAATCCTCGTCGAGTAAGCTTCCGTCCACGACAACCACGTCTGCGTCCTCTCGGATCGCGTCATCGAAGTCGATCTCATTGGAGGCCAGTCCGTCGTTGATGGTGATTGTGCGAGGCAAGGCATCACAATACCCTCTCAAATGATAACATACGGTGTCGGTAACGAACCTAGTGATCGCCGGCCATGCTCTCAGCTGGGCCAAAGAGCTGAATCGGTCGTACCTCCAGTATTCGAAAACCGAGAGCGGCCTACCGCGCAAGGCGGGCGGTGAGAAGTCGAAATAAGCGATGGTGTCATCGGTGTACTCGTTGATGACGTCGTTGGAGGGATCGTAGTTGAAGCACTCCTCATCGATGCAAATAACAACTCTCCGACTGCGGAAGAAGCGCCAGATGAACCTGAACGTGATCAGCAAATCAAAGTCGTCGCAGGTGTTATGATGGGATGGGATGTCAGAACATCTATTCGTTTTGCGGGAACTGAGATGAGAAGTGTAATCACGTTTTGTGTCAGGATCAAGATAGTAAATGTCTTTACTATTAACACACCCATTTCTGCCTTGAAAATTGTGTTGAGAAATGTTATAATGTAAATTAGTGTCACAATCGGGATAGCAAATGTCTTTCCTGTTAACACACCCATTCCTGCCGTGAAAATTGTGTCGATCTTGTAAATTTTTGTCGCAATCGTAATTGCGAAAGTTTTTACCATTAAAATACGCATTCCTGTCGTGAAAATTGTTTTGATGAATATCATCATGTAAATTTTTTCCACAATCGTGATTGCAAATGTCTCTATTGTCAACACACTCATTCCTGTGTTGAAAATTGTAGCGAGGAACGACACAGTGTGAATCTCGGTCCGGTCTGGGTGATTTACATTTGCGGATAGTAAAGATGATATGTTTTTCTGCGTTCCAGAAGGGATGATGAAACAATTTACGGGTTTGCCGGAAGAGTGGCTCCGGTACCATTGAACCCACCAGCAGATCTTTCTCGTTGATTTTCACGAGATGTTCGCACTTTTCATCCCAGTGGTCCCAGTAGCGTAAAACTCGCTGCTTCATTTGGTACTCGATGCAAATGCTCGATAATGAGATTTTACGAGTAGGCAAATACTCAGTCATTGTGGCATTGAGCAGACTCGTGACTGATCCAAGAATAAGCCTCAAAACATCCGCACAATTCCTTATCATCAGCATGACCACTTTTTCGCTCGGGTGGTAAGAAAGACTCCAGGATTCCGTGGTCGTTGGGATGTGATTTTCCTGGAGTAAGCAAACCAGTTGAGTTGGTGAATACTCGGAGTCGTGGGTGGAAATGCGGACACTCCTTGTTTTTGAGATTTTCAGGGTTTGTTGAACGACTTTCAGATAAAACGGATCTAAATTTGTCCTCGGTGCCTGGCATGACTGAACCACACTTGGGAAAATGATCCCTAAAGCAGTCAAGTACACCCACCATTTTTTGAATGCGAGGAGTGTGAAAATTGGTCTTTTTCTGAGGTTTGCGTCGTCAAAAGAGAATAATTGTTTCACTGAATGGGAAGGGTTGTTTGGGAGATACTCTTGATAGAAATTTTTTTTATGCGAATACATCGTTTTAGCATTCTCATAAGACCCGGAGATTTCAAAATTTTTATAGTGCTTCCGTTCTGAGTCCACTCTAACTTTTCGCACTTTTACTTTTCTTACCGTTAAAAATATCAACAAAAATTAATATCTCTTTTGCAACATAAAACAGAATATTAGAGATTGGAACAGGAACTTGAAAGTCAATTTGCCACAGGGTCTCTAGCACTGGATTGGCACTAAGATAAATGGCAATGCGTCTCATATTCGAGACTCAGGAGGGTATAACATGTTGAGATGTGCGGGAATTTTCAAGAAAAAAATTCAGTCTTTTTCGTCTTGGAGTCACGGCCAGTGTATAAATTGTGAGATTACGTAACTTGTAACGAAACATTGCCTTTGAAAGTAAAAAAATTACCTCCTGGTTTTACGTCAACCCTCGCGAATTCGCGACACATCCGATGACGGAAAATTTCCGTTTCAGTATGATCAGTTTTTCGCGGAACATGATTTCAACCTAAAATCGAGTCTGATGCGTCATGAGATCTACCAAAATGTATGTGGAACCATACACATTAAACAACAAAACAACAATTCCCTCAAAGAATTCATTTCAGAGGAGAATATTGGTGACGCAAGCATAATTAAGACTGTCAAAAAAAGGGCAATTATTAATATTCATTTTGTAACCGATTAAGATGGAAAATTTTAACACCGAGTTTGCATGTACTTGCACTTTTAAACGCATTATAGGCAATACAACACATCACCTCAAACACACACCAAACTATCTGAGGAAAACTAGGCCAGAATATTTATCAAGATAACTTGAAAAAGACGTAAACAGGGAATGTTTATAGACATCAAAACTTAAACATCATGAATAAAGAATTTCAAATACTCCTACATGTGATATTGTAACGCCTATCTTTCTGCCACTTGGCAAGCGCAATAAATTCCTGTTTATTTGCTTTGAAGCGGTGATTTTTGTTGCTGACAGAAATCTAGGGCACGGAGAGAACATGCATCCAGGTTTGTTCCTATGGTATGTTAACTTGAGCCCTGAATGTAGATCTTAAAGAAATTGCATTTTTAAATTACGCTGGTCAACGCAGGTCAGTTTTTCGCGTATAAAAAAGAGCTGATCCCTAGTCGCTTTTTGGCGTTGATACCAAAAATAACCAGTGTCATTCTCGATCAGTCCGGTATTGCCCCGAAAAATCGGAATTTTTCGGAAAAACTCGAATGCACTGTCGATGGTAGCCCAAGCCCCTGGCGATGCAACTTTATCTGCCTTGCGGCCTAATTGCATTTGCGAAAAATGAAGGCGCACTAACTGAGCGCCACACTAGACGTTATTATCAACGGAAGCCACGACTCATGAGTTTTTGAACTTCCACCATTTTTGCAAACCTTGACTCAAGGTTCTGGCGAGTTTGGTGTACGTCGCCCTTCAACGGCCACACATATCTACCTGATTATGAGCTGCGGCAATTTTTGGATTGAGAAAATTTGAGTTTTGGCATCGTGAAGCCGGTTCTAATGGAGATGTTGCATGTGTGAGGGATTTGCGATTTGACCATTAATTCTTATGTAAAAGTTCGCGAGAAACACGATGGTGCCACTGGTTTTCCCTGAAATCATCTCCCAAGCTCAAAAAAAGCTCTCAAAGTGAGGCCAAAATGAAGGGGATATCCCACTCTATCCTGAGAGTCCACCTCTACATCAAGACAAAGTCTCCATGCAAAGATAGGGAGCAAATGCATTAGCAGGGTTGCCGTGTTTTCAGTTTTGGAGTGCCCAAATAAAGTGGTAACCCTGCCAATTTATTTGCTCCCCATCTATGTATGGAGAGTTTGTTTTGATGTAGAGGTGGACTCTCAGGGTAGGGTGGGATATTCCCTCCATTTTGGCCTCACTTTGAGAGCTTTTTTTGAGCTTGGGAGATGATTTCAGAGAAAACCAGTGGCAACATCGTGTTTCTCGCGAACTTTTACATGAGAATCAATGGTCAAATGCAACACATGCAACATCTCCATTAGTTGTAGGGCTTTGGTGATAATTACCAAAACTCACCTGAGTTCAAAAACAGGTAGTTGTAACATGGAATTAATCATAACTCCTCACCAGAATGTGCACACGCAAAGAAGCCCGAGGCTTACCTGAAATCCCAAAATTTCTCTTCGTCCGGGGACAAGGTCGTATGGTTTCTGGAATAAGTGCTGCCTCTCACGTTGCTCAGCCATATATCATATCCCTTAAGTGCCAGTTGGAACGCTGTGAAATTAAGGGAAACGTGCATTAATTTACAGCGCTTTTTAATTACGAATTTTAACCATGCTATACCTTCCAAAAAAATCGGGAATTTTAAAAAAACCGCATGCAAAAACGGCCTAATTTTCTCGTAACTCTGATCGATTTCTAGTTTAGTATGATACTCTTCTAAAACAAACAGTCCTATTTTTTTGAAGTTACAAGTCTCAAACAGTTGCGTGGCGTGCTTTGCGATGTATCGATTGTTCTGCCATTTGAACCTATGGGAAAGGATCGATAAACAGGGTGTTCGCAGCGAATACCTTAATAATCGATTCTTTACCGTAGGTTTAAAAGGCAGAACAATCGATACATCGCAATTCACGCGACGCCACTGGTCTCAAAACAATTATTCCTCTTAACCCTTGGAGGCCCAAGATTTTTTTACGCCTAGTCTCAAGTCGGGTCGATTTGACCCGTATTTAAAAACATTGATTTTGCAAATTTTTTCAAGTATTATTTACACCTCGAGTCGTCTCGCCTTCAATTTTGCAGACGCAACACGGACAACAATCCCGAATAGTTGCATCTCTGCGCCGTCACCAACGCGCGTTGAGGTGTCTCTTATTTCTGAGTTTTGAGAATTATTAAGGTAAATTAATAATTATACATATCATAGCATATTTAAAGCAAACTTTCGCTTAATTATTCTCAAATATCAGAAATAAGAGACACTTCAACGCGCGTTGATGACGTGCAACTATTCGTCCGTGTTGCATCTGCAAAATTGAAGGTGGGACGGCACGAGGTGTGAACTTGCAGTGCTCCGCTCTATGCTGCCAATGAGGTGTACGTCGTTGCTCAGATTTGGGAGAATAGTGAAAAAAAACTGTCTCTCTTGTCTTCGGCTGTGTTTACACTAGATATTCTTTTTTTTAGCGGCTCTGGTGCTTGCACTAGAGCTGCTATTCCGGACGGTCCCAGCTGGGGAGTATCAATGGACCATGTTACATTGGAGAGACCGCGCGTTGGTTGATGGGAATCGGCGCCATTTTCGACTATGTACCTTATCATGACTTTATTTTATTGCATATTGTTTTATTGTTAGCCAATGCTATGTTGTGTAGTGTATTTTTGGAATCATGGTGATACAGTCAATAATTCAAAACTTGTCTGTGCTTTAATCTCGTGATAGATGTACTTTAAAATTTACGTTTAAAATTTGAAATTTTGAATTTTAAAGTTTTCGCGGTTTTTTGGAAGAATGCAGTGGTTGGAGCTTCCTAGGCATATTACTCGATATCAGCTGATAGCAAACAAAGGTTACCAAGGAAATCGTAAACGTTTAACAACTATCTTCTTGACTACAACTACCGTCGCCAGAGCCGCTTTCCGACGCGAATGCGTTGGAGCTTACTGCTTGTTTTCAATTTCATGGCTCCGGTTCTCCTCACCGGAAAAAAAAAAAAAAAAAAAAAAAAAAAAAAAAAACATTGAATCTTGAGTCCAGACTCTTAAAAACATCGACAAGAAAAAGTACTCTTGATTCAATCAGAATCTAGCTTAAATCAATAACCAAGCCTCTTAATTTAAGCAGATTTCGTTTTGATTCAAGCAAAAATCCGATTAAATCAAGAGTAATTTTTTTTGTCAATGTATTCAAGAGTCTGGACTCTAGATCCAATGTGTTTTTTCCCCAGTGTTTAATGAATGTATTTTTAAACCTATAACTAAAACTCATATGCAACGGCTCCAAGCAACCAACCTATCATGTCGTTTTAGCAAGCTTTAAGTCAATTTGATCCGGTTTGGGCATTTAAAGGCTAATGGCAGTGTTTCAAATTTGCTACTCTGAAAATTCTACGATTTTTGAATCAATTAAGTTATCGACCTGTGGTTTCATTTCGCATGTCCAAACTTGATGGAGAGTGTTGGGCGCAATATTTTTAAGGTTAGCGGTCCTTTGAAACCGGGTATCTCTAGATGGGTGTCATCATTACAAAGGGCCCCGCAGGACCGCATTTTAGCGGCTCACACAGAGATGGAACTATTCGTGCTTGATGATTGTCCATGTTGCATCTGCAAAATTGAAGGCGCACGGTGGAGCGAAGCATAGGAATGCCCGGTCATCGCCTTGCTCCCCAACTTGTTTCGACTATTCCACTCGTTCCAATGGGCACTTCGTGATGAAACTTGGGCATTTGTGGTATTTCGATCGTAGAATTCATTTTTGACCTTACTTTACTTGATTTATTGACGGAAATACATAATTTTGGAGGTTCTTTCTAACTTTCAGTAGAAACGTGAAAAGATACGTTACTCAAAGATAAATTTTACTCGTTTCTGTGGGCATTTCGTGTTGAAACTTTACAGGCTAGTGGTATTTTTATCGTAGAATTCATTTCACTTTTGAGACTTTACTTTCCTTGATATAATAACGCGGACGCACGATTTTTGGGGGTTATCAAACTTCCGGCGGAATCATAAAAAGATAAGTTGCTCAGAGATAAATTTTACTCGTTCTTATCGGCATTTCGTGTTGAAACTTGGTCCAGTCCTGGTATTTTGAACGTAAAATCCATTTTTGACATTAAAATTGCCTGTATGTCAACGTAATTACACTACCTTGGATTCTTTTTAAACTTCTGGTAGAAATGTGAAAAGAAAAGTTACTCGAAGATAGAATTAACTCGTTCTGGTAAAAAAGACGTGTTAAATCGTTGATGCACGATCATACTTTCATCTTGGAACCAATTTTTGAGCTTACTTTTGTTATTCTCTTCACATGCAAATGTGATTTTGCGGGATTTTATTCTAAAATCGATCGGAATGCACAAAGGAAATTTACGCAAAGATTTTATCCGTTCCGATTGATATTTCATGTTATACGACTCATGATTTCCTGTGATATTTTCATTGAGTAATAAAAATTTGATGTGACTTACATTTCTATTGAGGACACCTAACCAAGAACAGCCTATAACTGGAAACCGCGTTTTGAGAAAAACGCATTAGAAGTTTTGTTTTTGATGTACTGCGCAGACTGAGAAGAATCATCTGGATCAGTTTTCGGAACACGCTATATAATCGCTTTCTTTCACGATCAGTGCTGACCGATGCCAACCGTGCAAATTGGGGATTCCCCGATCACAAACTGCCGCCCCCATTCGAACAAAGCATCGATGAGCCGTGCAATTCGGTTATTTGGAACACCCTGTAGCCGCGCTTTCCGCCTCCGACGGGGACGACCGCTGCCAACCGTGAAAATTGAAAATTCACCAAGTTGATACCGGGCTCCTGGGCAACAAGAATCCCTGGAAAATCGAGATCACCTTTAGGAACACTCTGTATCTACACACTCTCCTTTATTCCGAATGACTGCTGCCAACCGCGCAAATTGAGAAGTCACTGTAGCTGAAGCGTGCCCCTCTTGGAAGCAAGCATCCAAGAATCTTCTAGATCAGTTTTCGGAACACGCTGTATAATCGGCTCCTTTCTCGATCCGTGCTGACTGATGCCAACCGTGCAAATTGGGAATTCCCCGATCACAAACTGCCGCCCCCATTCGAACAAAGCATCGATGAGCCGAGCAGGGCAGGTCTTTGGAACACCCTGTATCCGCGCTTTCCGCCTCCGACGGGGACGACCGCTGCCAACCGTGAAAATTGAAAATTCACCAAGTTGATACTGGGTTCCTTAGCAACAAGGATCCGTGGAAGATTGGGATCACTATTAGGAACACGCTGTATCTACGCACTCTCCTTTTTTCGGGATGACCGCTACCAACCGCGCAAATTGAGAAGTCACAGTAACTAAAGCGTGCCTCTCTTGGCAGCAAGTATCCAAGAATATTCTGGATCAGTTTTCGGAACACCCTATATCCGCGCTTTCCGCCTCCAACGAGGATGACCGCTGCCAACCGTGAAAATTGAAAATTCACCAAGTTCATACTGGGCTCCTTCGCAACAAGGATCCGTGGAAGATGGGGATCACTTTTAAGGAACACGCTGTATCTACGCACTCTCGTTTTGTCGGGATGACTGCTGCCAACCATGAAAATTGAGACTTCACCGAGTTCATAATGGGCTCCTGGGCAAAAAGGATCCCTAAAAAATCGAGATCACCTTTAGGAACACTCTGTATCTACGCACTCACCTTTATTCCGAATGACTGCTGCCAACCGCGCAAATTGAGAAGTCACTGTAACTAAAGCGTGCCTCTCTTGGCAGCAAGCATCCAAGAATCTTCTGGTTCAGTTTTCGGAACACGCTGCATCATCATCGCTTCCTTTCACGATCAGTGCTGACCGATGCCAACCGTGCAAATTGGGAATTTCCCGATCACAAACTGCCGCCCCCATTCGAACAAAGCATCGATGAGCCGTGCAGGTCGGTTATTTGGAACACCCTGTATCCGCGCTTTCCGCCTCCGACGGGGACGACCGCTGCCAACCGTGAAAATTGAAAATTCACCAAGTTAATACTGGGCTCCTGGGCAACTAGGATCCCTGAAAAATCGAGATCACCTTTAGGAACACTCTGTATCTACACACTCTCCTTTATTCCGAATGACTGCTGCCAACCGCGCAAATTGAGAAGTCACTGTAACTAAAGCGTGCCTCTCTTGGCAGCAAGCATCCAAGAATCTTCTGGATCAGTTTTCGGAACACGCTGTATCATCGCTTCCTTTCTCGATCAGTGCTGACAGATGTCAACCGTGCAAATTGGGAATTCCCCGATCACAAACTGCCGCCCCTATTCGAACAAAGCATGGATGAGCCGTGCACTGCAGGTCTTTGGAACACCCTGTATCCGCGCTTTCCGCCTCCGACGGGGACGACCGCTGCCAACCGTGAAAATTGAAAATTCACCAAGTTGATACTGGGCTCCTTAGCAACAAGGATCCCTGAAAAATCGAGATCACCTTTAGGAACACTCCGTATCTACACACTCTCCTTTATTCCGAATGACTGCTGCCAACCGCGCAAATTGAGAAGTCACTGTAACTAAAGCGTGCTTCTCTTCGCTGCAAGCATCAAAGAATCTTCTGGTTCAGTTTTCGGAACACGCTGCATCATCATCGCTTCCTTTCACGATCAGTGCTGACCGATGCCAACCGTGTATAATGGGAATTCCCCGATCACAAACTGCCGCCCCCATTCGAACAAAGCATCGATGAGCCGTGCAGGTCGGTTATTTGGAACACCCTGTATCCGCGCTTTCCGCCGCCGACGAGGACGACCGCTGCCAACCGTGGAAATTGAAATTTCACCAAGTTGATACTGGGCTCCTTAGGAAGAAGGATCCGTGGAAGATTGGGATCACTTTTAGGAACACGCTGTATCTACGCACTCTCCTTTTTTCGGGATGACTGCTGCCGGGATGACAACAAGGATCCCTGGAAAATCGAGAATACCTTCAGGAACACTTTGTATCTACACACTCTCCTTTATTCCGAATTACTGCTGCTAACCGCGCAAATTGAGAAGTCACTGTAAGTATGCAGGTACCCGGTACCCTGCTTTGGTGTTTTTGGGTGTCCTAATATAACCCTTCTATTGAAGGATGCCGGGTAGATTTTGCGAAACATTTTAGGTTTATACTCTCATATTTTTAAGTTAAAACGCTGATTATAGGCCATTATTACGCCCAACAGTCATTTTGGTGGCAATATGAAGTATATATCAATTTAATCACGCATGATTAACGCAAAAATGAAAGAATATCGATAGTGAGTATAGGAAGGGGTAACTAGCACCTTATAGTCCCTTAAGTTTATAGGCCCTTGTAGAGTTCGTTCTTGCACCCATCGATCCAGAGGCCTGACTTAACTTGGAAAAAAAAGGTTTTTCGACCTCAAGCCGTTACCTATCTATATTCTATTGCTACCACAGCCTAGTCCAGGGTACGTAGAATCCGAAAAGCAGATGGGCGTAATAACGACATATACGCCTATAGGCTGTTCTAGGTGCGGTGTCCTCACTTGTAATCTTCCATCACATTCTTACGGCGCAATGATACAACTATTTGAACTCTCCGGAATGCGTGAGGTATCACGCCGCATTTGAAGGCGTTTTCAAAAGAGCCAAGTTCCGAAACCCGGATTATCGTTCTGCATTCTTCATATTCTTTTGTTATATTCGTACCACTTGTTTATTTTTAATCCTCGTATAAAAACCACCCATTTGCTAAATACAATTCTAGCTGGAGCGCAATTCAGCTATGCATTCACCACTGCAAAAATGTCAAAGGAAATCGACAAACCCAGCGTGCATGGAGGCTATTTCCATTTTAATCTTCCGTCGCATTCGTAAGGCGCAATGATACAACTATTTGAACTCTTCGGAATGCGTGTGGTATCACGCCGCATTTGAAGGCGTTTTCAAAAGAGCCAAGTTTCGATACCCGATTGTCGTTTTGCAATGTTCTTATTATTATGTTTGATTTCCTACCATTTGTTTTTTTTCAATCATCCTATAAAAACTACTCATTTGGTGAATAAACTGCTGGCTGGAGCGCATTTTAGCTATGCAGTCACCACTGCAAAAATGCCAAAGGAAATTGACAAGCCCAGCGTGTATGGAGGCTATTTCAATTGTAATCTTCCGTCACATTTCTAAGGCGCAATGATACAACTATTTGAACTCTCCGGAATGCGTGAGGTATCACGCCGCATTTGAAGGCGTTTTCAAAACAGCCAAGTGTCGATATCTGGTTTGTAGTTTCGCAAGAAATTGGAGCACAAAATCAATAGAATGACTGATTTTACGAGCTAATGCAACTCAATAAATTTGTGTTTTATTTGACGGAAGCGTTAGAAAACAGTTCGATCAGAAATTTAAATCAACCTACGGTCCATTATATAGTTCATATTCTTTTGGTTTGTTCCGTACCCATTGTTTATTATTAATCCTCGTATAAAAATTACCCATTTGCTAAATACAATTCTAGCTGAAGCGCACTTCAGCTATGCATTCATCACTGCAAAAATGTCAAAGGAATGCTCATATTTCTATCCATTATGAAAAAAATATGGTATTACCGTTACCTTCTGACACCAATGAAAAATTCCAGTTTTTTATGATTCCAAGAAACAATTTCGAGCCGATGATTTAAAATATTTATATAAAGATATCAATGTACAAGAATTTTTTTTTTATTTTGGAAATACTATCATTCACTACTAATCATTCGTGGTTTGATTTTTTGGTAGGAAAACTGAGTGTAATATTTGAGCTTAAAGTCACTCATAACTCATTTTTCGTGAATATACGACTTGATTTCCTCATCTTAAACTCAGTTCAATTGCGGAAAATAAGTTTATGGTTTTTTTGGTGAGAAAATAACTTTAAAATAAACTTTTGACTCTTTTTACTCACCTAATTCTTCCTCCGGACCACGCATTAACCACAGATCAGAGGAGGCAAGAAGCCCATGCTGGAAGTAGACGGGTGGATACATTGTGTATGGGTTTGCAATTCGATGCACTCCCAAGATATACCCGTCTTCTGTTGTGACGTAGTGAGTCTCTGCTTTGAACCCCCAGTGCTCGATGAGTTTGTCCTGGAATGCGGAAAAATGTACAAGGTGATCCAATAATCCCGCACCACTTCCTTAACCCAGAATGGACCACTAGACAAGGTACAAATATCAGCACAGATTGCAATACGTAGTAAGTACATAATGTAAATATTGCTATTCAACTGAGTGTTGTGTATGTTGCCTAGCACCTATTTGAAGGGGCCCCATTTACTGACACTTATTGCAATATATCGATGGTGTAAGTCGGCAATCACATAACTCGGAAAACGCGATTTTTCAGGAGAGGGGAAAAAACTCTCTACATTCCTCATCTTTGAAGGTAGAGGAGAAATAATTCTTAGAGACAGCAAGGATAAGATGCTTCATAAGACTCTATTATCATTTTGAATAATATTCGCGTCTGTAAGGAGAAATGACCGAAAAACCGAGTTATGTGTTTGTGGAACTGAGGTCCAACACCAAATTTCGAGATACGTGGTTGGCGAATTACTGAGTCAAACCTATTCTTTGCCGATGTTTACTGAATAAAGACCAAATAAGACTCCTCTCACTTTAAAAGTAACCTAAAGTTCCTTTTAACAAACTTTAATTGGTTGCGAATCTTTAGAATGACACCGGAAAACAATTCGACGGCGCGGCGTACCTAAGTCGGCAATCACATAACTCGGTTTACGACGTCGCAGAGGCAGACTTCCTGTCATATTTCATTTTTTAAACGGAGAACTACTCAACGGCAATTCTTTAAAACTGCCGTGAGTTTTCTTCTCTATGCGAAGAAAAGTCTGTATAAACTGCAAGGAATGATGTCAAATGTGTCGAGGTTCTCCTTTAAATTTTCAGACACCGTGAACGAGATAATTATGTGATTGCGGACTTACGCCGTCGAATTACGAATTAAAATGAAATGAAGATAAAAATAAGCGGACGATTACTCAGTTATCCGTCGGATTAGATGTTTAATGTTAAAACAATGACAATGTTTTTGTTGTTTGAAGATTCCGTGACGTACTAACTTTTAATTTTCCCTCCTAAAGTGTTCACGATTCTTCCCGGGAGAGCGCGCGTTGTGTAAAAATGCGGCGCGTCGCGGTTATGTGTTATTGGAATTAACGCCGAGATATGTGTTTTGAGTTCTACGTTTTTAGGTGACTTCCAGATTTTTTGGACTGAAATATTTGACAGCAGGTAAAGGGCATCTACTACACTTCATTTCTGCAGCTAACTCAAAACCGCCAAAAATCGAGTTATGTGATTTCCGACTTACACCGTTGATATATCAGATTGTGGTCAGTGGTCCATTCTTGTTTTCTTTAAGGATGCTCCCCTTAAAATTTTGGCAGTTCCCAAAAGCAGTTCCTTTTGACCTAGGTGCACTCACAAATTTCAAGTCTGTATCTCACTTTGTACAGAAGTTACGAGGGTGATGCGTGCTTGAGGTGCGCGACTTGTTGATCACCCTGTAGAATAATGTGCGTTGCAAGGGGCAAGTGAGAGTAGACTGACGTCATTCGATATAATATCGAACTCTTGGTTCAAACCAAAACAAACTAACATAGCCTCATGTGCAAATTCGTCATAAGTAATCGTGTCAATTTATTTAAATTTAGTCATTGACCGGTCATACATCGATTGGACTGAGTTAAGCAGAAAGGAACCAACCCACATTTTAGAAAAAAATTGAGTTATGAGTGGTTTTGAACTCAACCACTGCTCTACTATCTATCGCCAAAAACTCAAAGTTTTTGATGGAGCAAATTTTGCAGAAATTGAACTTGAAGTTTATCTTTTACATTGAGTCTTATGCAGGAGCCAAACTTTAAACCTCTTTTTCTCGGTTCGATCCCGATGTGGCTTAGTTCCTTTCCGTTTAACTCCGTCCAATTAAGGACTCATTGAACACGAGAATTTTTGATTGTAAGAAACATTTGAACGCCAATTACCACCATGTTGCAAAAGGCACGAATGGGCGCGAATCAGAAACAAGGTTCTGTGTTTGTTTACATTTGAACCAAGGGTTCGATATTATATCAAATGACGAAGCCACTAAATCAGCATTGAGAAGAGAGATAAAAAGAACCCCCAGCGCTTTAGAAAGGCGGAGGGCGTAAAGAAAAGATTCCTAGTTACGCCACTGGTACATAAATAATGGATAGATGGTTCACAAATTACCTCGGAGAGCTTAAAAAGTGTTACCGGAATTGAAAACAAGTAACTAACGGTTGGCAGGTAGGCGAGAGGGTAGGTAGCTCCTAGTCCTAATTCTTCTAATTGTTGCCGGACTCCCAGAGCACTGGCTACCATGCTGTCGAGAGATGGGAAGGTGTAGGAAAAAGGCCAGGAAGCTCTTGCGTCTAAACATCCCAATGTGAGTGTCGTCAGAATGAATGTTAGTTCAACTTTTTCCCTCATGCTTGATCACACAAGCAAACTTTCGCTCCGATTAAAATTAACGCCAAAATAAAAATGTAAACACTCAAATTTTAAAAGACACACTACTGGCGTTTCGATGTTTCAAAACAAATAAATGATCACGTCTGCAACCAGGAAAGTTAAAGAAAATTACAGAGTAAATGGGATTTCGCACTATCTGTGTATCTCTAAAATCAGAACTGAAAATTTCACGTATCTATCGATGAAAATAGCAGAACCTCAGAGCATCAATTTTACAATTGGATCGCGTTAAGCAGAAAGGAACCAAGCCACATCAGCTATTGCAAAAATTGAATCGGGCAATTTAATTTTTTACATGAAAACGGTTGTGCGGATTTTTGTGCAAATTTCAGTGAATTTTCTGCATAGTACGAAACAAATACCTCAAAATTTTCAAAAGAATCAACAAAAACGCTTTTCTGTAAAAAAATGAATTTCCCATTTAAATTTGGCAAAAGATGATGTGGCTTGGTTCTTTTCTGTTAAACGCGGTTCAATTTAGCCCTCATAATTGGTGGAAAATTCTCATCATTTTTGATGCTGAAAAGCAATTATTCAATTGCTCAGAATTCACACTTCCATGTTCATAAGGCATAAAGAGGAATGATTCACCACACATGAATGGTGAAACAGCCAAACAACAGATCTCATTTGCAGTGTTTGAAATTTGCTCTCATATTTTCTCATTTATTTTTTTTTTCAAGAGAGCGAATACCTCTAGAACTTTTAGGGCTACATTTTTCCGAGCTGTTATGTAGTAAATATCAGTCAAAAACCGAGTTGATAGCGTGATGTTTTTGAAGTCTTTGATGAAAAATAAACCCAAAATTTTGGAGATTGGAGGACATTTGTTCTTCAAACCTTTTTTGAGTTTGTAGGAAAACAACCTATTTTAAAAGTTCAAAAATTAAACTTGTGGCAACTGTGCGTTGCCCGCCTATTAACAGTCGGGGCTGCGTATTCAAGAAACATCTGAGTAAACTGAAGACAAAATGATTCAAAGCTTTCAGATAACATTGCGATCCTCATTAAAATACTCATTAAAATACCGGAACACATATCAATTCATCTTCAAAGTCGTGTGTGTGTCACCGAGGTTACAAGTTAATCTCGAAAACATTTCTTCGCATTTTTCACCGCCAGGAAAAAAATAGTGCAAATGTTTGTAAGATTCCTAATTTTCTTCCTCGAGGATAAATGTCTGTTAAATTTTGGTAGCATGTCAGGCATCATCATTCTTGATTTTATTTCTGATACTCGCTCTGTTATTTTATTCTATAACAATTTCTGAAGTCATTACTGTTCTAATGTTGACCAATCCGTCCCATAAATATGCAGGTCTCCAAGCAAATCATGGGTGAATATAAAATTCTTAAACATCTGCCCGTAACAGCCTCTGCACGAACTTTCCTTGAAAATTATTATGCATTTATTGTTGCGTGTCAATCTTTGAGCTGAGATTTTTCTGTGCTGATAAATCCGACTGTTGGAAAAGTTCCTTTTCCGAAACTTTTTTGCGACGACCTAACTTATTTAGGTGCCAACGCAAGCGCTAGATTTTACGATAAATTTTTGGTGCATTGATGATAAAAGGATGCCCAAGGCGAGGAAGGGGGGGGGGGTAATTTTATACTCCTCCCAGGTCCCTCTCATTGGAGCATTATTCTAACTCGCGACGCGCATTGTTGTAAGGGGAACCCATCCGAGGCGCCTTCAATTATTCGTATACGCAATACATGCAGTCCCCGAATATGAATAGTTGCATTCAAACTTGATCAGTGATGCCGCCACCAATCGAGGGCATCTTGTTCCGATATACGTTCTAATCATTCACAAGGCACGCAATCGCTCCTTTCAAAGCTTATAACGGCGTGGCGTAAGTCCGCAATTGCATATCTCGTTTGCGGTGTCTGAAAATCTCCGCCTCTTTGTTATTTTTCAAAGGAGAACAAATTGGCATCATTCCTTGAAGTTTTTGCAGAATTTTCTCCGCACAGAGAATAAAAATCACGTCAGTTTTAAAGAAATGCCGCTGAGTAGTTTCCCGTTTAAACAATAAAGTATGAAAGGAAGTATGCGCAGTCGCAAACCGATTGATGTGATTGCCGACTTACACCGTTAATTTATATGATTTTTATCCTCATCAATTTAACTGAGAATAAACCATGCATTTCTCGGTAGAAACATTTCAAAATCAAGAGTTGAAAAACGCTGACTCCGCGAGTTTAAAAATTAGAGCCTAACGGAGCGAAGCGGCGCGGCGGCCGGCGTGCTACCGGCGCTAAACGCGCTTTGGCGCCTTCAAACCTAAAGGGATACTTCACGCATTGCGCAATGCTTGAAGTATCCCCTTAGGTTTGTAGGCGCCAAAGCGCGTTCCTCGCTGGCAACGCGCCGCGCCGTGCCACGGCGCTTCAAGCAACTATTTCACAACAGAGGTGTTGCACAGTATCATACGAAATTGAAGGAGCTCCAACATATGAAGAATCACAGGCATCGTTTACGAGTACAGATCTTTCCTCGCAAAATAAATCAACTACGGCACAAAAAGAGAGTGGTAGTCTTTAAAATAGAACTTTACACGCTTCGTCGGCACCGATACGAATTGCATCAAAATTACGCTAAAAGAGGTATTCTTCGTCACCTTTCAAATTTTAATTGGACTGTATTTTGAAATTCGGAAATACAATATCTAGCTCAGTTTAGAAATGACGTATGTGCCATTAGCTTCCCTACACAAATGCGTGTTCTTACGGATGGGTTAGAAATTGTAGTTCCTACTTGCAAAATGCAGTCCAAATAATGCACAAATTGTGTGCTAAAACTGATTATAATTCGATCGGGGAACTGCTATTTTTAAAAACTTGGACGCCTCTGGAAAAATCCCCCCCCCCCCCCCCCCCNNNCCCCCCCCCCCTCTCAACTCACTCTGGATCCGCCACTGAGTTCAGCCACGCAAATATGCGATTTTTGCTCAGCGCGACTATTTCTTCCCGTTTAAAAGCGAACACACGGCGATTAATCGCCGCGATTGAAAGACGAAAGCCAATGGAGAGCCTGGATTTCGATTCATTGACGTCGATGTATCGAAATCAAGGCTCTCCATTGGCTTTTGTCTTTCAATCGCGGCGATTAATCGCCGTGTGTATCTAGGCCTTAACAGAAGGCGCGTCTTGAAACATCTCACTTGNGCGACTATTTCTTCCCGTTTAAAAGCGAACACACGGCGATTAATCGCCGTGTGTATCTAGGCCTTAACAGAAGGCGCGTCTTGAAACATCTCACTTGCATCCGGAGTTCTCGAGGATTGGGTCTCGTAGAGAGGCTTATCAAGCGATATTAATGGGAGCTTGATCGAGAGTAGATGAGGAAATTAGGCCTAACTCGATTTAATGCAATTTAATATCCACTCAGCTCCAGGACCGTCCCGGAAATCCTCGTTGCCTTGTTCTCGCCCCCAAACATAGAGTGAGCCTCGCAATTTACAGTGTGGTGAATCAAAACCTGATGCACAGTAGAAATTTAGGAATGGGATGGGGGAGATGTAGTCATAAGAAAGAGTGGCTGAAATCATCAGCCTGTTGCACCAAAAAGGTATAGCCGACTGACAGTAAGTTGGCTGTAAGAGAGTAAAATTCCACAGAAATCGAGAAAAGATGCACAGAAATGCATATGATCTGCTCTTTTTCGCACCATATATATGCCTTCTCTCTTTCACGCTGTGTGAAATTCACCATATTTGCGGGCACTTGTTTCCTCACAAAGTGCGTTTGATTCTCTCGTCTAGTCCATCTTCTCTGACTTATTTAGAAAATACGAGGCAAAAACGTTCAATTGTTTTTTGAAAAATCATTTTTGCGGTAAATGGAGATTCACATGAGTAATTTTTCTTTATACATTGGTCTTATTTTGTGAAAGGATTGATTTAAATTTTATAATCAGGTCAATACGGCGGACAGCGCTACGAAAGCGTCTTATACATACATATATGTACGTAGATTGGCAGAGGAATTTTGTGTGTTATCAAGTTGCCTGTTCTTTTGGGCCCTGAACCCTCCATGAAACCAGGTCCACGTAACTTGGTCCATAATACTCTCGCTACACAGGTGCTCTAGCTAAAATTGTCTTATGAAAAATTGCTGTAAGCAATGGTGACAAGTTCTCCACTCTTGAGTTATTCGAAACGATGGTCGAATCTCTCGTGGACGGCACTGAAAAAAAAAACACATTGTATCTAGAGTCCAGACTCTTAAAAACATCGACAAGAAAAATTATTCTTGATTAGATCAGAATCTAGCTTAAATCAAGAACCAAAGCCTCTTAATTTAAGCGGATTTCGTTTCGATTCAAGCAAAAATCCGATTGAATCAAGAGTATTTAAATCAATGTTTTCAAGAGTCTGGACTCAAGATCCAATGTGTTTTTTCCAGTGGGTAACATTCTGTGAAAATCATGTCGATAGTGGCAAAACTAACGATAAATCTCACACTCTATCCTCAGGAATATAATATGTGCAAGGACCGAATAATCTAAGAAAGACAATGAAAGAACTATAGAAGAAGAAGAAAATAGTTATAAGCTCAAGGTCTTTGGTAGCATCAACGTTAATAAAGATCTATTGTAGGACTGGAATTAAAAGCTCTCAAACTGTCGGTCGGTGCATGCCATCAACTCGCACGGTTACCAAGGCCAACTAGCTGGACAATAACGAGCTGTTTAATAATAGGATATGAACGCAAGTGGGTGTATGCTGTATGACTGCACTATCTTATCGTGACTGGAAGAACATCGAACTTATCACTGCTCTAAGTGTCATACTGCTATCCTCGCCTAGTGAAGGTGTAACTTTGTGAGTTATCATTCGTCATTTTTGTTTAAAGGTGCAGCCCCGTGAACGTCATCCTGGTATTCTTCTCGAAGGTAGGCACGCCACTCTGCTCTTTCATTTATCTTTGGATTTTTCCGTTGCGTGCAGAAAATAATATAGTTACGTTTGACTGTTTAAATTTTTGTGTTTATCAATACGCAAGTAGCATTTTCAAATGGAGAAATCGTGATATTTTGAAATTTTGTTTGATATTTTGAAATCGCTAGGATCATCAGCGTCTGAGCGATTATCCTCAATCTTGTTGCAATTTTATCTCCATAAAATTGCGTCTGAAAAAATCGAAATTTTAACTCAATTTACCACGATATTTCGTTTGATAATATTGAGATAAATCGCCATGCACCAGTAAAATCGCGATTTTATTGGAAAATGCGAAGAAATAGCAATTTTGTACCTGATATTATTGCAATAAATCGATGTCGATAAAATCTCTATACATTTTCCGATCAAACCGCGCAACTTATCGCGATCACTGCTACCTGGGATGGTGACGAATATTACATGAGGCATTGGCTTCAATCCATTTTAATAATCTCGTATCGTGTATCGACCTCAAAATTCAAATTAAAGTACTTAAGGACTGACTAAGCTGTGCTCCTGACGAAAATACTCTTGCGGATTATAGCGTCATTCAACTTACTAACAAACTAACTAACTATCTATTTATTTGATTAACACCATGAAACACTTGAATAACTTTTAATACAAAGTTCCATTTATTGAGCAAATAAAAACATTTTTAAAATGATATTTACAGGTGACTAAATAGATTGGACGTTATATAAGCGCCTTGGGGATAGCTAAGTCTATTCAATCAGCACTGAATAATAAGAATACTGAATACTGATTGTGTTGCAGAATAAAGAATACAATTTTACGATTTCAGAAAAAGAAAAAACCGAGGGAGAATTTTTCATTTTATTTTACTTTCAATGTCTTACTTTCCCGTTAACAGTTCGAAATTAAAAAAAAATAATAATGATAAACTGAGAAATCAAACGTTACGAGAGGTTATAGGTAATGGAGCATCAGGGAAACTTTGGAAGCTTCTTTGCTCGGAAATCGTATGTACGATCAATTGAGCGTATTTATGCTTAAATGAACTATTTTGGCACGTAAACCCGATGCAAATAGTTGATTTAAGCCAAAAATACACCCATGTAAGACTTCTTTACAGCAGGAAACGAAAATTTAAATTACTATGTTTCTAGTGTGAAATGAGGGGATTGGAGGACAAGGCGCATGATTGCATATTTTGCTATTTCAAGACATACGTGTTTAAAGTTTTAAAATTACATGGAGCCTTGTGGTGGAAAGGCAGTTTAAAATCACTTTTTGATGCTTTAAAGTTGGATTTTAGTTGTGAATTTTTCACTAAATATACTTCCAAACTAGATTTAGTTGAGTGGATGAATATCTCATTTTTTTTTCGAAAACTGCACTTATGCGCCTTGTCTTCCAAGCCCCTCAAATGTAAAATTAATTTTTGGAGAGCGGGAACCACATACTTAAGACACGTGGTTGCTTCAAGAGCACGATTTTGGACGACTGAATTCTTATGGAATTTATTCTCACTGTAATACGCTTATTCAATTATTGTATATTAAGTAAAATATTTATTATATTATTCGCCATCCTCATGCGCTCATCAGTGAATGTTTTCATTTTAAATTCTAGCTATAAATCGTAATGGCTCCACTAAAGCTAACGTACTTCCCCATCAAGGGTCTTGCAGAACCGATCCGTTTCATCTTTGCTTACGCCAATGAGGAATTTATCGATGACAGAATCGACGCTAACAACTGGCCAACGATAAAACCAAGTAAGATTTTCTTCTTCTTTTTTTTCAATTTAAGAGTTATTGATCTTGTGTACATAGAAATTACACTATTTTTGCTATGCTATTTACATTGGTTTTTCTAGGTAGGAGGAAATGTAGGGACTACACAATGTTTGGTACATTCTAAGTATTATTTTAAGATGTATACAAATAATGATATAAAATGGGACAAGAAAAGGCGTGGACGAGGTTGAAAGCACACAATAATTTATAAAACACTTGTAAACATTTATAAGACACAATAAAGATATGAGTTAAAAAGTTTCGTATTATTATTTAAGTGAGATTGAGAAGTAGCTTTACTTTCATGGCCCACTACTCAATATTAGGAACCAAGCATACTGAAACACGTAATTTTATCAAAATTTCACTCGGAGACCATATTATTTTAAACACATTGAACATTTTCTGATTTAATTCATAAATGAGGCATTTAGGATCAGAAGGGCACAATTTCAATTTTTCCAACTTACGGAAAACCGCATATACGGTGACATTTTGTTGGCCTCAATTAATTTTTATTGAATACCTACATCATTCTTGAACTTAACCTGAAGTAGTTTAAGCCCAATTTGATGACAATGAAAACAAATCTTAAGCACCCAAGAAGCACAGATTGCAATAAGTGGCAATTATGTAATAAAAATATTTCAACTCCACTGAGTGTTGTGTTTGTTGCCTAGCTCCTATTTGAAGGGGTCCCATTCATTGAAACTTATTGTAATACAATTGAAATGAGATGCAAATTGTCATTGCATTGCATATCGCCTATCTTTCTGATACATGGAGCTCGTTTTGTTGATTGTTTAAAATCGGCATAAATCGACTAAATGATGTCAAAATATTCCAATTTAATGGGAGAAAATACATTTTATTGAAATCAAATCGTAATTTAATTTCAATATTTTCGTTGCACTGTGATACTTGGACAATCATTTGTGCTCATTAATTGGCGCAAGATAAAGCCCATAAATGCTTTACACTTTATATAACCTTTTCGTTTTATTCATTTACTTCATCAGCAACACCTTTCGGGAAGCTGCCCGTTTTGGACATCGACGGAAAAGTTGTGACTCAAGCCTCTCCTATTTGCCGTTACTATGCCAAAAAATGTGGTCTCAATGGCAAAGATGACTGGGAAGACTTGCTGATCGACGCCACAGTGGGTACTTTTGATGATATGCGAAAAGGTAAGCTTCAATCCTAAATCCCTCAAGCTTAAATCCAATTTTATTTATGAGGTGAAAGTATAGAATACATAGAGTCGTAATGTAAGTGGGAGAGCTGGGGCCATGTTCCGCTCGACGAGTTCCCAGCCCGGTGTGCGCGGTCACTTTTTCGATACATATTCGATCCAAAATAGCGGTGTAGAATACGGCCGGGTCCCCAAGCATCGGAAACAATCGATTATGTATCGAAAAAGAGACCCGGCGCCGCACAGGAATTTCGGAATTCGGGACCTGGAAAATGCTTAAGTGTGGCGCCAGCTATCCCACTTGCATTACGACTCTATGTACTCTATGGGTGAAAGCAATGCATAGTAAGGTCGACCTTTGGCAGAGGCAGATCCAGCAATTTGGCAACACAAGACTCCCTCCATTTAAACCTATGTTAAATAATCGATTCTTATCGGAGCACCGAGCTCCTTTCAGAATCGATACATTTCCGTAGGTTTAAATGGAGAAAAACAATGTTGCAAATTTTTCTGTTTTTGCCAATGATCTTTGGTCACAATGAGGAAACCTGCAGCAAGAAGAGATATAAATTTTTAATTTTTGTGACAAAAGCCTAACTGCATATACAATCTCTTTGCGGAACTTGCAATCCTTATTGAAAAACTTACCGTGCGGAAGATTCTTAGAGAGTATCATATTTCATTTAAATTGAAGCAGAGCTCTCTCTGCACTATTTATATTTATAATAATTTAATATAAATTTTTTCCTCAGCAATTGCAAACTACTATTATGCTCCTGATGAGGAATCTAAAAGGAGGAAGTACGACCCATTGATCAAAGACACGATTCCGTTCTACATGGAGCGACTGGAAAAGCAAGTGAAAGAAAACGGAGGTTATTTTGTGAACGGGAGGGTAAGTGCTCGCTTGTGGTTAAGCTTACCTCACTGAATTAAAAAATCTCGGTGTATTTACTAAGAAAAAGGTAAAATTACCAATAATTCAGGGTTCTATTTGATCCCCGTTTTTTCTTGGTAAAATTACCATGTATGGAATTGGTAATTTTACCGAGAAATCTCGGTAAAATTATTGAACTTTCTCGATAATTTTACTGGACCTTGGTAGAAACGCCAATATTTTTTATCGACTGTGGTAGAATTACCGAGATAAAATGGCACAGTTACCGGGAATTGAGTACCAATGGGCCTGTTGCAAACTTTTGCTAGAGCAAAAGTAAGAGTTGTTTCTTATAGATGATACCTCAAAAATCACGATGAGCGCATCGGCAAAGTCTGAAATGCACTCATAACTTCACAATCTGCGTAAGAAATTTACGGTTTTTTGAGCTTCCCGCTTCAAAAACGATACTACGGCACAGGTGAACATTTTGTTAGAGGAGTGGTTCCATTGGCGGCAATACTCATCATGGCCGACGCCAATCCGCCAAAACACGTGTGATGGGACGAGATGACACCTGAACAGGATTAAATCAGATAACAATCGGCATGTTTACGTTCATATTTTCCTCGCCCGCCTTGATTGACCTTGAACTCCTCGAATTACGCAAGGAACTGCGCAAGCGTCGGCCATGATGAATATTGCCGACGATGGAGCGACTCCTCTAATAGAATGTTCACCTGTGCAGTAGTATCGTTTTTGAAGCGGGAAGCTCAAAAAAACGCAAATTTCTTACGCAGATTGTGAATTTATGAGTGCATTTCAGACTTTGCCGATACGCCCATCGTGATTTTTGAGGCATAGTCTATAAGAAACAACTCTTACTTTTTCTCTAGCAAAAGTTTGCAACAGGCCCATTAAAGTGGTATTCTTACCTGAAAAAAACAGTAAAAATACCGGTTTTTAGGTAAGCTTACCAGTCTGTCTTGGTAAAATTACCAATAATTGGTAAAAAAAGTGAGATGGTAAAGGTACCAACGGACCTTGGTAAAACGCCGAGAATTTTTTTTTAGTGCTGTTCGCCGGGAATTGACTGAACGTTTAGATTAATTCCTTAAAAAGGTACCTCACCTTCGAAGCCAGTAAACTAAAATAACGAACAGTATACAGATAAATTGTATTCGTTGAAATGATACCTCATCTTCAAAATATTATAAATGGTAAACAATTCCAAATCCTTTCTCCGATTCTTGAAAGCATTCTTCCGTTAAGGCTTCCTTAAGTTCATTCTCCTAAGATAGTATAAATTGAAAAAAGAACCGCAAAACTTAGTAATGTCGCCCTACTATGACTCCTCATCAAAGCAAGAAAGAAAGGCATTATTTTAGAGAAGGATACGAAACGTTAGGCCGTTGAGCCACAGAGTATCCTGTTCGAAATATAATGTCTTCAAAACATATTTTTTATACATTTTACGTACTTCTCTTTTCCTTTGCCCAAATAATTTTATTATAAAAATAATTGAATTATGTATTATAGATCTGAAAATCGCTAAAAATAATTTCTTCATTTGGGGAGAACATAGAACAACCCGGAACCTCTGAATTTGTTATTTATACCACACGGGTGCATGGGAGCGTATAAGCGGTCAACTCCTACACTTCTTTTTATTTGCCTATATTATTTGTTTTCCAAGTTTCGCAGTTTTATGTCTTGTATAGCATGTACAGCTAGGAAAGGATGAATTAAGCAAGCGGTCAAATTAACGTTTTAATTTGAGTACGTTTCATTTAAAAACCTAGGGGTCACAAAATCCCCGCGTGCGTCTTATCCGCGGTGAAGATGGATGAAATCTCAAAAATTGATTGAGATGAATTTTATTTGCAATTTTAAATAAATTTTGAGACAAGAAGGTTGTCAAACATCTCTAAGTTAAGGAAATTTTGTGGAACCTGCTAGAATTCCAGTGTAAGTTCGGCCAATTTACGATGATCAACTGTCAAAAAAATGCATTCTCGAAAGAGAGTATACTTAGATTTTGCTATTCTTCTACTGAATAATCTCTCTTTTATATTATTTTCAGTTGACCTGGGCGGACTTATGGGTCGTTTCTTTGTCGTCGTCACTGGACATTGTGAACTATTATACGAAACTTACCGTGGAGGAAAAACACCCTCATATCAAGGCTTTAAGGGACAAAGTGCAGGCCATTCCAGCGATCAAAGCGTGGATTGCAAAGAGGCCGAAAACCGACTGGTGATTGTAGTTTTAGCATTAAAATGAGCCGTTCTCAACCTGGTCAAGTTTCAGAGGTTTATTTCTTGTTAAAATACTTTCGAGATTATCGAAGCATCTTACGGAACCTCTCCTTTCCCCTTCATTATTTTATTTGCAACTCAAGTTATTCAATTCCATTTTTAATATCTCTGCAATTACAGTTTACTCGTATGTATAATTTCAACGGAAAGTCATACATTAAGGTGTTCACTATGCCAACATTTTAGGCGATATCTTCATTTTGTTGTAAATATTAACATGAGCTCAAACTTTCGGTTGGATTCAGTCATGCTCCCCTATAGCGTGTTTTTTCATTTGATTTCCCATTTTTTCTCTTTAATTTTCTCTCGGTGTCAATTATTTCGATATACGTTCGTTTCACAATAAAACTCATTTCAACAATCACCATTTGTAATCAGATGCACTGCAATTCCTTTTGACAAAGTCAATCTTTTTCTTAAATTCGCAAGTGAGGTTTTTTCCAGGGACCAATCTCATGAAATGCGTACCAACATTGACACAGTTATAGAGTGGCGGGGGTAAAAATCTCCGACCGCCTCGACGCACAGCGGGTCGGGTCAATAGGAGAGGTCGGACAAAGTATGGAAACTTTAAAAGCTTAAAACTCCGTTCATAAAAAGTTTTGAGGTTTTAAAAGTGGCTCCATTGGTTTCCCCGTAAAATTTTCTTCCGGATGCATCCTTTAAAAATTGAAATGAGGCAAAATAAACTTCAAAATTTGCGGTTTTAGTCAAAAATTTCATGACTGACCTCTCAGATTGACTGGATCCACTGTGCGGCGTGGCTTGTCCTGATTTGGAATGCCGCATCGGCAAGTCATCAAGCAGATTGAAATTAGAGGTGACTGACCTCTTTTGACATGCGGCGGAAATCGGTCAGTGTGTCATTGTGTCTGAACAACATCTTCGTTTTCAAGGGCTCATGACTTGCCGATCCATGATTTGTTAAATTATGTAAGTCGGTCAGCGTATCGATGCAGGTATGACTACTTTCAATGGAGTTAAATTAAAAATAGAGTGATGTGCGGTCGTCAAAACGACTTAATTCATCTGTGTATCTGTGTAACAGCCATTTGTAAATATAATTTATTGCCAAATTTGGCTGGCTAAGCTGCCTAGAAAATATTAATTGATTTTAAAAAAAAAAAAACCAACCTACACGCCAAAAATAAATTAAACAAGTAAAATTTCAAACTATATGGAGATGAGCTATAATGGTCGAAACGGTTGCTTTGTTTCTAGTAAGTTTTTGATTATTTGTCATCTCCATTTACTTTGAAATATTACTTGTTTATTTATTTTTGGCTTGTAGCTCGATTTTTTTTAATCAATTACCATGAGCCATTTGTAACTTGTTGATCAAAAGGACTCTTTCCACACCACCTTAGAGAAACCCTCTTCAAAATAATCGATTACTCGTCACCAAAACCCAGTTGACTACAATTAATTTATCTTTGCTTTGATGACGGTTAACTCATCATTTTGAACAGGGAAAGACCGACGCGATAATTGATTAGGGCACATCCTGTTTTCGGCTGTGTTGCTCACGTAGCCCTTGAAGCACCACTACAAATGTCACGAACGGAAAGAACACAAAATGAAAATAGAGCTAATTGAAAGACGGCGCAGTCTGCGCCGTCAACAACTATTCGTGCTTGATGGATGTCTGTGTTGCATTTGCAAAATTGAAGGCGCGATGGCGCGAGCTGTGAATTCGCGATGTTCCGCAGCTCCGCTTTAGACTGCCAATGAGGTGTCGAGAGATAAGTTAAGAAACGAGGCTCGATTATTACGGCTCTCCTATTTAAGGCTGTGTTGCTCATACAGTCTTCAAAGCACCGCTAAAATTACAAATAAGACAAGCTGAAACAAACACAGTATGGAAATAGAGCAAAGTAAAAGGAGGCGCATTGATGATGGCGCAAAGATACAACTATTCGTACATGATGGATGTCCGCGTTGCATCTGAAAAATTGAAGGCGCGCTGGCGCTATGCGTGAACTCGCAATGCTCCTTTCTATGCTGCCAGTGAGGTGTCGCTCCGATTCGAGAGAAAAATGTAAAATGCCCGATTTCGTCTCGACTTTGTTGTTCCACAATTTCGTCTTCTCTTTTCAATTTGAGCTTTGATTCTTTTTTTAATGCACAAATACGTCTGTATTTGTATACGTCTGTACGGCTCGTATGTACCGCGGTCCCTCACAACTCGCGTGGCTAGTTTTTTTTAAACAAGTCTCGTGTCAATTTGACCGGGATTCAGCATGTGAGGGTTAATGAAAATATCCTTAAAATATGACAGCACCTTGATCTCCAAAAACTCTGGATTCACGAGGGGAGCCAAAAGAAGCCATACACAATCAGTCAGTGAATTTCAATAAAATTAGGTTATGTTTAATCTTGCAAAATTAGGCTTCGACTGTTCAGTGATGTCCCAAATGACGTCTCGCTCTCTGGATAGGACTTAATGTAGGGGAAAATAGTTACCACACATGGCTTTCCACGAGAAATACTTTACTTCAGAAAAACTTAAAATTGAGTTCTTGACACTACAGTTTGTATATAGGTGACAAAAAATGCTCAAAGATTTTTAATCAAACCTTAGTCATGGAAGTTTTGATGGTGGATGGTGACCATCAGTCATCAGCATGTCTACTTTGATCGGAATTGGTTCGGAATTTGATCGTCTATCCAGGGTTAAAGATGCATTTAACAGGATGGCATCTGTGCATCATAAATTTTCGCATCACACCGCACCACAATTCAAAACTATGACTACATTATTAAATCCCGAAACTTGGGCGCAAAATCCTCGATCAATCATTTTCGCCTTTCAGGTGTTGAAAGCTCACCGATAAGTTTCCCGCCAGTCGAGGTCAGATGATCGATTTTAGACAAACTTAATTCAGATATCTTGATTTGTCAAAATCAACTCGGTAAAAATTAGCGCACGGTGTGGCAAAAGTTTCCAATTAGATGTGCGCTCCGAACCACTGGAGGTGCAGGTTTTCTGGGTAATCAATCTTGCGCCATCCGTTAGGTAAGTCGTTGCGAGAGTTGGGATGGTGTGTAACTTTTGAGACGGAAACCCCGGTTGTGCCTTGATAATCCTCGTTTTAGCAAGCAAGTTTACTCTCTCGAACTTTCGACGAGGAATTACAACTGACTTTACAATGTTACTGAGGTTGCGTATATTTTGTACGTTTACGGTGAAGTGAGTGAAAGCAGATCAATATATTTGTATTTGATAAAGTCGAGCCAAACCCTGGTAAAAATTGGCGATAGGAGCTGCGTTTCAAAATACCATAGGAGTTCTTATAGCCGACTAAAGATGGCTGTTGAAAATCATATAGCTGACTGTAGAAAAAAAGCTATAAAAAAGTATACAGTCGGGCTATAGTTCCTATCGCCGGGCTTTACACTTTATCGCCATCGGCTAAAAGAGGCTATAAGAAATTGTGTAGAAATTCGTGTGCTTTGGAAATCATTAAGTTTGATACGGAGCTACCTTAATATTTACATAACACACATTATATTTTCCTTTAAAACATATATTTTTCATAAATTAAAATGAGAATAGTCCAT
This sequence comes from Bemisia tabaci, assembly GCF_001854935.1. NCBI lineage: Eukaryota > Metazoa > Arthropoda > Insecta > Hemiptera > Aleyrodidae > Bemisia > Bemisia tabaci. Next base: position 1,006,178 of record NW_017547239.1, read on the forward strand.
ATAGAGTGAGCAAACATTTCAAAATCATGAGTTGAAAAACGCTGACTCCGCCAGATTAAATATTAGAGCCTAACACAAAGCGGAGTGGCGACGCTCTGGCGCCTACAAACCTAACAGGGATACTTCACGCATTGCGCAATGCGTGAAGTATCCCTGTTAGGTTTGTAGGCACCAATGCGCATTTCGCGCTCTCTGCCTGCCCGCTTCGCCGCAGCTTGCCACGGTGTCTGAAGCAACTATTTCACACCAGAGGTATTGTATCAGGTATATCACTTTGTTTTGGTTTGTTGAATTTCGAAAGAGAATTCTTCAGTCTCGTGACAACAGTAATGCGATTTCAAAACTTGATAAAAATTACAATTAGCAAGTAGCTGAAAACATGGAAATAAGCTATGCGATGATTCGCATCTCGTTCTAGCACAAAGTATGGCGTCCATCGAATCATCTTAAGGTAAAAACTTATACTGTTCTGTAAAGCGAGAAACCCTATCTTTAGAAAGAAAGATAGTTTTTTAATTTTCGATTCTTATTACTAACATTTTTAAGAAAACTGTGTTCAAAATGTTAAATAATTTCGTAATTCAAATGGACGTATTTCTGCCGAACGGAACTATGTGCATTATGTCGTGAGCCCTGTTATGCGTGTATTCTTATGGGTCTCAGGGCTCGTGTCTCACTGCACAGGGTTCCGTTTTGCAGAAATACGTCCAAATATATGAAATCTGGTATCAAATATTAACCTAAATCAGCAGAGAGGCTGAAACGAGTTATACTGAAGTGGAATAAAGAGGGAGTTAGAAGTTTTTCTCATCTACGAGACTCAATTCTTTAAAGTTAACTTTAAGCTTATGTTTCAGACGTCTACTGAATTTGTTTCTGGGTTGTAATTTTTTGGCAAAAGGCGTGTTATTACCAGCAGAGCTGAAAATCACGAATTCGGTGCGTGCCCGTTAGTATACCGCCTTTGCGATCGTTTTGATCTCCCACTCGATACAGTGTATCGAGTGCTTGAGTTCCTTGGAAGGTGATTGGCGGACTCGTTCTGAATCTTCGAAGCAAAAAGTTACGAATGATTCAATCTTTTAATCTCTTTTCCTCGAAATTATGGCTATCTGGCCATATTTTTTTTATATTATCTACCTACTATTTTGATGAAGTTATAGTTGATTGAAGGCTTGGTTTCATAATTTCGGTATTGTTGACCTCCTCACCTATCATCAGTATATGAGGACTTATCTGTATCAATGGCGGATAAGAAAACTTACCTTTTCGAAACACATTCAAAAAACTGTTTTGAAAATTTTGAGAAAATACTTGAGATGTGATCTCGAGATCTGTAAATTATGCCAGAGCCAAATATATTAAATTTTTGTGAAAACAAAACAGTTTTTAAGCGTGTTTCTAAAAGGTAATTTTTCACATCCGCCATTGTTACATATAAGGCCTCATATGCATAGGTAAGACGGAATGAAAGAATTGAAAAATAACAAATTATGAGAAAACTTTTTTTACTTTTTTTAAAATGGAAGTATATATTTATACTTATGTAAAAACGACAATAAAACTCGACAGGTCGAGCTCCTTTGATTTAAATAATACATCGAATGTACAAACAATAATTAGGTACTGCTAAATTGTAATGAATCTTTATAGACAACAAGAAGTGACGCTTAACAAATGACAATGGGAAGCTCAAACCAAGAACAGAACCGAAGAAATTACAACTGAGTCTATCTTGACGCCGCATGCCGCGCAATGGATCGAGTCAATTAGAGAGCGGACATGAAATTTTTCACTAAAACTGCAAATTTTGATGTTTATTTTGTCATACATGTGTTTTGTGTACATGTTTGTATTTCACACTTCAAGGAGTGCCTCTGAAAGGAAATTTTACGAGGAAACCAACGAAAGCACTTTTAGAACCTCAGAGGTGTGGATAAACGGAGTTATAAGCGTTTAAAGTCGCCAAATTTTGTCCGAACCTCTCCTATTAACTCGATCCACTGTGTGCCGTGCTTCGGTGACATTCAATGGAAGAATAGCAGTTTACCATTTCCAGTTATGATCAAAGGGCAAGTCAAATGATCAAAATCACGAGCCCTACCGTGAAGGTGGCTGTCATTTGTTGTGCGTCTTTAAACCCCGTCTCAAACATTGAGTAACTCAAGAATCGAATAATTATCGAAATCGCTATGATAGACGAGTTTTTTTTTTTCAAAAATTCATGTAGAAAACTTTATTCGTAGTGTTTCACCTACTAGCAGCTATAAACCATCTCCTGAACAAAACATTGAGGTTTTAAGTGCGGTTGTTCTAATAGATCACAGAAAATGTCCTTTATTTAATTACCACCATATTGTTGCCAATTTTGAATACTGCTCGTCGCATGTTATACGGTCATTAGAAGGAATTCTTTCCGTCTAATAGGAAACAGTGAAATGCACACAGAATTCAATTTCCAGATTTCTAACAGTTTACTGTGGGCTAATTATTGAAATTGATGATATACAAAGCGATAGGCAAAAGAGGAAATTGGAGCGATCCTGTTGGTGGAAGCCGGTGTTAGCAATAGAGAAAGGAGCTAGGTAATCGACTAACTAATGGCAACCCACGAAAGACTCCACAATTTGTCCATCATTTTCCTCCACAGTCTGTAACACGTAACAACTACCGACGTTTCAACCAATAGGATTGCTCCATTTTCCCTTTCTATCCTTTGTCTATAGCTGTGTCTATCAATTTCAGTAATCAGCCCGTTGTGCCATTTTTAAAAAGGGCTGAGACGACTGAAGACTCAATCTGCTTTCACCTTCGGCCGAATCGGTCTATCCGTAAAAAAAAGGAAGAAGACGAAAAAAATCCGGGGTATTATTCTGCCGTGTTAAGGAAGAACGCCGTATGAACATTCGAGAGTTGCCAAATTTCCTCCGATAAAATTTTTATTTTCTAGGAACGTCATGAATATTTTTCCTTTAAATTTTCAGAATCTTTATGTGAAATTGCGAACAAAATTATCTGAAAAATTAAGAGGGAATTATTCATAAATTTACCAGGAAATTCGCGTTTTATCAAAGGAAATTTGGCAACGCCTGAAGTTTCATACTGCGTTTTTCCTTATTACGGCAGTATTAAGATTGGCACGAACAAGCAACGACCAGCCGCAGCATGTCATCAATGTCATCGATATGCGGCAGAAGACGGTGACGTAGACGTAAGATGAGCGACAGGGTTATAAATGGTAGGTATAAAAGGTACTTGCGTTTCGAGATCGAGGCCTCTCATAAATTTCCTTATTTTGGATGTGCGCGCAATATGTTGATTGATGAAGCGTCGAGTCTCAGTTATTGCTCCCCAGCACAAAAAAGGGCTCTCCCTCTGAGCTGTCTGCGATGTCTTGTTTTTGTCGCGTCATCATTTTTACTCGAGCCTTCTGAGCGTTCAGCTGATTTCGAACACTTTTTTTGCATTCAAAACGCCACCACAATTTATTCTAGGACAGTGTAAACTCAGGGCAGTTTTGTTGTGGATTCTCTTGTCATACACATCAGAAATAACGTAGTTGAGGGGGGCTATTTGAAAAAGAGCATAACCGCCAAAGTTTCAGGAATTAAGCTCTCGATGGGATGCTATTCTTGAAGAGTGGACGCCGAGGGACAATACCAAAATTGCCCTCAAAATGTCTGTAATAAACATTTGAATATCTGCTTTGGTGGAAGGAGGACGCTGGTTTCCGAGCCACGTATCTGAGTACAGGGTGTTTCTTCAAGAAAAAACCCACGAGCAAGGGTAAAAACCAAGGTTACAATACTGCTAAAAATAGCAGCACTGAGCAGTATTAGAATTTTTGTAGAAGAAGGACGTATCCTCCAAAATTTTAAAAATTTGGATTTCTTTCCCTATCCGTGTGGCCGCGGTTTTATTACGATATCATGTAGAACAGTGATTGATTTTTTCGAACAGAAATGTGAAATATTTTCGGAGGAATCAAGTTTCCTTCGTGTTTTCTCGAAGTATGGCTTTCGGTGGTTAAGCTCTTCTTCAAATAACCGGTTCAACCAGATGCCGTCTCATTTCCACGCGGGATTAAATACATAGACACATTTGATTCAGAAAATAAAACAATTATTATTTACATCATTACCCGGAAATATTCAGTGGATTTCGGGTGGCATATAAGTCGAGATTTCGCTCACATGTTTTTCTGTACATATTTTAAAATTTGCAGACACGTATTATACAAGATAACAAGCATATTTCCTAATTTATGTCAGTAAATTTTCAACCTCACATATCACAGGCTGCAGTGACAGAACCTTGAAACCTATTTTTTTCCATTTTAAAGCGCGCTTTTTGTAAGTTTTAAGTTAAATTTGACTTGGCAAAAGCATTGAAGAAAATATTCAACCAAATTCTGCTATATTTTATTCTTGATGAAGGTTTAAAATCCGATTTTAGATTTAAGTTTTATCCATAAAAATCAAAAGAGAGAAGAGGTTAAGACCATTTAAAAATTTCAGTTTTTGTGTTGAAGGAAAATTTTTGTATGTAGTTCCAGACTCGGCAGCCATGAACCCATAAGCTTCCGTTTTCTCATGACTAAAAACAGAGAAAATCCTAAAATTGTACAGCTTTACCTCACCTAGGATTATTTTTACAAAAAGCATAGCATTTCATGGATAAAACTTTTGTTGCAAAGCAAACATACAAAGGCATACCATACATTGCAATCCTGCAAGACCAGTAATCAATACTCGTATCATTAAAGGCACTAAACAATATTATGAACGCAGATGTTTGAAGTTCTTGAAAACGATCCTTCTTAATAATTCAAAAGATGTTTGTCAGAAATCCGCGTAAAAAATTTTCACCTAGGTACAATGAAAAAGCTGCAAGAGGAATTGTTTATGATGTTCTCAAAAAAGTTCCTTAAGCATCAGAACATGTGACCGTCACTTTCAAGTCTATAAACTAGCAGATTTCTTTTGGATGAAGAAAGGAAATGAAAACGCAACTTAGGATATTTCAACATTAAAATAAACATCGACGGTGGAACTTCCAAACCACGTATCTCGGTCTGCGGTGTTGCAGACTTTCTGTCATACTTTTTGGAAAACTCTGTAGTTTTCAAATAAAGTATGACGGAAAGTCTGAAAGTCTGAAAGTCTGTTGCTGTCAACAATGGCGAGGCGTGAATGATCGATTATCGATATTTTCCCGTTTAAAGCTATGGTAAAGAATCGATTATTTAGCTGTTCGTTGCGAACACTCAGCTTATCGATCCTTTTTCATGGGTTTAAATGGCAAATGAATCAATGTGTCGTAAAGCACGCCACGCCACTGTCAGGCAATTCTAAAAAACTGTCATTATTTTCTTCTTTGTGCGAGGAAAATTTTGTGGAATCTTCAAAGAAATATGTAGGTTTCCTCACCTTAAAAAAATTAAAATAAAAGCGGAGATTTAAAACAATTCCAAACGAGATACGTGGTTTAAGAGCTTCATCATCGACATACAATGCTTTCGGTCAATAAATAACAACAATGAGCTATCTCATACAGTCAAGTCAGTCATGTGTCTTTCTTGCAAATTACATTTACTTCAAAGACTTCTCGTAAAAATGAAAAAGGTTCTTTTCAACTAAGGGTCATATTCATAGTTGTTACTTAACGTTCAGACGTTCTCAAACAGCGTTATTGTAATGGCTTAAGGAGGTCGTAAAGTCTAAAGAACGACCATGAATATGACACAAAATCGTGTTGACAGCTGCTTGAAATGGGTTTCTTAGGTTTCAACATCTTCCGACTTTTTGGAGATTTTGAAAAGATTCTGAGCGTGGATTTCCGGTTATATTTGCACCCGGGTTCAGTTTTCATGCCCCGGGTCCTAATATGAGATCCTGTGCTGCCGTCCTAAGGAAAAATGCCGTATGAGCCTTCAAACGCTGCGAAATTTCCTTAACTAAAACACGAATTCTTGGTAAACTAAGGAATTTTTTTCTGCCAATTTTTCAGATAATTTTGTCTCCGATTTCACCGAAAGTTCCTGCAAATTGTAAAGAAACATATTCATAGTTTTCCTCAAAAAACTGGGCAACTCTCGAATGTTCAGACGGCGTTTTTCCAAAGCACGAAAGCGTGGGCTTAGAATCCGCAACTCAGAACGTAGTGCGATGCGCAGACGTTCTCGGGATCAGCTTCAGAACATTCAGAAGCAATTTCTTGCATTTCAAGACGTTCTGACTTTTCCGCAGACGCTAAACGTAGATATCTCCTTATGCACCCGAGGAAGGAACATCTTGCTCTGGATCCGAAAGAGCGCTGACAGTTCCAGCCGACGCAACCAACAACGCAGTGGAGAAAACACGTTACCCAGATCAAACTGTCAGGGTTCAAAGGGGTCTCTTGCCTTTCAAAATCTGCTAAATTATTCCAGACTTTGAAAGAACGCTGAGTTTGGAATTCCTTGCTTCGGATCGGAGATAACGCCTGCAAATCCGGACAACGCAACCGGCAACGCAGCATAAAAAATGTGTTACCGCACAAATCATCAAAGCGTGAGGGTTGTCGAACGGGGTACCTCGTACTTCAGAATCATCCGACTCATCTTGGGCCTTGTAAGAACGCTGAATATGGAATCCCTCGCCCCGGACCCGAGAAAGCGCCTGTAGTTCCAAACGACGCAACCCGCAACGCAGTGGTGCGAGAATGTTGCTGGGATCGAGGCGTGAGGGCGTTAGATTGGAGTGGGCGCCTCGGGGCCTAGACGGTGAGTTCGGGCTTTGTAAGAACGCTGAATATGGAATCCCTCGCCCCGGAGCCGAGAAAGCGCCTGTAGTTCCAAACGACGCAACCCGCAACGCAGTGGTGCGAGAATGTTGCTGGGATCGAGGCGTGAGGGCGTTAGATTGGAGTGGGCGGCTCGGGACCTAGACGGTGAGTTCGTGCTGCTTGGCTCGTTTGGGGAGCTCCCTGGGGTTGGAGTAGGCCATACCTTCGCTGAGCGCCGACGGAGGGTCGTAGTAGATGGCGCAGGACTGGCCCTCGATGCTGCACACTGATTCCTCGGGCGTTCGCGAGACCTCCACCTCGCAGCCATCGCTGTGCTCGCCCACCCCGCGTCCAAACCGGAACGACCGGTTCCGCAACAGGGTCTGAAACAAAGGGAAATCATCAACTCTAGTCTGACAGACACAAATCGGAGGATCACAAACTTATGTTTGATAGAGAAGGAGATTTAATTGAAATATGGGTAAACAAGGCTAAACAATTATTGAAACACTAAAAGGCAGGACGTTTCGAGCTGTTACCAGCTCATTTTCAGCTGCAAAAACACCTAAAAACAAGTAAAACATTGAGTGGCAACCTGACCCCAGCCGTTATCTCGTAGCCACTGGTGGTTACGTGATACGAAGAAGGATGAGAAGCAAAAGGTGTTGAAGAAGAGGAAGGCGCAGGGATAAAAGGGAAAGAGAATGAAGGAGCAAAGAGGGACAAAAAATAATTAATATTCCCCCGTTCTTTTTTCCATTTAATCTCTTCCTCTTTTTCGCCCTTTTTTCTTCTTCGTCTCCTTCTTTTTCTTATTTATTCATCCCTCTATGCATCTTCATCTTCTTTTGTGTGAATTCCTCTACAATATCCTGTTGATGGATATGCTGGTGTTTGCCTGGAACACCTCGGGAGGCACCGCGAAACCGCGATGCCGGAGAAAAATATGGCACTGGGCTCAATCGACTTGATAACGCCGCTTCATTAGCTACGTCATGATGGATGAGTCCCTGAGTATTGATCATTATCTACCTCCCTCTCGACAGGGGAGGCGATCGGGAACATAATAATCGGCACCAGGGAGATATTATTTATTGAACTTAAGCCAAAGTTGCACATAAATTGTGACGGCAACGGGGCGGGCGGCTCCGCTCGTTGCTGCAGCCAGCTCTCGGTGAAATATGAAAAATCTCGATTCAAAATGCGCGTGCATTTTAAAATGCTCAGCGTCGATTTTTGCAGCGATTCCTGTTTCTATGCAAGGTACGTGATGGACACATTTTTTCGGGAAAAGACAAGAAATAAACACTAAAAAATGTCACAAACCGATTGCAGTAGACGTACAGGTCACTTAGACAGAAAGTTGGTAACGTAGGCAACGTTAAAAATTAGCATGAAGCTGAAAATCTCAATACAGAGGGAAAAAGCTCATATGAGCACGAAGAGATGTGCTGTTTGGTGCAACACTAGTTACGACCATTCAGGAAGGTAACTACAGACGCTTTTCTGCACTGGAAAAAAAACACATTGGATCTAGAGTACAAATTCTTGAAAACATTGACAAGAAAAAGGACTCTTGATTCAATCAGATTTAAGCTTAAATCAAAAGGAAATCCGCTCAAACTAAGAGGCTTGGTTCTTGATTTAAGCTTAAATTTGATTGAATCAAGAGTATTTTTTCTTGTCGATGTTTTTAGGAGTCTGGACTCTAGATCCAATATGTTTTTTTTTCCAGTGTGGTCTAATTAGACCCATCATCATTGTGCAGCGCAGTCTCCTTTTCTCTCCGTATTGAGATTTTCAGCTTAATACTGATTTTTAACTCACGTTGGCTACGTCACCAATTTTCTGAGTGGCCCAAACTGTAATATAACAGGGAAGTAAAGTAGTGCAGGGATCACACTAATTTGCAGGCCCAAAAATTGCACACATTAAAATTAAAGTAAAACAAGCTGCTGGTTCCAACACTACTGTGTTGGAGAGCTCGCCTTTGGAAAACTATTAACAACTATTAATGATTTTTTCTGAAATTGTATATGTATTAAATGAATCTTTACCCAATTATCAGAGGTTACATGCCGATGAAAAATGTTATGACGTAATTTCATATGACAAATTTTTCACATTACAATAAATAAAGAGAAATAAAGAGAGAGAAATGGAATTATCTTTTATGAATGTGATTTTGCGGCAAATGTTGCAATGGCTATTTTTGCCATCGCATTTTTGTTTTTGGCTTTCATCGTTGATAAGCTTTTTCTTAACTTGTCAACAATGTAATGAAA